>JAQHUG010000098.1:6723795-6814564 GCA_028555095.1 Dicrostonyx torquatus
TTGGTTTTTTGAGACAGGGTTTCTCTGTAGCTTTGGAGCCTGCCCTGGAAATAGCTCTTGTAGCCTAGGCTGGTCTCGAACTCACAGAGATCCACCTGCCTCTGCCTCCCGAGTGCTGGGATTAAAGGCGTGCGCCACCACCGCCCGGCACATTTCACATTGTTTTGAACTCTGTATCCTTTGCAGATGAGGTCGTCATGGAGGGAGATCCTGCTCGGCAACAGGCAAGAGAATGATAGTCTAGAATGCTACCTGTCTTTAACTCACGTGTGTGCTCAGTGCCGGTGATGACTGTCACGGCGATGATGGCTTCTGTAATCCATAGGATCCCGACACCAGAAAAGGCGAGAGGGCTCATTGTATACACCTCTTCTCTCTTCCAAACTAACAGCTGATTCGTGCCAGAGAGATGCTAATCTTAGTTTTAGGAAGTGTTCCAGGAATCCGGAAATGTTTTTAGCTTCTATCTCTTGATTTGGGCACACTGGTGCTTAAGTTAGCAGGAACATGAAGAAGTTGACAGTCTGGTCACAGACAGTCTTAAGTTAGCAGGAACATGAAGAAGTTGACAGGCTGGTCACAGACAGTCTTAAGATTGGCCAGCAAGGAAATGGGTTTCAAGAATTCAGAAGCAGGAAGCATCAGGCTCAGTCTCAACAAGACATAAACATCAGATTCATGCGGATCCTTTCCTTTTCCAACTTCAGGAAACAAAATGTGGGCACAGTTGTGTCACCCCGAGGGTGAGCTGAAGAAGACTGGACTACTTTGAACTTCTTATGTTGCAAGTTACTCACAGAATTTAGTTCCCAGAGCACTTGGCTCCCAGCCTTGTATTCTCTCCCGAGGAAGAGGAATTTCGATCTAAAAGACAACACTGATTTTGTGAGTTGCTACAGTGTGCCTAGGACTGTGCTCTTAAACAGTCTTAAACAGCTGGCAGTACTTCCCCCATTTCTCTTATGAAAACGGTAAGGTTCAGAAGTGACACCCTCAGATTGCTTGTTCTAAAACATAAGCATGGGTTTGTGTGACAGAAACTTCAGAGAAGCATTACATCTGCAATCCTACCTAGAATGATGGAGATGGACACGATTTCGCCTGTCCATCTGAGCCTGCACATTCTGATTGTATGCTCTTCCTCTGCCCACACAGACAACCATGGAAGCCATGGAAGGGAGAGTGACGCCTTCTTGCACCCACGTGTCTTCACCCTTCACTTCCAGCTCAGACTCAGCAAACCAGTGAGAGCCTGTACTCCCCCTCTTTAATCTGCCCTTGCTCCCATAAAACACACACCAGTGTTTGCACAACTTCCCACCCACAGGTCATAGGATGGGGAAAGACAGGTGAGTGGGTCTGTCCAGACTTCAGTGGAAGATGGCATGTAGGCCTGCTGTGCCTCTCTGGAATCACAGCGGAGTGCTCCCAGAGTAGCACGTGAATGGTGACTCAGGGAGGCAGCTATCCAAGCATCTGGGGGCACTGGGCCCACTAGGCCAGGCTTAGAGGAGGCTTACTTCTATATTTGGAAGATGGCTTGCACCCAGCAACACTCTGGTGGGATATGGCAGACATCTAGATCCAAGTGAAGATAGAACAGTCAGTTTGACTTTTAAAATTATACATAGGGGTTTTCAATCTCTTACACAAAATCTCTTGAAAAGAGAGAGGAGCAGCTCTTAATCCACCCCACCAGTGCAAGACAATGACAGGAAGTTCTTCCTATCTGGGTACAAGAGGATAAGAGGATAGACCAGTTGGATCAGGTGGGTGGAACCTCACCTTCTTGGTGGGGGCAAAATGGATGTCCTCACTGGACCTTTCTGCCCTTTTCAAAATGATGATGGCCAAGTTCGAATTAATATTCTTGCATCTTGAAAAACATTCTCTTTTTCCGTGTGTGTGTGTGTGTGTGTGTGTGTGTGTGTGTGTGTGTGTGAGAGAGAGAGAGAGAGAGAGAGAGAGAGAGAGGGAGAGAGAGAGAGACAGGCATATGGGGAAACATGGAAGGCATTGTTCACACTAAGAGAATGGGGGGAACGGACCTGACACTATGGTGAAGATGCGGAGGGGCAGGAGCAGGCTGTATGTGGCTCTGGTTGGTATGAGGCCAACTTCCCTTCTCACGGATGGAGATGGAACACGTGGCACTTCTGACCAGCGCATGGTCAGTCTCGCATTGTTCCTAGACTCCCATTAAGCCTCAGTCTCAACTGAGGTTTAGCTCATTCAGTGAGTGAACAGGGAACCAACTTGTGTCTCTGGATTAGAGAGCTTGTCAAGTGACTCCCCTGGAACTGACCTTCTGCCTTTTGAGAGCCTATAATGGTAGCGTGTGGTCAGTGTTGGAGCCCTCAGCAGTTCTGTGAGACCAGCTCTTCACCTGGAGCTAGGAACCAGGGAGCAGACGTTTGGGTGTGTGAGTATGTGGGGGTGTGTAGAGAGCGCACACAGAAACTGCCACACCCACACCCCACATACCATGAGAGGGTGGAGTCACTCGTCACCCTTAATCCTAACCGGCTCACTGTTCTCAGAAGTTTTGATCTTTGATGGCAAAGGATCCCTAAGGACACAGAGCAGAGATGACCGGACTAAAGGGTATCCTTCCAGCAACAGCCACGTACCTGCTCCCCCGTTCTGGGCATCTGCACCAGCATCGTCATCACAGGATACACTACTGAGAGGAAGGGGGTCATGTCTGGCCATGCCTGCTCATTTATGCCACAAGACTACACATTTCACTTAAGACATATACAGAGTGTTGGGAAACTTGGAGGAAGAATTGTTCCGAATTATTAAGAATGAGCTACAACGCTGGGCGGTGGTGGCCTATGCCTTTAATGCCAGCACTGGGGAGGCAGAGTCAGGAGGATCTCTGTGAGTTTGGGGCAAGCCTGGTCTTCAGAGGGAATTCCAGGGTAGGCTCCAAAGCTACACAGAGAAACCCTGTCTCAAGAAAAAATAAAAACAAACAACCCCCCCCCCAAAAAAAAGCAAGCTACAATATATCCCCTTGTTAAAGAAAAATATAAAACAACCAGCATCCTGGTGTTTTGGAAGGTACTTTAGAATTCTGAGGGGTCTAAGGCTGAGTCTCTGAGAGAGACAGGGTACAAGAACTCTGGCTAAGGAGGCAGTGATGGCAGTACGAGGCGGCAATCTGGCTGACAGGACGCGGCAGCAGGTAAGCTGTTCACGTGTGAATTTCAAGTCCCAGGGTCCAGCTTCAACGATGTTACTAAATGACAAAATGAATTTCCTTTCTCAGGAGGCTGGAGGGAGCTTTTCTGAGATTTCCCTCCATCCTAATAGTCTCTCTCTGTGTGTATGGGTTTCCATCATTGGAACTAAGGAAACCTGAAAAGTTTCCAAAAAAACTCACTTTCTTTTTAGTTACATGAGTGTGTGTCTGTGTGTGAGTGCAGGGGTCCCTGGAGGCCAGAATAGGGTGCTGGGTCCTCTGGAGCCAAAACTGAAGTTATAGGCAGTTGTGAATGGGTGCTGGGAACTGAACTTTGGTCCTCTGCAAGAGCCTTACAAACTCTTAACTATGGAGCCACCCCTCCAGCCCCCCGGAAACCTGAAGGCTTTTGAGAGCAGGAAGCACAGGAACTCGAGAATCACAGGCCACAGCACAGTTTATTATGATACACTTCAAGCCCACGACATGGTTTCTTCTAGGTAGAAATGGACGAGTGTGTGGCGTGGCCGCTACTCAGCTTTCTCAGACCAGGGAGTGCCCCTGCTATCAGTGAACTATGAGATCTAGAGACACGGATATAGCCCACACTGCAAGAAATGACAGGGAAAGGCAGTGGGTAAAGAGACACTGGACCAGCTCCCCTCGGCCCCAGGCCATTTCTAGAAGACCCTGAGAGAGAGGCCCTGCAGGCATGAGCGAGTCTCCATTACTGCAGAAACTCATCCCACAGCTGATGTGACTGTAGTCACGTGTGCCATGCCATCCATCTTCTTAAGTTTTCTACCTCCCTTGTCTCATTCAACTTTTCTTCTCCGCTTTGGCCACTCTGCTCGGCTCAGTTCTGGACAGGCTGGACTTGATGCCTGTGAAATCTCCACCAGGAACAGGAACTCCTTGTGTTACGTAGTATCAGTGATATGTAAGGCTTCTCTCTCTCTTCTCCCTCCCACTCCTGGGAGACACGTCTTTAGAATGAGCTATGCAAGTACTCAACAGTGCAACTGCTTTGAGTACAAACCCATGCTTGGACTCAAGCCTCTTCCTTCTTCACCTCAGGCAGGGAAGACGCCAGCCCTGAGCTGTGAGGCTGCAAAGGCTCTAGGTAGAGCCAGTCTCTTCTGGTGGGTTGGTGCTGGCTAGGCAGTTGGCCTAGCTACTCCTTCAGCAGTCCCAGCTTCTTTAGGGCCTCCCTCCTGTGTCCATCGGGAATGTCCTTTGGGGATATCTTGACACTGACACAGGGGGGTCGAGGAAGCTTGTCACGACTCTGGCCTTGGAAGGCCAGCTGCTGGGAATGCTGGCTCTGCTCCAGGCCAACCAACTTGCCCCCCTGGATTTCTGCAAAGTCCTTTCCCATGCCCAAGGAGGCAGGCCGGGGCCGGGAATTACGCAAGACACTAGGTGAAACCTTGTCCAAGATGGGGCTCTTTCCCAGAGATGTGCTGGTTTGGCATTTGGAGTCTTTCTCTGCTGCCGAGAGATAGCTGCTCAACCCCACGCCTGAGCGCTCCAGGGTATTAGACTTGAAGTTTATCTGTCTCAGGCCAGGGATGCTACTTTCCTGGAGGGTCAGTCGTGGATCAGGCTTGGGCTGTGTCAGGGAACTGTTTCCCTTTGAGGCTTTAGGGATAGGAATGGGCATAGACTTGGCAGCTGCAACCTTCCCTGGAGGGGTTTCCTGGGCAGGAATCCAACTCTTGCCTGAAGAGGCCATAGGAGTGACAGCCTTCACTGGGGAAGCTTTCCCTGCAGCAGAAACAGCCCCTGGGACCAGAGCTGGAGATGCTTGCTGAATCGTGGCCTGGGCCTGGGAAGGGCTCTGAGCCTGAGCCTCCTTGACTTTAAAGGAAGTAGTACGCTTATTTACATGTAGACTGGGATCATCTTGGTCCTGGGGCAACCCTAGCTTTTCCAGAGCTTCTCTGCGGGCTTTCTTTTGTTCCTGCAGGGAAGAAGGGACAGGTCCAGAGTCTGTAGCCTCGCTGTGATTTGACAGCCAGTTCTGGGGATGGCTGTGGAAACTGCTTCGGCTGCTCTTCAGTACGATATTAGGAGGCAGCCTACGGGGCTTTGAGGTTGTTGGGGGAGACTGTTGGACATTTGGCTTGACCTCTGATGGTAGGGGAGCCTCTTCAGCTCTTGTGTTCTGAGATGACTTGTCACGGGGCTGCTGTGGTTGTTGTGAACCTTCTGTCCAACCTTGCTCGGTGGCTTTATGGGACATAGTTTCTGAAGATGTTTCCTCTTTCTTCTGGGAGCTGACCACAGTATGGGCCTGTGGTGTGCGTATCTCCTCTTCTGGCTTTTTAGGTGGGCTCTCTTCCCCACTTTGCTTTGGCCTGCTGTCTTGAAAAGCCTCTGGTGGGGGGATGAGAACTGTGTTCAGGTCAAGGGCAGTGTCCTGGGATGGGGCCTGTGGCTGGCTGGGCTTAGCGTCCTGGCTGGTCTGCCTTTTCTCAGGCTCTGCTAAGAACACCTCAGATGTTTCAGATACGTGGCGATTAGTCTGGATGGCGCTTTCCCTGAGGTTCTGGCTTCTGCCAAGGTGGAGGTTTCTGGGAAGGCTGTAGGAACCAGACCTGAGGCCCAGACTAGGAGACTCAGGAGGACTGGAGAACTGGGGTACTCTCGCTGTTGCAGGCACGTGCGGAGAGTCTATCTCCTCTGGGTTTCCTGTGGGGATTGGGAAGAACAGGAGAAGCGTCAACAGAGCGAGAATGCCCTTACCGAGTGGAGCGGAGCGGAGTGGAAAGCACACACTTCCCCAATGAACAGGGTTTGTTTGACTTTGCTTGACTTTTAACAGGGCAGCACTGTCTTCTGGAGGTCATGTAGACTAATAGATCAAAAACGACAGGTTGTTTTTGACTGGGAATTGATTTTTTTTTTTATAGGGGTTGGAAGATATCGCTTCTTAGTTGCTTCAAAGCCTTACCTCAGGCTCTCCCCACCTTCTATGCATGTACCAAAGTCAGGGGAGATTTGGACATGGTCTTTATGCTATCTCATGGAGTCCAGGTAACTGAGCCCAGTGGGAGCTCTTGCTGTCAACTTGGCATGCTTTGGCCTTCTGCTTTCACTTTCTGTGAGATTCTGGATGATTCTGTGACAGCGTTATGCCTGGCACCCTTTGAGTGACATGCTATCTTGCCTAGTGATCTTGGCAAGCCTGTGAGATCCACCGGGCTAGGTGAATTGGCCTCAGGGTATGTGAAGTTTCCATTTCTACTCTGTCTAAACGGAGGACCCAAGGCTGTGTTAAGTAGTTATAAATATTTACTGACTGAATAACGATACCATTGGGATTGTCCATAGTAGCAATGTTTTCTGTTTACTTTGGGACACATTCCCAACACCTGTGCGCTGTCCCATCCTCCTCTACTGAAGTGGAATGGTGCTGTCTTTCTGCTGTCTCCTCACAGGGGCCTCTGGGTATCGCATGCCGCTGGGGCACTCCTCTCTTATCTCCCAGTCCTGTCGTTTGGGTCACCTAGATTAGCTCTCCATGCCAAACCATGCTCTCCTGGGCCAGCGGCTTAGGCCGCCCTGACTCCTCCCTGTGTGTGGTATCATTATCTCTTTCTGAGTTCTTCCCTGACAGAATGGGAGCTAGCCAAACCCCTTTCCCTCCCAGGCCTCTGATACTTCATAGAAAGTCACTAGAAGCTGGCTTCTCAGGAGTCCTCCCTCCCTTTTGGAGACAAGAATTTAGTCTGGGAGACTGTGGGGCTCCTTCTGCCTAGAAGCTTGCAGCAGATGGCAACCATTCAGAAGGAGACACTGGTCTGAGCGCTGCCTCCCTAGATGGTCTCTTACCCTGGGGAGTCTGCTGGGTGGGTGGTGGTGTTCGGAAGCTCCGAGGACTGGTGGCTGGCTCTGATTCGTCTGTGGACAGTCCACTGTCAGCTTCGGCCTCCAGGGAGCCAATGGTCTTCTCCAGGAAGAGCAGGCACTCCTTCTCTTCAGCAGACAGGAAGTCGTAGCTGTTGTCACTCTGCTGGGAGAAGGAATTGTGAGACCCCCCTGCCGCAGAGGGAGAAGGCTGCAAAGCTGGCCACCTTGCCCTAGTTCTGCTCTGCCAACCAGTGAAGTTGCCTCCTGCCACAGTAGGTACTGAGGAGGGTTGGCAGGAGAAAGCTCACCGGGACCCAGTTCTGATGGGACCCAGGAGGCAAATGGCAAGGGTGCTCTCTATTGCTTAGTCCTGAGTACATAGAGTGCTTAGTGGCCCAGATCAGAAGTAGCCCCAAGTTTTCATTCTAGTTCCACATGATCTTAATATTTCAACAAGTATATCTCCCATCAATTCTAATTTGTATGGGCAACGATATGGCTAACACCCAACTGTCACTCCTTTAACTTTGCAAAGAACTTTTGCCTCCTCTTGGCTGCTGCCTGGTGGGCCAGTGCCATCAGCAGCTAGGAAAAAATCCAAAGGAGCTATGGGGACATATGACACTTGGGCTGAGCTCTCTCTTGGCATTTCCACACTTCTTCCTGATGTCTGTGACACTTCAGCGCTGTTACTGTCCAGACTCGCCGAGGTTGCCTGGCAAGGTTGCCAGAGAGACCCAGAAATCCCCTGGGGAGTGGGGAAGAGGCTGTTAAATACCTCCCCTCCCAGTCTTGCCTGCCCCTTAAGTCAGCTGTTGGATGACTGCGTCTGCATGACAAGGGAGACTCCCCCAAACAGCTCTTTACTTGACTAAAGATCTGCCCTCTGCATTTCTCCTTTATAGATCCAACGGATATGACTAGTTTATACTAGTGTCCGCCAGCCACAAATAGGATGCTGTCGTTGTGTCCTCGGCCTCTCAAGTCACAAGGAAAATTTGCATGTACTGCCAGTACTGCTCCATTTGCATATATAAAACATATTAACTAGCCATCCAGGTGTGCTGGGCACACTACTGAGTTCCAGGACGACTGTCTCCAAACCAACCAACAACTATCGTAATGCTAACATTTGCTAGAAACTTTTTATAACCCTGTTTTCCTTTTTCATGACAGGGGCTTTGCATATAACCCTGGTCATCCTGGAAATTGCTCTTTACACCAGGCTGGCCTTGAACTCAGAGATCCACCTGTCTCTGCCTCAGGAGTGCTGGGATTAAAGGTGTGTACTGCCACCACCCCAGTTTTTTTCTCTCCCTCCCTGTTTTCTTCCCTCCCTTTCTTTTTGTCAGGTCTCATGTAGCCTGTGCTGGCCCTGCACTTGCTGAGGACAGCCTTGAACTCCTGATTCATCCCTCTCCACTTAGTGTTCAGTTGGTTTTCTGTGGTGCCCGAGATCCAACCCAGGACTTCGTGCTTGCAGGGTAAACACGTCCCCTGAGCTGCATCTCCAGCTACAGTCTAAATTCTCATCTACTTCTTAGGTCTTAAGACAATAAAGCTCAGACGCTTCACTACAACGATAGACAGCAAAGGAAAGCTTACATTTGGACATAAGCATATTTACTCCTTCGTCCACACCCTATAACATCCAGAATTTAAAATCACGTCCAGAAAAAATTAGCTTATTACATGCCTTCACAGACAGGTAAGCATTGTGATTTTGAATGGTTCTATCTCTATTCATAGAGGGCCATTTATTTTCTACATAGAGGTAAAAATTAAGTGCTTTATTTATTTACTTTATTATTTAAGGATTTTTATCATTTATTTTGACTGTGTGTGTTTACGGGCATGTGTGTGCTACTGAGCGTATAGCGGTCAGAAGGAAACATGCAGGAGTCAGTTTCTTCTTTGTGCCATGTGGATTCTGAGAATAGAACTCTGCTTTTATCTCCTGAGACATTTCATGAACCCTTTCCATTTACACAAAGTTTTACTATATATACCAGCTGCTGGAGAATATGGTCTCCCTACCTTAGCTTCCCAAGTGTTGAGACTGAGCGTGTGCCAATACACTCTGCAAGAGTAGTTTTTCTTCTTCTCTTATTGTATGAGGCACTAGGGATGGAATCGGGGCTTATACACACTAGGTAATCAGTCTACTGTTTGGCAGCACCCTAGCCCTAGCTTTTGAAATGCTATTTAATATTGCTTAGCTGTCCTCTAACCCCAGACACTCCTTCTGGGGGAAAGCTTAAGAAACTCAGACAAGTTCACATAATTCAGACTGCGCAGGGAGCTCAGAAAGCTCAAGATGCACATGGCCTCGCCCCAAGGTTATGTAGGCAATAGACAGATGCAGAGAGGGAGAGAGAGAGAGAGAGAGAGAGAGAGAGAGAGAGAGAGAGAGAGAGAGAGAGAGAGAGAGAGAGAGAGAGAGAGATCCTGTAACCTGTAACCTGGTCAGGGAGAGCTACAGGGATGTAGGTTTTAAGCCGTCACTCATGCTGAGAGTCACCTATGCTCCTGTAAGGAACTCTCCATATTAGGAACCATCTCTCTGGTCTGCCTGTGCTCTGTCAAGCCTCCCCAGGAAAAGCCATACAACAAAGACATTACTGATTGAGTACACCTTATTACTCCCTCCAAGAACCATTATGATTAGGTGTTGATATTTTCCCTATTTTAAAACTGAGGAGACTAACTCAAAAAGTGTGATGGCGCACACCTTTAAACCCGGCATTTGGGAGTCAGAGGCAGGTGGTTCTCTGTGAGTTCAAGGCCAGCCTGGTTGAACTAGTGAATGCCAGGCTAGCCAGGGCAACACAGGGAGACCACAAGCCAGTGTCTCAACCACAAACAAACAACCCCAAACTGAGGAGACTGAAGTGGAGAGAAAGTGGTGATACGCCCAAGGTCGTATGGCTTCTGAGGAGGGAATCTGGATATGTTTAGCTTAATAAAGGCTCCCAATTATTCTGTTCTCATTGACATTTGTGGGAAACCGAAGCCATGTTATTCACTGCAGAAAAATTTAAGAGTCCATGTGCCACAAGAATCTGCCACCCAGTGTCCAGCATGACCTAAGTGCCTGCTCCTCTTCCCCACCTCATCCCTCTAATCCAATGAAAATGGGCGTGGCTGGGTAGTGATACTTTTGCTCTCCCACCCAGTTCTCTATAGACCCAGAGGTGACTCAGAAGCAGCAAGAATCTAGTGATTCACTCACTGGGAAAGAAGATGAAGGAGAAGGTGCAGGGAGGAATGGTGGGTGGCGTGGCAGGGCAGGTCGGGGTGGGGCAGGTATGCAGAGCAGGCCAGGCTGCAAGAAGGAGAGAGTACATACAGATCCAGAGTGGGTGGAGGTGGTGCTCATCATGCGGTCACAGCTGCCGATGTGGGTCACAGGTTCTGAGCAAGGCCCTGCTGGCCAAAGCTCCTTCTTGGGCATCGCCTGAAGCAAGGCGCAGGCAGGGGTGGTGAGAGGGGCCCCCAGAGGGGAAGTGAATGGAAGTGAAGATTATGTCCCAAGCTGGGCCTGAAAAGAGAACAATCAAAGCCACGTGTGAGCAGAGGCTTCCCCCAAAGCACTGCTCAGGCCCCAGGGTTTATGGCAGCAAGATACCAAGCAAGCAGAGTTGGAAGGGGGCCCTGGAGCAGTCCCATCAGAACTCCACCCCCTGTCTGCAAGGAGGGACACATAAGATGGTTCAAATGTGTGCAGGAAGATGGATTCAGGGAGCAGAGATGCAGGCTAGTCAGAAAAGAGGCTCTGGTGGTTCCTCTTAGCTGCCTTTTTTTTTCTTTTATGAAGCAAAGGATTCAACTTGTAATTTCATTATGCAAATACACATTATAAGGTTCTGGGTTTGAATCCCAGTTGAGCCAAAATTAGTTATTGGATTTTAGGCAAATTACTTGTTAAATATGATTAATTTAAGGATTAAATGGGAGGCCAGTTAGCACACACAGCTCCGCTGGTAGCAGATAATCAGCGAGTGAATTAAAAGGATAACTATTATTGTTGTTATAAAAATTGGACAAGATCCATCTCAGACCAAATTAAACCCAAGCACAGGGAACAAGAGTTTTGGAAAGAAGGGTTCTGTCTAAACAGAGGGTTATAGGCTTGAGAGCAGGAACAAGGCCCTTAGTAATGTGCTTCTCAGAGTTATTATGAGAATAGGGAAAATGGGAACAGTGTATGCCCAATAATGTCAGCTGCAACTGTTGTTAATAATATTATAAATATGACACTTCAATCAAGAAGGCTAAAGTCATCTTTCTGCCCTGGGCCATGTGACCATGGCACCTGCAGTGGTTGAGGGCAGGCCCATTTCTCCCACGTGACACTTGTGTTCTGCCATTTATGCATTTGCAGTGAAGTTCCCTAGACTATGTCAAATGACAAGAAAAATGTCCAGTGTAGCTCCTCTCAATCCCAGCTTCAATGGGGAGAAATAGTTCAAGTTCATTGTGGCAACAGTAATAGCAAAAAACAAAACAAAACCCATCTTATTGCTGCTACTGAAATTCTCAAGGATTTTTCACATCTGTCTGTGGGAAATAGTCCACCACAGCAGGGCAGGTGAAGACTAACTCTTTTTATGGAAAATGAAAATTTAAAAGAATTATGAACAAAATTCAGTTGTAAGGGCAAATATGCAGTTAGGGGAGAGCTAGAATTACAATAAGTTTTATATGATTCAAATTCATATTTTGCCTGTAACACTAAGGTATATTTTAATCATTTCTGCTATTCTTCTAATAGAAGGTAAATTGTCCTGGGACAATATGTCTTATTTGAGATCTGGAGACTTGGGGCTTAGGTGCCAGGGTACATATTTCTCGGCTGATAGTTGTTCCAGTGCCAATGTCAACTTTGGGCTCGGTTAGGCAAATCAATCCTCCAACCTGGTCATTCTGGCAAAGGTAAGGCAAGGCCTCACAAGGCTCCTCCCCTGCTTAGGAGAGATCCATAAATGGGGTATGGAAGGATGAGAAGGAAGCTGGGGACAGAAAAGGCAGGGTCCTGAGCCAGACACAGAGGGTTCAGAGCCTCTCAGGAGGTGAGGAGGGGCCCAGAAGGGAAGGAACAACAAAGAAGCCCCAGGCTAATCAACACTGGGTGGGGTAGCTCTAGGATTTCCCAATGAGGTCCCAAACCCAAAGAAACAGAAACTCAAGGGCACTTGTAGACTAAGTCTAGTGACCTCAGCTATGCATTTCGTTAGTGATTGCCCAGGCTGAGAGTGCATTAACCTATTCCCAGTCTTCTGCAACACTCAAAGCTGTTGTCTGCAGAGACATGTCTGCACATAGTGCTGAGTATAGGCAACAGCTGAGTGCTCAGGCCTAAATAAGACATTCATACTGTCCCCACCAAGGCTCAGGGGATATTGTGGAAGCATGGGTAGAAAGACAGAAAGAGCCAGAAATACAGTGTGCGTGTGCGCGCGCGTGCGTGTGTATGTGTGTGAAATGTCGCCATCTAGGCATGGCATATCCATGTACTCATGCCCTCTCCATAACTTCTGAAGACTGTCCTGGGTCTGCACGAGAATGGCCACCAAGAGCCAAGCAAGGATGGAGGAGGCACTCAGGGTGCCCTACCCCTCACTGCTGAACTATCTTCTAGGGACACATTCAGGGAAAGGGGAGTGTGAATTCAGTGTATTCCCTGGTGATCGCACCGTTGGTCACAAGAATGACTAAATGGGCTACACGACAAAGGCCGAAGTTATGAATGTGGGAACGGGACAGCTCGAGAAGAGGAAAGGGTGATAGGGTAGGAAAAAAGGAAAAAAGGAAGGGTGTGGGAGAGAGCAACTGGAAAAAATTACATACATGTATGAAACTGTCAAAGAGCTAACCTAATTAAAAGAAAACAATGCTGTCTGAATAAGCCTATAGGGTGAGTTGTTTGGATGGAGGCTTCTTCTTGGCTTCAACTCTGCACTGAACGCTTTTCATAGTATTTTATTTCCCATAGAGTAAGTGACTCAGAAGAATCTGGAGAATGTTTGTTTAGATTAGCATTTGTGAGCACCTGATAGGCACTGTATAAGACAAAAACCATTATTTTCAAGGAGTCAGTGTGGATTCTGGGGGCTATTTTTGCCTACAGTTTCCCATGTTTAATGAGTAATAAGTCTTTAAGGTGGCTTGCTACGATTAGTGCAGTATTTTCTCCAAAGGGGTGAAGTGGTGTCTCTTACTTTCAGAGACAATTACTACCTTCGGTCCCTCGGGCATGCTTCAGGCTGTACTGTGGGTTGCTGGTGTCTGGTTCCTCCCAGGGAAGTCACTGCACTCTTATGTCTACACCAGAAGCAACCGAGGAGGTGCCATGGGCATAGCTCTGCTTCACGCTGTCTGCATGCTACTCCTACAAAGTGCTCTCAGATATGCTAATAGGATCTTCAAGAGAATGTGGGAGCATTTTCCTCCTTTCATAGGTGAGAAAACTGGGGGTCTCCCCAGATTCCTACACGAAGTAGGAATGACTCACACTTGAGATGACATCTCAAGACTGACTAGATGCCAGCATACTCAAGTAAGGGTCATCGGCTACTCTGCTACCAGAAGGTTACTGTGTCATCCCTTAAACCCTGTGCTTTACCTGGTTCAGCTTTGTAGTTCTAGGTCACTTGTTTATCCTGACAACGAAACAGCACTGAATGCGGTTGCAGGTGATGCTGTGGATGCCACATAATCTCAGGACAAGCGAACACTCAGCCTTGTCTCCACACCCAGGGTTCTGACTCAGACCATCTGGGCAGAAACCGTCTGTTCTTCTCCACCACTCTTCATCCCCGGCCTGGCCTAACCTTGACGTGCTGTTTGTGCTGTTTCTGCCTACCAAATTTATAACCTTGAAACTTGTGGGCTGTATCAGGGCAGCAATCGAAACTCTAAGCATTTCTAAGCCTGATAAGAAACCCGAGAAACAAGCAAAGCAGTCAAGGTGAGAGTTTGGTATCTTTTTCACCCTTAACCTTTTTTGGGGGGGACTTAAGGGTAAAGGAAACAAGTTAAGAAATGTGCACAGCCTATAGTCAGGGCCACCTATCCAAAGACACATTAAATATTAACTTCTTCTTTGAAACTAGCCAAGCCTTGCAAGAGAGTAAATAAATGGGGCTCACAGAGCCCTGGCATCCGGAGCAGTGGGTGTGGAGAGGGCTTGAGCGCCGTTCTGGGCTATCTGAATCAGACCTCCTGAACGGAATCAGGCCTCCTCAACACCCTCTCCCGTGAGCACGCCCTCCTATCTTCTAGGAACCCAGCCCAGAGACACAGAGGAATGCTGCTCTTCTGAAAGGTGCTCCGCTTTCCTGGACCCAGCATGAGCCTTGGCAGACAGGACAAGAGCGCCAGGGAGACTGAAATTCGTACCATCCCTAGGATGTTAGTCTCTCTTTTCTCAGTGCTTTGTGGGAGGGGCTTGATAGAAACACCTTCTGCACAGAAGAGTCCTGTTGGACATTGCAGGTGACCCGGTGACCCTTACTGCTGACATCAGCCACCTAGTCTTCAGTCAGCGAGTGAAGCCGGCTGCTTCTATGGGGTAGGGGAAAATAACATTTAAAGCTCCAGCATTCAGGAGCAGGGCAATGGTTCTTAACCTATGAGTCACAACCCCTTTGGCAAACCTCTGTCTCCAAAAAATATTTACATTACGACTCATAACAGTAGCAAAATCACGGTTATGGCATAGCAATGAAAATGGTTTTATGGTTGGGGGATCACAGAGGAACTGTCCTGAAGGGCTGCAGTGTTAGGGAGGCTGAGAACCTCTGCTCTAGGGCTATGTGCCGATGTATTTTCATATCCCCTCTGCTCTGCACAAGGCCAGAGGTCAAGTTAGCAGCTGCATGTCACTTCCCCCCATGATGATAGAGGGCTTATGTGCTCTTCTGACTGGAATCTACAAGCTGCTTCCTCAGGCAGGTGCACCTGCCACACTACTTTGTCGGCTGGGACGCTTGGAGAAGTGCGAAGCAAGACCTCTGCCGGAGTCTGGATCTCCTCTCTAAGGACTCTGCCGCATCACCTTGGCCTAAGTTCCACTTGGCAGTCTGGTTAGGCTTGGTATGCTGAGATGAAATAAAATGTGGGTGAGGCCCAGCATGGCCAAAGAACTTTGTTTTCCAGGGTCTACATCTATGAGCAGGTAGAGCCAGAGATTTGACTAGACTAGTGAACTTGAGCTGAGTTAGATTATCTGTGGGTTTTCCAAGGATGAAATGCTAGCCCGAGTTGGAGTTTTCTCAACATTTATTTCCAAACCTCAATTCCCACTGCTGACAATCTAGCTCAGTTCAGACTTTCCATATCCGCACAGAGGGCACCATTATCTACGAGCACACACACTGCACCCTTTATTTAAATAAAGATAGACACTGAGCCACAGGAGAATTTCCTTTTACAACGGTAATGGAAAACGAAGGTGCCTGGCTCACCTGTGTGACCCTCCCCGCCATTTTGACTCTCTCTGCTTCAATTATCCACTTCGTCTCCTTCAAAATCGCTGCTTGATCTTAGCTGCTCAGAGATGGAAATTTCCAAAATCTAAACAAAGTTGGTCATCCCCCCACTTTGAGATAGGTCTTGCCAGATATGATAACCTGGCCTGGAACTTGCCATAGAGCCCAGCAGCCTGGCCTCACACTTTCCATCCTCCAGCTTCGGCCTTCTGAGAGCTGTGATTACAGGCACATACCAGCATGCCTGCCTCTGGTTTCTGTTTGTACAATACATTTATGTACCTTAAATAAGTAAATGGAAGGGATGTTCCCCAGTTCTCCATAAGATACTTCAATTGGGGGGGGATTTCATCTGGCTTAATCTTAGGCTGACTGAGAGACTTGAGCACCAGAGATGAAAACCCCACACTGGATGTGAAGGGACACTTTTGCAGCACCCCCAGAACAGCTCAGTAGCCTTCCCCTAAGGTCCCTTCCCTTGCTTCAGAGTAAGCAAGAACTGGTTAGTGATTGACTCACCTTCTCTCGGTTGGGGTCTGAAGAGAAGAAAAGAATACTCTTCTATTCCAAAGGGCAGAGATGGAGACGGCTTGCCTCTCTGCCGCCGCTCCTACTGTTTTCTTCTTTTGACCTCCTCCTGACTTACCTAGACAGGTAAATGCTTCATCTGTGCTGCTGGACACACCCCGCTGCTGACTCTCAGCCAATCCTAGTTTCCCTCCCTACTCCTCATTCCAGCTGTTAAATCAGGGAGGGCTCGGGAGGGAAAAGAGTAGGGTGGTGTTTCTCTGCCTTAGCCAATCACCTCCTGCCCTCGCCCGCCCCCTTTTTGGCTTAGAGCCACTAGAAAGCTAAAACAGAGAGGTAGGAAAAGGCTGGAGCTGGTTTGAGCCGAGAGTGAAAAGAGAAAGGAGAGCTTGGAAGGGTGGAAGTAGGCCAATGGTACTTGATTTTCCTTCTTGAAAGAAACACAACATTCTGGCTGGGCACCGAGAAGTTTCTGCACCCCGATAAGCCTCTCCACCAGACGCAATAATCCAAATCAGACCAAATCAAACCGAATTAGAAAAAGCCCAGGTTTAATGGTTACAAATGCTCCCGGATGGCTTTCCAGCCGCCCGCCCCCCCCCCCGCCCCAGGCGATGGGAAAGGAAGACCTCTGTTCTCTCCGGGATAGTTTAAATACCCTGTGAGAATGGTCTGGAGCATCTATGGGGAGGGGTCATCGGTTGGCGGGCTTTCTTGGGGGCGGAGTCTGGACTGAGGCAACTCCCAGGGGAGGGGTCTTGGGGTGGAACTTCTACCTGAACATTCCAGACTTTTTCTTATGTGGGTGACGCGGGTCGGGGGGTGAGGGTTGGGGTGAAGCTTTCGCCCAAACAGGCACCATGTAGTTCTATGGGCCTGCAGAGATCCGGCTTTCCTGTGAGCCCAGCCTTCCTCCACTTGAAGCTCAAAGCATTCCCCAGGCTTAATATTCCGATGGCTAGTTTTGGAATCAGCTTTTCTAACTCTCGGTCATAGACATTTTCATATTCAAAGAAGGTTCAGGAATATCAAGGTTAGAGATGTAGCTGAGTCACCCGCTTGCTGATTTGTCGTCCTGGTCGTTTTCTTTCTGGGGAAATAAAACCAACTTCTCTCCTTCTAGGAAGTCCCTTTCCAGATTAAAAAAAATAATAATAATGCTAGAGCAAACAGCCAGAAAGTAGAGAACTTGACCTCTGTCATTTGGGTCTCTGGTCCCTTCGGCTGCTTAGAGAAGGTGGCAATGGACATTAAAAACAAGTCAAATCAGCTCCCTACCAGTCTAGCAAGCACTTCTTTGGTGGGGAAATGTTTGGTGTGTATGGGAGAGAGAGTGAGTGAGAAATCTCCCTCCCGGTGCAGAGGCCACTCAGGCCAGAGGGGACTGACTTCTGCTCAGTTATTCCCTGAATGCAGCTTATCCCTAGGAATTACCAACTTTAAAGTATTTCACCTGCTGGCAGTAAAAGGGAGGAGAGAAAACTTAGAATCAGTACTGCAAGGATCGCTCAGTTCAAACCCTTGCTGTGTCTGGGTATCACGTTTAGCATTTCCATGTCTTATTTATTTTTTGCTTCAGCTTAAAAGCATTAGCATTTATTCAGTTGGCATTTAGTGTGTGTGTGTGTGTGTGTGTGTGTGTGTGTGTGTGTAGGGGTGTTCAACTCAATTAACCTAATCTAGATAAACTTCACAGGTATGCCCAGAGGCATGCTTCCCAGATGATTCAACAAGCAAGACCCTCACTCTGCAGTAACAATTCTAAGAGACTAGTGAAATGAAGCCGTTTTTAATACACCAATGAAGAGACTGCAAGAAGAGCTGGCATGGCATTTTGGTAGAAAACAGAGGTTTTTAAAAGTCCCTGATTTTGAAAAATTCTTTTTCCTATATGCTGGTACCCAGAGAATTACCATCTTTGCTTTCTTCCAGCAGAGACTCCTCCCAAATCCCCACATCTATTGGTTTGCAAGGTAAAGCCTTTTCAAATGAATATTCTGGGGCTTGAGAATGTTTCATTTTCTATTGGTGGGCTCAGTCACATAGCTGTCTGCCACTTTCCAGCTCTCAGAGTTTTGAGACAAGAAGGCACCAGCTGGCAGCTAGGAGAGAGAGGGCCTAGCGCTTTGTGCTCATTTGTGACTGAATTGCCCTGAATTCAGCTGGTATTGAAGAGGGGCCTAACCATTTGTTTCCTATACAGTCAAACTGACAATCAACCATCACAGTTGCCAGGCACCAGTATGATTCCAGTCTGCCTATACTTTAGAAAAAAAAATTCCCCAGTGGGAAGCATTAGGTGCAAGGATAATTTGCATACTCAATTCTAACAATTTGCTTCATTTTCTGTTTCATTTCTGGCCTGCAGATGTTTCTGTTTTCTAGGAGGACACATGGTTTCTCTTTCCTATGTGAGCATGGGTGGGAGGGAAGCATCCCGGAGCCATGAAGAGGAATAACGTGGAAGGAAACCTGAGGACACTTGGGACAACCCAGGACCTTGTCAGCATCATATAGATGGGAGATGACTGAGGTCTTCAGAGCTGTGACCTCTGTTTCTAATTCATCATCAAACATATGTGATGTCATAATACTGACAAAACAGGAAGGGATCTCCACATCCATTTACTGCAACTGGAGCTCCACCCTTGGCTGGGTCGCTGGATTTGATCCAGATTTATATAGGTGAGTGATTTAAACATTTGCTTAAAATACAAGCAAAAATTCAATGAATCTCCCAAAAGACCACAAACAGGCAATTATTCAACTTACAATAAACTTAGAATGATCAGAGGTTCCCCTACCTTTTCCCAGGTAAGTGACTTTTAAATAAATAAAATAATCCTTTTATTTTTCTCTTTCATCCTAGACATTTGTCTTGGGAAATGAATGTTTCAGGCACCTGGGCACAGCACCCTGCTGTCTACCACTCAGTTATAAAATGTTACCATTGTAGCTGGAGTTACATCTAAGTCTTGGCTCATCTCCCCATTCCTCAAAGTTCACTTATGTCCTGGTTGAAATAAACTACTATCCTAACTCTTTGTTTCTTGCTCTCCATTTCCTTAATTATTTTCCTTGGAATTGAGCATGGTTTTGCTTTGGTTTACTCTGGAAAAATATGAACCTTTAAGGTTCAGAGTGAATTAAGAAGGTGTCCTGGACTACAGACAAGGGAAGACTCCCAAGTCAAAACTACATGAAATGAAGCTTGATGGTCGCTGTAGGTCATTTGTGGAGAGATGCTGATGAGAGCTGTAATGGATTCTTGTTTGATGATCTGATTCTGACATCCAATTACAGATCAGCCTCCAGGACTCTATGTCCATGGTTCTTGTTCCTGCGGGTATAGCGTTGTCTTAAAGGAAAACTGTTTTCTTCACTCTCAGGACACACTTGGTGTCCTGTCTCTTCATGGTGCTATGTGTTGGGGCTCTAAGTGTCCCCTTTAACATATTGGCAGAAATGAAAATTTCACAGTTCAAGTAGAGGCTGGGGAATGAACAGCTGATTTTAAATAAGGAATAACTAGGGATGAGTTCAAAAGAGAGCATAATTTGGCTATAAATTCTAGAATAGGCCATAGCTAATAAATCACCAAGCTTTCATGAAAGCTTGAGTCTTAATAAAGGAAACTAAGCCATATACTGAAGTAGACTTTAGTTTCTGACACTACTTAATTTCTAAGTAGATTCTAGGAGTGGTTCTTTTCTATTTTGGGAAGTCCCACTAGCTCACCTACTATGGAAATTTGGAGTTTATGTTTACAGATTGTATATGGATATCTTCTTCCTACTGAGCAAGATGGCTTCGTATTTTTTTTTACACAGTACTCTTTGTTCCTATCATATCTATGCCCATATTCTCGCCCCCATATTCTCTCTCTCTCTCACACACACAGTTTCCTATTATTGCACACGTTAAGCTATGAGATATATGGTCACTCTTCCTTTCCTATGTACCTGTCTCTACACCCTTCACCTCACCCGTTATGTAAATCCCTCTCAGTATACTCACATATACATTGTTTTCATCAACCTCATCCTTAAGAAGAATCTCCTTCAGACTTCACATCTGTATCAGTTTGGGGAAGACTGTTGTGTAAGCTGGTCAATGGCTGTCATTTTGTTATCTTCATCAATAACTGGGAGAAAGTCCTTTTCTCTTGAGTTAATCTGGAATGCAGACTTTCTTTTTAGCCCTCGTCTTTTGGCACAGCAGTTTCTATTAGTTTCTTAAAGACAAATGCTTAAAGTCCCATATGTCTGAAATAATTTTATCTCTACTTGCTTGGGTTGCTGTGTACACAGTGTTAATGTCTGCTAGCTTCCAGCATTGTTTTTGAAAAGCCTCCAAAGTATTTAACTCTAAATTTTAGGTCCGTCTCGGTTTCTAGTACTTAGAAATGATGATCAGATGTTTTTAAGAGTCAAAGACTTTATTTGAAGCTCTAGTTTTAGGCATATCAAAAGCTCTTGGGCTTCCCAGTAAGAGCTAATAAAATTCCTTTGAGACAAAGATCTGATGATTCACTGGAACGCGTTCATGCCCTTTTAGTCACTCTATGACAAACATCAAGGCCAGTGTCTATTTCCTTAGACCCTGATTTCATTTATTCATATTCATTCATTCAAATATACATAGAATGTCTGTTATGTGCCCAGTATTTTACTAGGAGCTGAGGATACAATAATAGAAGACAGAAGTTGGTCTGCTCACATGGAGCAAACTGAAGACAAATGCATATGCACACACCCGTACAGACACAAGTGCCTGGAATAAGGGCTTAAGACAGTGAAAGATAGCACAAATCTGGGTCTTTGCCCACTTCTATTTTCCTCTCCCCTCACTTGTACTATGGGCAGAAATTAGGGAAATACTTGTGTCCCTCTCACAGTACTGAGTTTACAGATGCTGCCACTTCCCAGTTCGACGCTCCTCCTACTCTCTAAAGGACCAATTACGACACAGAGTTTAGCTTTCATCCCTAATACTGTTTTCTAAAAGGCTCTCCCTGACTCACTGATTTTAATTTGCTTTTCCCATCCCATTATTTTCTTCATGGAACTCACAATCTAATTTCCTTACAGCATTGTGTCTTTATTTTTCCTTCCAATGCATCTAGCATCCAGACAGTTTCTGACACAATAGTGCCATTCAAGAATGCTCACTGAATGGATCTGCATTTTTGTTTATTTTTGGTAATCCTGAGAAATGTGACATCGTGCCCCACAAGCAGAATTTAGGAAGGATTTAACAGCTTACCTGAAATAACTTAGCTTCTCTTAGACAAAAATCATCTTCTTAGTTTTCATCTTTATTGTAAGACAAAGCTGGAGATAGGCACGATCGTGCATGCCTATCCTTGGCACTGCTTTAGGAAATGCAAGGGCAAACTCAATGAGGTTCTCAAGTGGGAGCCCGCAAACACACAAAACCACAAATAGGATGTTTGATATTAAATGAGCCTAGAGGGAGGGCACTTATGCAAAAGGTCCTAATTCAGTCAGTCTCATACTCTATAGACGTTTAAGAACCTGATTGGTTTCTCCTGTAATAGTCATGCTGTGGGAGAAGGGGTTCATAAAGACCACAGGGAGCACTGATTTCCTAGCTCCAATAGGAAGCAGTTTCACTCATAAAAGGAGTGTGGAATTTTAGTATCCGAATCTGTCTACAATTTGGATGACTATTTCAATACAATAGCCACAAGGATGAATGTGAACTGTGATAGATATGTTCATGTTACTTGCTAAGCAGTTTTCCTTCTAGATAACTCTACATCCCAAATTGACAAATTGTACTCCTTTCTCCTCCTCTATCTGCCATTTCCAAGTTATAACCCACCCCCTAGCTTAAGTTTCATGATGGTGGCTGTTGATAACCATAGGTAATGTTAGAGGCATCCATTTCTAGAAGTGTTGAACCAAGTAGTCCAGATGAGCCTTCTGCTACATGCAGCAATGAAGAACCAAAAAGGCAATGAAGAATTTGGTAGATCACTAGGCCTGGGACAGGGAAAAGGTAGGTATGGTGTGATATGCCCAATACTTGGGGCCAGGTTTCTTCCAGATATGTCTATTCCAGACTGGGTAGCTGCCATGCTGAAAGGTTGAATGGTACTTTTGGCAGTTGAACAGAACAAGGGGAACAAGGACTACATACCCAGTGTAGGCTAAGCCCCCATGTGCTACACACCCTGAGCTGAGCAGGAACTCGTTTGACCTATTGGGTTATTGTCACATTTAGTTAGTCTGTAACCTGGCACTTGGTGCCATTGCAAAAGAGACAAAGATATCCAGATCTGAACAAAATTCCAAAACAAAGTATGTCTGTGAACCTTCTGTTCTTGACTGCCTTAGTTCAGGTTTGGAGATGTAAGATCTTTATCACTTCAGAAAGTATGCAAATGGATGTTCTACTTTGCAGCCTCTACCATATCCAAGACATTCTTTCCAAACTTTATCAGGATAAGGGGAAGAAAAACCCTCATTTGCGTGTGTATAATATTGTAATAGCATTTGGAATGAGGAAGAGGTTCTTTTGTAATTATTTTATAGCAAATATTAAAATATTTTTCAAGATGGTACAGACCGACTTCTAGTATTATTCCCATACTGCAGAAAACTTCACAGTATTTGAGTTTAAAAAAAATATTAAGGCATCCATTTCTTTGTATTGTTGGTTTGTGTGCTGTGTGTACTTTTGGACTTAGATCAAGTTAGAAAACCTAAGCTCTGGACAACCCTAACAACCCCAGCGTTTCTAGTATTTAATTGCTGATACGTTAAAAATTATAGAGACGTCATCATTTTCAAATGTGGAAGCCCATCCAGATCCTATTCTAGCATAAGACAGGCACGCTCAACCTTTCCATTTAAACAATCCATCAGCAAAGGGTACTGAATTTCAACTTCAGGGGATTTATAAATAAATTTAGTCAGTGAAGAGAAATTTTGAATGACTTTTGGCATGAGAAGGAGAAACACTTAACTACTCAAAGGGCATGGGAATCAGGTACACAAATCCAAGCTGTGGTCTGGGTTGATAATATGTAACTTGAGTGTAGCATTCTTTGCTGGCCCTTTGCCCCAACCCCAAAACATGCTCACACAACCATGTTTTCACTTAATTTATTCCTTTAAAACAAGTCACTTCAGACATTTAGATATTAAAAAAAAATCACATGTCATAAATAAACCGAATGCATCTTAATAACAAAGGCAAAATCATGAGTTGTATAAAATGAAGTCAGACATCTTCCAGGCAGCAGCAGTGGCACGAACTTTGAAAACTTGCTGGCAAACAGACAAGGAACATTTTGAAAGCAATACTGTCCATCTTCACTAAGACAAGAAAACAACTCCTTGTTGTTTGGCCCCTTTGCAATTATGTTCTAGAGCTCTGTATTTCAGCCTTTAAGATTATTTTCTTATTTAAGGAGCTCTGCCTCTTCTGTGTTAATACAGGCACTACAGACAATTTTTTATTCCTTATCATTTTAACATGCTATATGTACTTTTAGGCATTCTTAAAGGAAAAATGAATTTGGTATATTTCTTGTGACACCTTGTGTCCTGAATGGCACAAAATGTGAAATGGAAACCCTTGTCCTTTAAATAACTTGGGGATTACGCTCAACTAAACATTCTACACCAGTTCTGGTGGCAAGCCACATCATCTCAGTAGAAATTCTCAACCTCTTTATAATACCTTCACTATACTTAAATTCCTACATACAGGCTAATGTGTTTAAAAACAAAAGTAAAAAGTGTGCCATGCAAATGCTTACATTCATTGCCTTATACATTTCCTTTTTAGTAGTACTTTTTTTCTATTAAGACATATATCCATAATTCAGTATCAACATAATACCTTGTTTTCCTAATGAAATATTCAAAGCACTATAAACAAAATGCTAATTTTTGACAAAAAAAAAACCCTTTACTACAATCAAGGACATCTTCCATTCATTGAGTTGGATGTGCTGACGTCAGTGGTCGTTAAGACTACATCCTGGGGCTGGGGATGCTGATCAGCGAGCATTTACTTACCCTAGAAAGCACAAAGCCCTGGCTTGATGCTTATTCAAATCAAGTGTCCTTAAAACACATGCTTGCACATCCTACTCAAAAAACAATCTCCTAAAATAAGCTTACTTTAAAATGAGCTATTTGATGAATATAAAAAAAGGTCTGATGAATTTTAAAAACTCTGTGCTGTAAACAAAATTTGAATACTGTAAAACAAGTGATAACAATCTCATCACAGAAGTAGTATTTCTTATGTGAGGGCACAGACCATGCTCCTAACAGTGCCTGAAATCAGCAAATACTGATGGTAATAACTGATGGGGAGCTGATGGCTAGCAGCTCAAGGCTGTATCTTTCCCTTCCTCGGGATCTCTAGATGGCTACATAAACTCCTATTCTCAATTTTTTTAAAGTGCTAAAAAAAAAAAAAAAAAAAAGTTTCAACATATGAAAAATGTAATTCTTAGTATATGTAAATTTAAGAAGGCCACCTGATTTTTAATATATAATGTGTTATATAATTTGTGTCTATGGATCACTGTTACTTAATTTCACATATATTCTACTGTATATTTTCCAAAAGGACAGTAAATTCAACTATGGCAGCTTGAAGGGAGGAAGCTAGACAGACAAGCGAGTTGGGCGTAAGCAGTGAGAGGGATATATAGGTAGTAAGTAATGCAACTTTTGGATTCTTGTTTTCTGGGACTGGAACTCGACAGAATATTCAAATCGCATAATGGTATTAGTTTCTAAAAACGGGGTTAGGTTGGCCAGTAGCCATTTCATTATGCCCACTTCTCATTCACAGAGAACAATTAAGAAATCAGCCATGAATCACTAGCAAGAGATGTGGTAACACCTGATGTCTTCATATGGCTGCCACATCACAAAATTTCCAGGGACATTAATTTGGGCCAATACCATGACTAGGGAGAGTATCTTCATAAAAACACACTGAATCTTTAATCCAAAGAAGAATGTGGGAAGGATGGGGTAGTTTTATTCTATCACTAATATTCTACCACATTAATATAAGCTGCGTCATTTTAATTAAAAAAGAAATTCTTGTAGGACAGACAACAACTGAACAAACAAGAAAGGTCTCAGTAGGACAAAGTTTCTTTTAGTTATGGTGCAACTAAATTCACAGATTCTTCAAAATTCCTCAAAATGAGTTTACTCACATTAATAAATATTTCAAGAGCTTAATAAGCACAAGAAAAAATACAAAACAACAACAAACCCTTTATATTGCTTGCATTTAGAATGAACATAAATTAATAATTAAATAATTTGCATATAATGC
The DNA here is from genome assembly GCA_028555095.1 of Dicrostonyx torquatus. NCBI lineage: Eukaryota > Metazoa > Chordata > Mammalia > Rodentia > Cricetidae > Dicrostonyx > Dicrostonyx torquatus. The sequence goes on from JAQHUG010000098.1 coordinate 6,749,200, forward strand.
CTCACTTTGAATGTTCTACAACCAGAACACTACTCTCACACCAGTGCTCATGTCAGCAAATAATTAAAACGCCTTTTTGAAAGCTATTTGACTGTCAGTGCCTACCTGGCAACTGGACAAAGCAGGCAAAAGATAAAATAAGAAATTGTCCCTAAATAAATACTAAATAAGATGTATAAAAAACACTTAGAACGAAGGGTTTGATTTTTAAGACACCAGTGCCCATTCTATTTCTTTACATTTACTAAACTAATCCTCTGTAGATGACATAGACTCAAATTTAAAGTGACAGGAATTTATTTTCAAAAAATAGAACATGCCTGACACATTATAAGTTATTCAATAAATACTTGTTGCATGAACAAAGGTCTAGATCCAAAATTTTAGAAACATTGAATCTGGATGCTCAAGTGGTACAGGAAGACAAACTTTTTAAATATGAAGTGAAAAACTCGATTTGATGGATGTTACCCAGCGCTATATTTTTAATGTACAGTTTTAAATTAAATATTTTATTAAATATCACAAATGCCAAATGTTCAGTGCTCTAAGCTCATTGGTGCTATCTTTAAGGCTCAGTGGAAAAAAAACAAAATTAAATATTTTCAATTTATATAATAACTTTCATTGGCTGACTGGCTATGTGCACAAAGGGTATTCAAGAAAAGTCATCTGGCCAGGTGTGGTGGTCTCTGCTTGTAATCTACACTCAGGAGGCTGAGGCAGAAGGATTACTTCAAGTTTGAGGAGCCTGGACTATATAGCAAATTCCAGGCCAGCTAGAAACACATGGGGAGACACTTCTCAAATCAAGGACTGTCACCTGATGACTGAAACGTACTTTGTGACTTGTTCAACTGTTCCTTAAAGAAACTTTCTCTAAAGTGTTGACTTTAACATTCCTTAATTTTACATGGTTACCATTACCAAGGAAAAGGCTAAGGGTTGACCTTAATTTAAAAACATTTGCTAAGATACACGGAAAAAGATGTGCCTAGAGTACACCAATGGTTGTCTGAGCTACTTAATAAATATGGGATAGAAAACTTCACAACAGTATGTTACATTGTGTGACAGAATACACAACACACTGTAATTTAAAGATCCCTGATCTCTAGAAGAATTAAGAGGTAGAAGATTTTACCTGGAAGATTCTATAGAGAAGCTGAGTTTTGAGTGGGTGTGCCTTGAGGATCAATCCATCAAGTAAATGGCTACATAGCTGATCTAGGTAGTAGGATTCGGAAAGAGCTGTATAAGGCAAGGATTTTAAAACTTTTCATATTTTGGAAGCGAAACAAACCCAATCAGTTATTTAAAAACTGAAAGTCAAAGAGCACAGGTAAAGTACTAACTTGCAGAAATGTGGAATATCCAAAAGAACAAAGTGGAGCTAGGAACACAGCTATCTGTGAAAAACACTGTTACGAAGTTATCAAAGCCTGCACAGCACTGACACTTTGGAGGAAGACCTGTTTGGAGAAGGGTTCTGAGCAGAAAGGCCGAGGAAATGAAATCCCTCCAGACAAACTGATATGTAACATAGCAGAAGAAAACAAAAACACAAAAGCCATCACTCAAATTTCAAGATACTTCTTAAATTTTAAACTAAATTAGCAATTAAAAAGGCATACCCTGCTCATTTAAAAGAAAAAAATTATCTAATGTGACAAACAGCAACACATGAATTGCATTAAAACAAGAGGCCAACAGTTTTTTAAAGCTTCGGTAAGCTGCGTCAGGCACCTTTCCCCCGTATACATTCTACTTTTATATGCCAGAAATCTCAAACAGGACCCCATTCCTGTTTTAGACAACATTCTCAAGGAACACACACATCCCTGTAAAACTGCTTTTTATGCATTCAGAAGTTGTTAGATACACTTATAAAGTCTACCAAATTGCAATATAAAAAGTTTTGACAATTCTGAGTATCTTCATTTGATGAATCAATTCAGAATTTAGAAACTACCAACTCATTCCAAGTTATTAAAAGGAACCAATTACTGGAGACACCGTGGTGTATGTCCAGTGACCCTCCGCAAGGCTTTCACATTACCTAAAATAAGATGTTTTCTTCCGTAAGTTAAAGCCCCTGGGTGCTGGTTTATAATGGACTCCAGTCTTCAGGTGGCCCAAGCTACCTATTCCATCACCCTAGTAGAAAGAGGGCATGCCACTAGCGTAGCCACACATCTGTAAACTTGCACACTAATTTTAATCTTAACAAGGAATTTCAGCGTCAGTCTTACTGGTTTAAGTCAAAAGGATGGTCCAAGCATGTGTTCTTCTATTCTGTACGGTTATGGAGAGCTTATTGGAAAACCCAGAGCCTTCTGGATCTGTGAGGTAGTAGGCTCCAACTCTTACCACGAACAGATCACACCTCTCCAAAGTTGGTGTGGCCTGTCTCCCTGGCATGGTCCCTTGCTTCCGCTTGTCCAGTCAACCCCTTCTGACATACCATGCATCTCAGGGTGAAGCGGTTTACATCAGTGAACTGTCTCTTTCTTCTAGCTTCATCAGCTAATTCCAGTGCTTGGACAAGAACAATATCATCATTTGAGGAGAAAATGGTCAGAGGAGGAGTGTCTGGGTCAGGGAAGTTACGCTGAAGTGGATCATAGTGGATGCCATCGTAGATGAGCAGAACCCTTTTGGTATATCCCGCATCTTCCCCAAAGCGATCAATTCTGACTGTCTGTGTATCTACTACACATATTTCACATTGGTAAAACTTAGACAGAATGGATATCTCAATCGCTCCCCCCCAAGTATCATCCCTTTTGATCCATTCACAATACTCTTCGTTTGTCTTTCCCAGGATCGCCTCGCTATACAAGTCTGGATTACTGGCTACAATTTGTGCTATGAGGCGTCTCATGTCAGGGGCACAGCCTGGATTCAAGACTCCTCCTTCAACGACATAGTACACACTGGTAAAGAGGCAAGAGTTGTCTGCCGGGACTGCGGTTCTGGTAAGCACAGGCAAAGTTTCCCTGCCATAACTAGGAGCACCATGTTTTGACAATGTAGGTGAAGCTTTTGGTCTGGTTTGGTCTTCTTCAACAATCAGCATGTCACCTGTTAAAAATAAAACAAATCCAGAACTGCAGAGAAATTACAGATTGGGTGTTCATTAGCCAACTTGGTAAATTATGAGCCAAGTGAGTTAAAGCTTAACGTCGGTTACCACGGAGACAAGAGACCAGGAACACTGAAGTTTGGTTTGTTTGTTTAGTCCACTGTGTCTTTGGAAAGGAAAACAGAGCAAAATGCTTCAGGCTGCATCTCAGTGACAAAAACCCTTATTATAAAGATAATAAAAAATCTCCTACGTTCTGCATTTTAAAAACACGCATTTTTCAGATGTTCACCACAGACTCGGTAGGTCACTAGGGTGTTCTCCTGGCACTTAGCAGGAGTATACCAATTGATGTTTAGAGGGCCCTTGACACAGACTGGAAAAGCTCTTGTTCATCACTGATGTTCAAGTTTTAATACTGGGAACAAAACTCTACAGCTAATACAGTCCAAGAAAGTTGTACACGAAACAAACTATAAAAGCAAATTAAAAAAAAAGGGAAAAACAGTAAGACAAAATCGGTATCTCAACTGCTGGCCTGCTGATCAGTACAGGGGAAAAAAAAATCCAAAAAACAAAAACATCATACCAGCGGAAAAGGGTCTTGCTGTCCTTTGGAAAAAAACAGAGAAAAAAAAAATGAATGAGATGGTTCCGAGGCTGACCTGGAAGCAGGCTTGGGGAACCTGGAACTTCAAGGCTCTGGGCTTTTCTCCGAACCACACGAAAAGGACTTGACACTTGTCCCTGCCTTGCCGGAGCTCCGGTCCTCGAAGCCCCTAGCTGGCCCACCGGTACCTTGCCTTACTGGCTTCACTCCCCTCAACGTCCTCCAGGACTTCCCCGGCCCCAGCCGGTGCCCGTACCTGACTGGATGGGCAGGTCCCCAAGAGTGATGTCTCGGTCGCTGAGATCCAGGCACTCGGGCGGGTAGCCGACGAGGATTCGCTGACTACCCGGAGCGATGCCGGTGATAGCGGCGATTTGACCCTGAAGTTCCCGTAAGCGGGTCCAGCTGGACAGTCCCTGCAAAACGTGGGTGCCACCCTTGGCCTTGCAGCGGAGCCGCCACATCGTGTCGGCCGGCCGGCCACCAGCGGGGCCGGCTTTGGTCCCAGCCGCAGCCTGGGAGACGCAGCCGGAGCAACCAGCGGGGGGGAACCCAAAATGGCCGCCTTTCGCGCCGCCAAACATCGCGAGAAGTAGCCGCGGCGGCGCTTCTCGCGACACCTCGGTAAGGGACCGGCCTCTGCTCTTCCCGGAGCACGGGCTCTTAAAGTGGCAAGGGCGGCTGGAGCTGAAGGCTGGAGGTCGGCCAGCTTTCCCGGGCGCTGCGGTGTACGGTGCCCTTGGCGTCCGCCAGCCTTTATGCTCCGGGGAGGAGGGCGGGGAAGGAGTTCCCGAGTCTAGCAGAGCTGAGTGTCACCTTGTAGGGAGGTCGGAAATGATGAAAGCAGCCCTTCAAACACCAGGAAAAGCCGACTCATGGTTGAGAAGGTAAACACATGCCAAGGAAGGTCACAGGACCTGCCAAGCAGTCAGGTACTGCTGACGAACCTCGTGGCCGCACCGAACTGATTCATCGAGGCTAAGAGGACTGGACGACCGGACTCCTCGGTGAGACGAACTTGAAAGCGTCCATCTGCCACCTCAGAAAGACTGTATGAGGTCAGCAGCTGTGCCTAGGGCGATTGCCTCACTCAGGTGGTGGCAGTGTCAAAGAGGACGAACTGCTGTCACCCGGATTCCAGTCCGACTCCTGGTATCCCGACAGGAAGTCCTCATTGTGGCTGAGAGGCAGAAGGGGAAGAAGACACACACACTAGACATACCAGACACACTGGCACACTAACCAGTGTCCAGCTTTGTATGCCGAGAGTGAACATAAAAAAAAGTGTGCAGTAAACGCCAAATAATGACGGGGGTTATAGCATGCTCTAACACGCTGGGGTTGTAAAACGCGTACTCGGGCGGTCTGGAAGATGACCTGATTCCCAGGTAAAGAAGAAACGAGTAAAAAGCACCTTCGTTTGTTCAGTTTTCACCCTTTAGCTAAAGCAGCAACCACCCCGCCCCGCTCCCACACGGGACTGCCAGTGGAATCAAGCACCAACGCTGTGCTGGGCGTAACTTTGAAAAAGTAGTTCTGGAACGTGGAAAACCCACTGAAACAGCCACCCCCTAGGAATCAATTACAGCCAATCTTTTTCTCCCCACCCCGACACCAGGAGCAGGTGCACTATTCCTTCTTGGTTCTTCAATACGACCATAGATAATAGAGTCTGGGTATGGTATATATAATATAGACGGAGTAGTGGGAGGAAATAAAGGAACGTGATTTGGAGTCACCTGGGTCCAGGAAAGCTCCCGGTTCCGAGCATGCGTGGCTCAGGCTCCAAGATCTGACCATAAGTTGTAGTTAGCTCTTGCACCCTAGTAGCCAGCAAGGCATCTTTAAAAGCAAATGTCTACCTCCCCGGTCTTGGGAACCACCAAGTCTAGCTGGGAATCAGGACTGAAGGCGTTAATCTTCGTTCTCACCAGTAACCCCGACTCAAGATGTCAAATAGGTCTCGCGAGACTAAGAAAAAAGATAAGGCTTTTGTTAACCCCGCCTCCTGTTCAATCTGTTCCCAAGCAACGATGCCACCAAGCTCCACTGAGTAGGCTGGTCTGGGAACTGGCAGCCTTAGGCGATCACAGGTCCTCCCGGAGCTAGGTCGGCTTCTCCAGGATCCCGCCTCCTGCCCTGCAGACGCTTCATTGGTCCAGCCTGCCTCCAGGTGAGGGCTGACGCGCGGATGGGCGGAGCCAAACGGAGCACGTGATTTGCCCCCCACCCCGGGAGCCGGGACTTGAGCCTGTCTGCCAGGTTGGTTCGCGGCGCTCCGGTGGCTGGCGACACCGGGTCCACAGCCGGGAGGGCGAATAGGGCAGGTCGAATAGGGTGAGCGATAGTTGAGCAGTCTGGACTCGAGGATGGGGTGCTGCGCGGGCGCGGTTAAGGTGCAGGGCGATGGTGCTCAGCCCATTCGGGAAGTGTAGCTCCCTTGGCACTCCTGGGCGTGCAGACCTTTAGGGACGCTGAGCCCCAGCTGGTGTGAGCACTGAAGAATCTGTACTGTCAGGCGAGGAGCAGTGCAAGGGTTTTTGGCTTTGTTTTGTTTTTTTAATAGTACCTTTTGTCTTGAATGAGCTCCTTGGTATCTATCTGGGTTTGATACCTGAGCTCCGGTCCCTCCCTCCTTAGTTGATATTAGGACTCAAGACTTATTGTCAGGTAAGTCATTTTCTTCCACTGATCCCAGAGGGTGGATAGGAGAGGGTAGGGAGGAGGACTTGAGAACGGAGAACACCGGAGGAGACCCGAACCTGCTAGGGATATTCCAGTCCCGTTACAGTTCATCCTTCAGGGAACACGTTTCTGTCCCTGCCCTTCTCACCACTGTTCCCATTCTCATTTTTTTTTTCTTTTTCTCTGCAAGACTGAGTTTTACCTTTGGCTTGAGATTGCTTTCCTGACAATGCCCTTATTCCCACCTCCACCTCACTTCTGATCGCCTCCTCTGTTCTCTCCATAGTCTTAAAACTAAAATGTGAGGTCAAGAAAATTGGAGAAGAACTTTAGTTGGTTATCTTTGATTTGTCAGTTCTATAAAACAAAATGAAGTAATCACGATAGGAAAATCTGCTGCTTAAAATATTGTTGGAAGACTTGCAGGATCTGAGATATATAAGTGTGAATAAGGTCAGCAAATAAATGCAAATTTGGAGTGCGGCTCTATAGGCGAGCAGTCAGGTTTGTGACTTATCCAAGAACAAGTGTCTTGAATTGGGAGGAAGAGGCTGGACCTGAATCTTGATAGGGTCTCCTTGCTTATATAGTACTAATCTCTGTATTATTTTTTAGGGACACTTTTCCTGTATTTTCTTCTCTCTCTTTCCCCAGGTGCCTCCTGAAGAACTACCATGTCTGGGAATAGTTCATCTTCCACAGAACACAGAAGCAGCAGCAATAGCAACAGCAACAGCAGCAGCAGCAGCAGTAAACCTCACACCTCAAATCTTCGGAAGGCAGGGAAGAAATGCTGTGAGTTCTGGAAGACTGCCCCCCTCTTAGAATTTTTTTTCTTTTTGTCCTGGAATTGTATTTGTATTCTAGACTCACTGTGGGAGCAAATAGTAATTCTTTGGCATGACAACTTATATATTTTTTTATTTTGTGACAGGGTCTTACTACAGAGCTTGCTGTATAACCCAGGTTGCCCAGTGACTCATGCGAGTCTCCCTTTTTAACCTCTTGAGTATGGCTGTGTGCCATTGTTTCTGACATGACATATGCTGGAGGAGGCCGCTCGTTGTTCTTGGCCGCTCAGCCCCGAAATAATCACGCAGAAACTGTATTATTTAAATCACTGCTTGGCCCATTAGCTCTAGCTTTTTATTGGCTAGTTCTTACATCTTAATTTAACCATTTCCATGAGGATGTGGTTTACCAGGAAAAGTTCCGGCCTCTATCTCCAGCAGGGCTACATGGCTTCTCTCTTACTCTGTCTCCATTCTCCCAATATTCAGTTTGTCCCCCTCCCCGCCCCTGCCTACCTAAGTTCTGCCCTATCAATAGGCCAAGGCAGATTCTTTATTTGCCAATGGTATTCATAGCATACAGAGAAGAATCCCACATCAGACATAGGATTTAAAACAAAGTTTACAGTGGGCCATTTCCTGCCCCAGACAAGTAGGCTTAGTGAAATGTGTCTTTGGAGCTTGACTGCTGTATGGTCCAGAGTTTCTTGCTGCTTTCATTAGATATAGGAGCACTTGCCTGATGTTGGAAGCTTAGAACAAGTTGTTATATACATAGGATGGCTAAGTGTCAAGGTACAGGATTAACAAGGGGCTATCACTCTCTCAGTTTCCCTTTCTCTCTTGGACTGTGTTCTAGATTGGGGGCACTCTAAATTGCAGGCAGAAGCCAGGCATGGTGGCACACACCCGTAGTCCAAGCCCTGGTGAGATAAAGGCAGGATCAGACGTTCAAGGTTGTACTCAGCTACCCGTACTTAGCTCAGAGTAAGCCTGGGCTACTTGAGTCCTTGTCTCAGAAAACAAACAAGTTGCAGGTATAAACCCTTACTGGTCCTGTTACTTAGGGCCTGAGGGAAAAATGAGCCCTGACATGTGACTCTCAGTGTCTCAGGTGCCTTACATTCTTACAGGGTTAGCCTTGCATTTTGCAGATTCTTTCACCTAAGTGCAGAGGTGGCAGAAATGGTGGCAGGGGAATGAAGAATCTTTTCTTGTTCCCTTTACTTTACATTTCTAAGCAAGGTTCTAGAGTTCCCTAAAAGACTGGGGCATTGGTCCTCAGATTGGTCCTCTGAAACCCTCAGAAGTGTTTTAGCACTCTTGGTCTTCCTTGTGGAATACACCTTTTTTTTGGAACCCTTCTGGTCAGTGGAAGGAGGTAGGGTCAGCATGTGAGCAGGCACTCTACCCCAGAGCCGTCATGGTGTCATCTCTTGTTTGTTCCGTGCTCTTTTCTCTGGCATCCATGAGATGTGTCCTTGATAGATGCGGTCTAGTACTGAGTTTGGCATACCTCTGTGGATGGGGTCTCCTTTCTTTGCCAGGGCAGGAAGCCAGTACCGAGGGCAGACTGAGTAAACTAGGCAGCAAGGTGCTTAATTGTAGCCCCTTCAGTCACATTGCTTGGGTTTGAATAGTGGTTTTACTGTTTCCTAGCTGTGCTCCCTTGAGCAATTTGCTTAACGTTCCTCTCCCTCAGTTTACCCTTTTTTTTTTTTGAAGAATCAAATCTTCTGTCTCCTTTGGCCCCCCTCTCTCCTTTCCTCTTTTCTTCCTTTGACAGGTCCCACTACATAGCCCAGATCAGCGTTAAACATGAGATTTGCTTCCCTTAGATCCCGAGTGCTTGGGTTATAGGTGTCCACCGCCACTCTTAACCTCGTTTACTCTGTTATAAAGTGGAAATACTGAAACGGTTCTCCCGGGAGTGATGTGAGAATCAGATAAGTCCATACAGACCAGCACTCAGATGAGCGCCGGAAGTAGCTGCTGCGCATAATTTTTCACAAGTGACTCTGCCTTTTCTGCTTTCTCTACATATAAGTAGAATTAGACTCATTGTGCTCATTATTTAAGAGCCTGGTAAAGAAGTGTTTTTTCAGTGAAGAATGTTTCCTATTGTTTGACGGTATTATTACTCACATGCTCTGACCCAGTGTGGTCCTCTTAAAGGGAATGTACTCCTGTTACTAGAGTATGTAATTCTAAAGACAGTGGAGAGGGATGGGGATGGCCATCAGAGCCAGCTGGCTCACATTTCTGCCTCGCTGTCCAGCTAGCTGCTCCTGCCTCCCTAACCCCTTCGTCACTCCTCTACCCGGCGCTTCTGATTACGAAGTGAATTCTAGGTCTCCTTTATGTTCTCTAGACTCCTCCCTGTTCTTTTCTAATCTCTGCTCTTTTAAAACTGTTCTTTCTCCCCAGCTGAAGGACTCTGAGCTGTCATTTAGTACCCTGCCTTTCTTATCTCATGGTTGGACTGTGAGATTGTGAGATCCTTGGGAGAATATTAGTTTATTTTCTCTGCTCCACAGAGACTCAGCAGTTTGAACATCCTGTTCTGGTCCATCCTCCTGAGGAGAATAGATACATAGGCACCTGTTCTGTTGTGTTACTGTGTTCTTTTTCAAAACCTCACTGAACGGTAGGTATCATTCCTAAGCTGATAGACCTGGACTCACCCATTCTGCATTGTGTGGAGAAGGTACCTTGTTGTAGACTCCCCGGCTGCCTTGTGCTGCTGTGGTTAGAGCTCAACTCTGTCTCTTTGCTGCTCGCTACACCTGCTTGCTAAGTTTGAGTCTGGGCAGTGACTGGGCTTCGCTTCAAGGCCAAAGAATGACTATAAGGAGCCAAGACCTCCAAGGAGCCTTCCTGGGACTTGAGTTGTTCCTGGGATGGGGTTGTAGGTGTACTGGCTGGGGTCCTTTTAAGGTACCTAGGTGAGTGGTTTCAGAAGTCTCTGAGAGCAGGAAGTGAGGGTTCTGTGTGCGTTCCTTATTAAGTCTTTTTTTCTCTTTCTCATCTTTTGGTTTCTTTTTTTTTATTTTTAAAAATATTTTGAATAGATCTGGAGAAGACAAGTGTATAAACCCTAATTACAAAAGTATTACATGCTTAGGAAAACTCAAATAATTCCAAAAGAAAACATGGAAAGTAAAATCTCTTCCAATCTCTCCTATCTCTGTTAAAATCACTTTTTTTTAAAGGTGTTTAGTTCTGGTGTATACCATTAGCAAACATAGGTAGACTCATGATGTACTTAATCTGTTCTCTTGTGATTTCCTTTTTAAGTTGTTAGTACACTTTTTGCTCTATTTTCGTTTTCTCATGTTGGTAAATCTAGATTGACCTCTTTCTACATTGACTGAGTCTCAACCAATTAACTGAAACTTTTCACTGTCATGAAGAACGCTTCAGTGGACACCTTCATACTTCTGCATACTCATATCAACAGTGCTTCTTACAGAAGTAAAAGGAGCGTTATAGGCCAGTGGTGGTCCTCGGCCATGTTGTATGTGTTCTTTGAAGCTTTCGGGCCTCAAGAGATGATTTTGCAGGAAGTTGCCTATTACTAACTAAGGCTGCATTGCCTGACAGACACCTGAGTTTTCTTATTCTTAGTATTTGGGTACAGTTCTTTGAACTTGATAATTTTATACTTATCAGTTAAAACAGCAGTAGATAATCAGGTTTTATAACTTTTAATGAATAACATTAAGATAGCAGTCATGATAATGTTTTATGGGTTGCACATTCAAAATACTAGGCCTGTTTAATATGGTAATGAAAAATGTCCTTGGTGATGAGGGGACCAGGAACTGTCCTAATTGCTGGTCCCTCCCAGACAACTGCCCAGATAAGCTGGAGAACATAGTCATGTTTTCCATGGGACCTTTTGTTAGGTGCTAAAGTGATGGCCAAGAACTAGCAGATAAGGCTGAATAGGCAGTCATGAGATCAGTAATGTGGTCAAGAAGCCTGACCTTGGCTTTCTTCTATGGTCCTGTGGGCCAAGCTCATAAGTTCTTAGTTTTTCCATTTATGTGAAAGAAACTGTTAGGCTCTCACTTTGAATAGGCATGTTTATAAAGAGAAAATGAGTTGAAGCCTGGTAAGGCTAGGTAAAGGAAGTTTAACTCTGTATAAAAAAGACAGAAGGATTTCAGGGTTAGAACAGTTTCTCACTGTATGTCAAGAGATGCTGTGTATCTCTAGGTCAGTGGTTGTTGAAGTCCCTCCATTCCTGCTCAGGGGTGCTTCTACTTAACAGGACAAGCTCCCAGGGTTACCAGCTGGCAGTGTGAGGTGGGAAGTAGTCTTTGGATTTTTGTCTTTGTTTTTTGTTTCTTTTTCCTTAGAAAATGAGAAGCCCTGGTTTTAACAGGTGTGTATGTGTGTGTGTGTGTGTTTGCGCACACGTAGATGCTTTAGGCTAAGGCAGGAGGAGCCATGCTGAAGAGTAGGGATATGGAGTGCCTGTGTCCCAACCCTGTTTCCTTGTGTTGTTAGCTTTCTCTGTCCGGCATGGGGAACACAGAACAGCTCCTCCCTGGTTTCTCTCAGAGCAGCTCCTAAGCGTGCTTTCTCTCTAACCTTCAGGGAGGGAAACAGCACCTCTGGGGGAAGTGCCTAATGGGCTAGAAGATGTGGACAGAGAGGCCTGCAAGTGCAGCTAATAAGCCGAATCAGCCATGTTCAGAGGAGAATGCATTAAGCTGAAGAACATGAAGACTCAGGGAATTTTACTGCTCAGACCTAATGGCAGGCAGGCCTATTGCCTGCTGGGGTCCGTGCTCAGGGACTAATGCCCATAGAGGCTACACGGTGTTGTTTACTCACCTCTTAGCCCTTGTGTAGATAGAGATGAAGGCTGCTTATATTGCTCCATGACCTATGTTTCTGGAGCTCCTGTCCAGAGTCAGCAATTTCCCCCGTGCAACAGGGGTTGGACTCTTGGTCGGTGGTCTCCTAGTTCTTGTTGAAGGAAAGAATTCGTAGAGACATTTAATAGAATGCTTAAGCAGAAGTTTATTTAGCAAAACTAAACAAAGTAAAGACTCTAAGGAAACTGAAGTGGCCATCTTCAAGGCGGGAGAACCTGTGGGTTCTGAACTGTGTATCAAGTAGGTGGGTGCCTTTCTCCTCCCACATCATGGTGGGCCATATCTCCCTTTTAGGATATTTCTTTCCATGATCCCTGGAAACAGGGAGGTGTCCCAGCAGCAATGCACATATATTGTAATGAGGAGGCAGACCCCTTAGTACACATGGGTGGGAAAATGCCCCAGTGTCTTAGTTTCTGGCACGGTGATACCAGTCTCACTGAAGCATCAAAGATGCCTAGCCTCAGAGTGGCATTGTCACCATTAGGTGACACATGTTGCAGGATCCCTTTGGAAAAGGAGCTGGAAGCAGAAGGTTAAGGTAGTTTTTACCCCCTTTTCTTGTCTTTCTCAATGACAAAGCCTACAGCCTGAGCTTTCCCTGATAACATCAGCTTGGGGTTTGGCTTCAAGAAAGGAGTTGATGAAGTTCAAATGCAGGTCTTTCTCCACCTCTGCTCTGTGGCAGCACATGCAGGGAGGAGACAGTCCTGTGAGCAAACTGAAAAAGTCCTCTTGCTAGGGAGAAAACTGTCTGGGAAGCACTGGTCTGGATTCCAGCGCCAGGTCTACACTTAATTAACTTTGTGCTGTACAAGTCATGAACCGTCTAAGCCCTGTATTGTGAAGGAGAGGTTATCCCTACTGAAAAGGCACCACCAGTCGTCTCCCCTCCGTATGAGCTGTCGAGGCAGGTAGGCCTCCAGGTCTTGTGCTGGATCCAAACCTTTATGGAGTCTCTTCAGACCTTTATCCTGCAGGCTTTGGCTACCGAATATCACTGTGGTTTAGAAATTAAAGTGGAGGAGGAGTTCATGACCTGAGTGTTGTGGCTAAAACAGCTTGAGGCAGGGTTCTTTTTGCATCAAAGGCTTGCCTTGGCTCTGGAGGGATTTGTGGGATCCTCCAGATAGGATCTGGGACTCCTTTAAAGTCAGTCTAGTTTGGGGTGATAGAATCATAGCTGCAATGTTATTAGTATTCTCTCACTTCCTAATCTTTACTATTTTTTCCTATCTTGGGAACTCTCTGAAGACTTGGGGGAAAGTGCCTGGGGTGTGGGTGTTTTATGGAAGTCTGCATGACCTTTAACTTTGTTTCAAGAGGATATGCCAAATACAGCCTCAGTTTGCCATCTCATTCTTCCTGAACCTTCACCCTGTTCCTCATCTAGTACATAAAGCTCATGAGACATGTAGTCATTTAGCTCTACCTGTTTCATTTTCTTTTAGCATGGGCTTCCTACATGACCAACTCCCCAACCCTCATTGTTATGATTGGTTTGCCAGCCCGGGGTAAAACTTACGTGTCCAAGAAACTAACACGCTACCTCAACTGGATTGGGGTACCCACCAAAGGTAGGTGCAGGCCATTCCTTGGGAAGGGGGTTGATTAGTTCTGGGGCCCCACAGGCCTCTGGGAGACTTAGTCTTTCTAACGGTGAGGTTCTATAATGCTTCTGATGAAAATCAAGATTGCTTCCTCATTTTCTGGATTTGTTTCCTGCCCTCAGATATGTCTCCTCCAGGCCTAGACAGATCCTCCTAATTTTGATAAAAGTTTTCAGAATTAATGAGAATATGTTATTTCAGAACCCTTGGCATGTGTGCCATGTCTTTGAACCTTAGTGGTACCCTGCTGAGACAGTAGCTGAGGAGAGAGAAGCTCAGCTTTAGACTTATCCACATTCTTTTTATAAGTCAGGGCTTTAACCCAACTTGTCTTAGTATGACATACAATGGCGTTTTTTCCATTCCATGGGCCACTCTGTTAGACTAAGAAGTCTCCTTTAGTGGGGCCATTGTACTGTGTTTGCTGCAGTGTTTAATCTTGGGGTCTACCGGCGTGAAGCAGTCAAGTCCTATAAGTCTTACGACTTCTTTCGTCATGACAATGAAGAGGCTATGAAGATCCGCAAGTGAGTCTTTTTTTTTGTTTTGTTTTAAAGGCCTGACGTAAATCAACTGTTTTGGGCAGTTGTGAGACTGAGTGTGTTAGGGCCCCATTTTCCTCCGGAAATGTCTTAGGAGCATTTTAATGGATGTGATTAGATTACAAGATCAGCTTGGGTTGGGTGGGTAGCAGACAGGGCTCTAGAAGATGCTTTTGTGTGATGCCTAAAGAGGTATAAGGCCTATAAATTGGGTAGGGAGGAAGTTGTAGGACGGTGTGTACACTTCCGTGGGAAAGCCGAAAGGTTTAGTTAGGGGAAAACATAACTGTAAAGAAATCGAGTGGGAAGTGACTCCCACAACTGTGTGTTGTCTCCAGCCTCGTTTGATCTTAGCTCTTTTCACTGACTTCCTTTGTTCTCATGGCAGACAGTGTGCTGTGGTAGCACTGGAAGATGTTAAGGCCTATTTTACTGAAGAGAGTGGGCAGATTGCGGTAAGCCTCGTCTGCTTCCCTTCATTTCCACTCTCCTAGCATACTGGCCTTGGGCACTGTTTCATTTTTCTCCTTCTGTTCATTTACTTCTGCCTAGGTGTTTGATGCTACCAATACCACTCGGGAGAGAAGGGACATGATTTTGAATTTTGCTGAGCAGAATGCCTTCAAGGTGGGCTGACTCTATGCTGGAAGAAAAGGGATGAGTGGGGTGGGGAGCTAGGATGGAGAGATGGGAATGTCGATCCCTTTGACTCTGATGAGCACAGGATTAGGATAGTTGTCTGATTTTGCCTCGAGTGCTTTTGTTTAGATCCTTTCTCTGACCTTTATTTAGCCGATAAGGCCCAGGGGGTGTGGTAAGATCTGTTTTTAAAGGAAGAGGCCTTGAAGGCCACTTTATGAATCCTGAAGGTATGGTAGCTGGGTGGAGTAGGGGAGTATGTGCTTTCAGTTAACAACCTGACATTTTGACGTGTTTATCATGCCTTTGCTCCATGGCCAGGTATTCTTTGTGGAATCTGTCTGTGATGACCCTGATGTCATTGCTGCCAATATTCTGGTGAGTGTCATACCTGTCACCTGTAGTCAGTAACTCAGTCTCAGTCTGTGTGTGTGTGGTATATGTGGGGTGTGTGTGTGTGTGTGGTGTGTGTGTGGTATATGTGTGGTGTGTGTGTATGTGGTATATGTGTGTGGTGTGGTGTGGTATATGTGGTGTGTGTGTGGTATATGTGTGGTGTGTGCGTGTGTGGTATATGTGTAGTGTGTGTGTGTGTGTGTGTGTGTGGTATATATGTGGTGTGTGGTGTGTGTGGTATATGTGTGTGGATTCTGGGTAGTGAAAGAAGGAAGCAAACAGATCTTTATCTGAGAACATTTTGTACTTTTATACTCCTCTTTTGGGAAAAGAACCTGGGCCTGCGAGGAATACACTAAAAATGAGTTGCTGAATGGGGAACACCTTAGACTGTGGGCGTTCTGGCTTTGTGTTTTGATCTTTCCTGATGGTAAGACCTAGATATTGTGCAAGATTAGACTTTTTTCCTGTTCGGTCACCTGATAGGAAGGTTATTTATTCAGTCTAACGTTCTGATCAGCATTGAATATTGCACTCCTATGCCCTGTGGGGCACAGCACCAGACAGTACTCACTGGACAGGCTGTTTTGTTCTGGGCCAAGTAGGCGTCTTTGTATGCTTTTCTAGAGGTGTCTTCCCATCATAGGAGCTGCAGTTATTTTACTTGAGGAAGAGGCAGTGATTCCTAAGTCAAATACTGGGTCACATACCCTATTCTGAGAAGCAGAAGGGGAAAGTTGGAGCCCATTCTGTGTTTGCAGGCTCAGGGCTCAGAAGTAGTATTAGCAGCGTGACTCCCTCTGTCCTTTGGCCAGAGGCAGGCACATGACTCCCCAGTTGTCTTCCCTTTCTTGGTTGCCAGGGTCACAGGACAGGATGAGAGAGTCCAGTGAGTGGGGAATGCCAGTGCTCTAGTGAAAGGCTGTTTTTATAGACTTCTTCTGTTTTTAGCAGTGGCTATTTGTTGGAGGGCTGTTAAGAACAGAATTCTGACCAGGCCCTTATGTTCCTGTGATTTCAGGAGGTAAAGGTGTCAAGCCCTGACTACCCTGAAAGGAATAGGGAGAATGTGATGGAGGACTTCCTGAAGAGAATCGAGTGCTACAAAGTCACTTACCAGCCCCTTGACCCAGACAACTATGATAAGTAAGGTTCAACACCATGATCTGAGGGTTGAGGCAGGAGGCAAAGGGTCATTCTCCCTGCTGGTCTCTAATTGTTTCTGGTAATCTAAGCCTGTGATATTTATGCCATTTCACTGAACAAGGTTTTGTTGTGATATTCTCTTAGTTAGGGTTACCATTGCGCTGATAGAACACCATGACCAAAAACAAGCTGGGGAGGACTTACACTTCCATGTTGTAGTCCGTCACTGAAGGAAGTCAGGACAGGAACTCAAGCAGGGCAGGAACCTGGATGCAGGAGCTGATTGATGCAGAGGACTTGGAGGGGTGCTCCTCATGGCCTGCTCAGACTGCTTTCTTATAGGACCCAGTATTACCACCTCAGGGATAATGTGCTGGACCCTTTCCCATCAATCACTAATTAAGAAAATGCCCTACAGCCTGATCTCACGGAGGGATTTTCTTAATTGAGGTTCTTTCCTCTCAGATGACTTTAGCTAATATTAAGTTGACATAAAACTACCCAGCACAGATATTTATGTGTGTTGTATATTTTACATATCCATACTTAACCTGTGGGTTGGGACCCCTTTATGGGTAGAACAATCCTTTTACAGGAGTTACATATCAGATATCCTGCATGTTAGATTTTATATTATGATTCATAACTAGAAAAATTACAATTATGAAGTAGCAATGAAAATTTTGTCTTTGGGGATCACAACATAAAGGACTGTATTAAAGAGTCTCAGCATTAGGAAAGTTGAGAACCATTGCTTGAGAACAGGGTTTTCATCTAAGCATTAGTGATATTTTGAACTTGGAATCCTTTGTTATAGGGACTACTTGTGTATTCTAATATGTTTAGCAGTCTCCTTGGCCTCTGTCCACTAGGTGCCAGGAACACCTCCAAACTGTGACAACTGAAATGTTTTCAGATATTGGCAGATGTCTCCTAGGGACCCAAATCATCTCGAGTTAAGAAGTGCTACTCGCTTAGCGAATCTGAACTAGAATGCTATAGGATATCTCTTAGAGATGCATCCTCATTTTAAAGCTTATCACACATAATTTGTATTTTAATATATATGCTTATTACATATATATTATGTAAACTCAGGGACACTGCCTGGCTGAAGGAGAAGTGTCTGGTCAGTGCTAGCCATCATGACTGTGGTAATGTCTCATGGCAGTGAGGCATAGAATACAGATTGGTTTGCCTGGTGTGGGGTATAGTGAAATGTTAAGTCCATCTTGCAGAAAGGCAGTGTATATATGGAAACCTGTGAGAACACTGCCTTACGAAATCATGTGTTTGAGTTTTTGAGACTCAGTCCATGCTGGCCTTTAATTTGTTATATATGATATAGTATAACCTTGAATTCCTAACCCTTCTGCTTCTACCTCCATAGTGTTGGGATTATATTTTGATGAGATAATATTATACTCACTACTTTTCTCATCACTGTGGCAGAAAACTGGCGTAAGAAACTCTGGGAGGAGGAGTTTGTTTTGGATTACTAGTCCGCATGTACAGCCCCCGTGGTAGGGAAAGCACGGGAGCAGGACCGGCTCCCACCCATGCTAGTGGAAGGGTGCTGCTTGCTTACATCTCAGAGGCTCAAGAAGCACAGAACTTGTGCTCACCTGGCTTTGTCTCCCCTTTTACCCCACTTTTTGAGTCAAGATCTCACTGTGTATCCTAGCCTTGAGCGCAGGGCAGTGCTAGTGCTGGGATCACAGGTGTGAAGCCCATGCCTCGCTCCATTTTCTCTCCTGATTGAGTCCAGGACCCTCGAGACCATGAGATAATGCCCTGTCCAGTCAGGGTGAGGGTTCCTCCCTTATTTAGTCTCTGTGGAAACACCCTCAATACATACCCAGAGGTGTGTTTCTTATGCCCAGTCAAATTGATCATGAAAAGCAGCCAGACAAGTGTGCAGAGCACAGTGTTAGATCACTGCAGCAATCCCATTAGAGTTGAGCTTTTCATGTTCTTCACATGGACCTTCCAGAAAACAAATATTTAGGAGCATTTTTATAATGAGTGACTGAATGGCACTGCCCTAGATGTGGCATAAGGAGATATCTTCAGTCTCTCCAAGTCCTGTGTAGAACAGCATTCTAGAAGGATATTTATGTTTATATGTGTATATAGATTTTTATCTCTGGTGGTACGTCAGTGGGTAATTTACTGTATTGTGCCTTTTTCTCTTGATCATTATTTTGAATAAGCGTTCATCACTTTAATTTTAAGAAAAATCCTATGGCCACAAAGCAAACAGCGGCAATGTCTTTGAGAGAGGTTGATTAGGTGGCACAGGGTGCAACAGGTACCCTGACTAACCCGCCCCCCCTTCCCATTCCATTCTCTGTCTAGATATTGACCACGCCATGTGGGGGCCCATGTGTCTCACCAAAATTTGAACTTAGCAAAATCTTTAAGTCACTTAGTCTAGGTCTGGGAAGCCTGAATTCTGTTTTCCATACTTACATATACTTTCATAGCACAGGATAGACACCAAGGAGAGAGTATATGCTTGTTGGATGTTCAACAAATTGTATGCTGTCTTAATTTAAAGATGTAATCTACCTCTTAACATTTGGTTGTTCTATAAATATGGCAGTGACTGGGAGAGAAGGAAGGCTGATAGGGGTCTACCAGTCAGTATACAAATCATTCTACCTATACTCTTGGTTCATTTGTCTGGAGTCAGGGTCAGACTCAAGCCCCATTCCCCTTAGCCTCCAAAGCGCTGCATTTGTCAGCAGGTGCTAATAGCCTTGCTCCCCTGCCCGCCTCACTCCTGGCTTCAGATGTTCTTACTGTGAAATTTCTTCTTTGTACCCTATTCCCAGGGATCTGTCTTTCATCAAGGTGATAAATGTAGGCCAGAGGTTTCTGGTCAACAGAGTCCAGGACTACATCCAGAGTAAAATTGTCTACTACCTTATGAATATCCATGTCCAACCTCGTACCATCTACCTTTGTCGGCATGGAGAGAGTGACTTCAATCTCTTGGGAAAGATTGGGGGTGACTCTGGCCTTTCACTTCGAGGCAAGCAGGTGAGTAGTTAGCCAGCAGGCTGGATTTCCTGAGCTTAGAGTTAGAAGGGCATGGTGGAGGTCATCTGCTTTATCCCCTCCTGCTTAAATCCCATTTGGGCTTAGGCTGTGGTTTCACAGAAAGTGCTAAGGATGTTTTCTGCTTACTGTACCTGACTCTGGATTAAAGTGCGGGTCACTTGAGACCCTTTCTGCTGTGATCATTCAGCCATCAGGGAATTACTGGGCACTATGTGTGATGTGGCACAGAGTCCTCCAACTGAATTTCATTTCCTCTTGGGTTTGTAGTTTGACCATGGCTAGTAGTCTCTGTGTGTATTTTGTGTGTGTGTGTGTGTGTGTGTGTGTGTGTGTGTGTGTGTGTGTGGTGTGGTGGGTTTTCTTTGTTTAGCTTTTGTTTCTGAACCCTAGTTTGCTCAGGCTCTGAAGAAGTTTCTGGAGGAGCAGGAGATCCAGGACCTCAAGGTGTGGACGAGCCAGTTGAAGAGGACTATTCAGACTGCTGAGTCCCTTGGGGTGACCTACGAGCAGTGGAAGATCCTGAATGAGATCGATGCTGTGAGTGGGGATTTCTCATCGACTCTTCCAGCAGTTACAATTTGAGGAGCTTAGAAAACTAGAATCATCAACTAGAAACTGAGAACCTGAATTTCAGAGGTTAGACGAGAAAGGGGTTAACTACTCCTCATCAAGGCTTTCTGACTGCTCTCGTACCTGAACCCAAGGTGAGATCAACTCCAGTCTTTAACTGAACCGCTGGTGCTTGCAGAGACTGGGGCTAACAGGGACTTATTTTGTAATTCCTAATTACCCGGTTCTGTAATACTTGCTTTAATCATCCACCCAGCAGTTCTGAGAAAATACTTACTCAAATTTTTCTTGGCATTCTTTATTGCTTAGCCCAAATATATATTTCTTTCTGTTTTATTGGTACCAGAACTCATTCTAACCCAGGTTGTCCTGGAACTCATGATCTTCCTGCCTCAGCATCCAAAATATTGTGTTGACAGGCATGAACCACCATGCTCAGCTTAGCTGCTTCTCTTTCCCTCCTTTATTTATTTCATTTATTTTATTTATTTCATTTATTTATTTATTTTATTTATTCCACAAGGTTTCTCTTCCCCTCAGTTTCTCTTCTCTGGTTGCTGCTCCTCTTGTTCTGCAGACTCCTGCTGACATGTGGCTTCCCTTGCAATAGTAGGACAGAGTGGCAGCTCAAGCTAGAGAAACCACCTCTCACTGAAGTGCCTCATTTCCATGGCACCTAGTGACCCCTGACTTGTGGTCACAGACAGGTGCAGTACAGGGAAGGATGCGGCACATGGCGTCCACACATAGTGAGGCCCTGCTGTTCTTCAGTGACATGGTCCTCGTCTGGGATGTGTTGATGTCGGACCGCCCATGTCCTGATGAGTTGGTATGGCTCTTGCAGGGCGTGTGTGAGGAGATGACATATTCAGAGATTGAGAAACAGTACCCAGAGGAATTTGCACTTCGAGATCAAGAGAAATACCTGTATCGATATCCTGGTGGGGAGGTAAGGCTTCATTCACTTGGAGCAGCTGCCTGGTGCTTTGCTGGGCACTTTCTTTAAGGAGAGGAAAAGGGGTGACTTGACAATCCTTTGTTCTCCTGCCTTTGGCCACCCACACTGCTTAATTCAGCCTAGACAGTTAGTGTTTACATTTTGTTAGCTTTTAAAGCACTCTAGGGGACACGGTGACAAAGAATGTTATAGAGTGAGCATGATCATGTCGCCTTTTTTGTTCTATTCCCTCTACTCCACTCCTACAAGCAGATAGTGTGACCAAGTAAGTATGGGGCATGAGTTCCTTCTTTACCTTGTTTTATCTACTGTCCTTACTGAAATGGCTTCCTAACCTAGGGTACATGTGCCAAAGGTAAATGAAATGTAATGGCAGAGGTTCAGGAAGCTTGATGCTCTACACACTGCCTATTAGTGTTTGTGAGTAAAAGAGAAGTAAATTGAATTCACACTTGCATTTCTTGAACTGTGGTTCTGAGTCTAAATATTGCTTTGGAGAGCTCTCGCTGGTCTGAGGGAACCAGGGCTGGAGCCATTAGGCGACACAGAGGCACCACGCCTCCCAGAGTAGTCTCCTGATTCTGGAACATAGCCAACAACTTGGCTGCCAGCATGTACCTGGCCTCTCACCAGCTCTCCTTTCTTCTTCTGAAGTCATACCAGGACTTGGTGCAGCGACTTGAGCCTGTCATCATGGAGCTGGAGCGTCAGGGCAACATCCTCGTCATCTCCCACCAGGCTGTCATGCGCTGCCTCCTGGCCTACTTCTTGGATAAAGGAGCAGGTACTGTTTGAGGGAAGGGATGGCGGAGGGGATAAGCACACACACAGGGACAAGGCTGGACTTGGTGGTACCAGGATTCTTGACCACTAGCTCTCCTTTTCTTCCACTCATATTGAAGTACATTCTTGAGGCTGCAGTGTGGAGCTCCCAGCAGCCATTGGTCAACCACTTTAGTCTGCTGCTACCAACGCCAGCAGTGAGGTTGACTGATTTGATGCTTCCTGACGTGCCTAAAGGGCCAGCTTTCGCTGACATTATTGGCAGCATCAAGTTGGGCGGCTGAATAGTCCAGTTTGTCTGTCTAGCTCTTGTGGGTTGGTCGTTAGAACTGTCTTGAGCCTTCGGGTTGGGGGTAGAAAAGCAGCAGGAAGTACTACTGTGGCCTGGCTTTCCCCCAGTCCTTCAAGTTCAGGCCGCTTGAAGCCTTTGACTGCTTTTGAGTACTCACGTAGGCCATAGTCGTCCTTTCCAGGAGCTGTGGCTTCAGAGCCCCTTCCTTTTTTCTTGCATTTCAGATCTATCCACATTGGCCTTATTTCCTTCCTTATCACTCAGCAGCATGGGTGACCTCTTTGGACTTGCCAGTTTGCCGAGTTTAGGGGAGGGGCTGTGTTACTCCAGGGGATGGTCAGGGTAAAGAAAGCTCATGAGCCCCTTAGATTCTCTTTTCCTCAAATGACCTTATTCTATATACTAAGACTTTGCTCACCGGATCTTTTTTCTTTCAGATGAATTACCATACTTGAGGTGCCCTCTCCACACCATCTTCAAACTTACTCCTGTGGCCTACGGTAACTATGAGCTTGAGCTGGTGAGAGGTGGGGACTGAGGAACGTCAGTATATAAGGTTCTTTGTAGAGCAGGGATGTTCTGTTAGTAACTTCCACTTGAAAAGAGCATATGCACGTGCAGTTCTCTGGGAGTACACACATGCCCCCAGCATATACTCGACCATGCGGGGACTGAAGTTTTCTTTGAGCTGCTTCTTGGTGGCTTTCTCTCCTCCTTCTCTTCTCTATCCCTACCCTCTTTTAGTTGATTGTCTAGTTCTTGGTTTTATTTTGTTTTGTTTTTGGGACTAGTTGGGTCTAGCCTGGCACTCCAGGTAGTGTGGAACTCATGACAATCCACCTGCCTCAGCCTCCAAGTGCTGGAATTTCAGGAGTAAGCCACCATGCCTAGCTCTGACAGCTTTTCTTTCCTGCTTTTTTTCAGGTTGCAAAGTGGAAACAATTAAACTCAATGTGGAGGCTGTGGACACACACCGTGATAAGCCAACTGTAAGTTATTTCCTGGTTGCCTTGAGTCTTTGAATCTTTGTATCCAGAGACTTGGGATTCTTTTATGTACAAAGAAAACAAATCCAGAATTCGTGGCCTATAAAGGTCTCCTTACTTCTGAGAGGGAAAGATGGAGGGATTTTTAGTTCTTTAAATGAGTGTCTCTTTCATGAATCTTAGCCCTGAAAGTTAGCTCCTGGGAGTTGAGTTCAATATAGAAAGCGTTTGGCTGAAGTGAAATGTATGAACTCCCTTGCTGCACTCCCAGGGAAGTCTCCATTTATAAAGCAGGGTCCAGGGAGTCACTGCCAGTATAGTCATTTGGTCTTGGTGACTTGTATGGTCTTAAGCAAACGCCTTTATTGACTCCCTTACTGCTCTTCAACGTGGTCCCCAGAGATCTTCTCCTATGATGACCCTTTTATTTCTCTGGGGCCATGGGCCCAGACTATGCCCTGCTTGGTCCTGTGTGTGGAGAAGCAGGAGGAAGAACGGTTAAGCTCAGGAGCGTTATTTGACCTCTATGGGTAAGGTTTGTGGTATGGCTTTCATGTATGTGGTGTCCCTCCATTTCCAATCAGCACAACTTCCCCAAGAGCCAAACCCCTGTAAGGATGAGAAGGAACAGCTTTACGCCTCTGTCCAGTTCGAACACAGTAAGGCGTCCAAGAAATTACAGTGTTGGGAGCCGGCCCCTCAAGCCCCTCAGCCCTCTCCGTGCTCTGGACATGCAAGAAGGGGCGGACCAGCCGAAGACCCAAGTCAGCATTCCGGTGGTGTAATTGTGTGTTTCCCTCCAGCTTTGGCCTCTTGCCCTTGCCACTAATCAACCAAGAAGTCATTTAACTTTACCCCACTCCCGTCCCAGCATTAATCTGAACATGGAATATGAGCTCATGCGTGTGCAGAGCAGCCTTAGCCATTCTTTAGTGTAAACACCTCAGCCGGGGGCAAGATGGCAAGTTGGGTCTTTTTAGAACAGGGTCCCAGATGGGATGGTCTGAAGGAAGAGGAGCCAAGCATGAGTCATGGACTTGGTTCTTCTGTTTCCTCATGTCTGACCCACTAATGTCTCTGTGAAGTGTGTGTGTGTGTGTGTGTGTGGTGGGGGGGAAGAGGGTGGGTTGGGAGGGAGTGCTGAATAGAGGGAGATAGAAAACCCATTTGTCCTTCAATCTGTCCCCACACTCCATTTGACTTCCATGTCTTAGAGCTTCGCTTTGGGTTGTCTGGTGTGATGCATGGCATTGTGGTGTCTTAAAATAAGGGATGCTTGATAGGAGTCTAAGCCCCACTGCTGCTGTCTGCAAGTGGGTCTGGATCTGCACTGGGAGAGTCTTTCCCTTTCCCTTCTGCCTTCCTCTCCAGCCAGGTCCTGCAAGGGTCAGCCCAGGCTACAGAACATCCACAGAAAGTCCTGGAGTTTGCAAGTGGACAGGGTGAGAGCTCTTGCCTCTTTTCATGAGAAACAGCTCTGAGTTCTTGCTGCCCTGGGGATCTGGCTCTAGGGATGTAGACATGTTTTGGTTTGTGTTACTAACTCAAGGAACCAGACAGTCCTTTGTTGGCTGTGGAGTGGGGCTGGGTAGAGCGAAGTCTAGTTCTTACAAATTCACGGTTCAGACTTTTTGTCCTGTGGCTCTCAGTTTCTTTACAATTCCAGTAGCTTTCATGCAGCCCATGACCTTTGGGACTGTTTAAAAGCACCAGGATCCAATATTGAGCCCTGAATATCTCAATAAGTTCAGAAAAGCTGCTCGTCATTTCCCGATACTTTTTAGAGTAATTTCCTTAAGCTAAGTTTTTACATGAAAAATTATTTTTTGAGCATAAAAAAATTTTGAATTTAACCTCTCTTATTGGGGCATTTTGTTTATATTGAGAAGCTATCTCAGTAGTCCAAGGAGTCTCCTGAGGCTTGGCTCCTGGAAGTTTATATGTATCTATTGCTTAAGGGAGATTCTCTCTGCAGTGGCCCAGGGCTCTGTCTGTTGAGCTCAGTACCAGTCCACCCGAGTTCACTTTTTTAAGGGACAGATCTAAAGGTCTCAGGAGACTCTTCAGAAGAGACAGGTGTCTCCATACCTCTCAGTTTGTCATGTGGGGCCAACTGGTGAGAGAAGGGTAGCAGTTTTCTATGAGATTTTGTCTTGGGATAAAAGCTTTTTGCATGGTTCTTATCCAGAGACAGACCTCAGACTGTGCTGGAGAATTTTTGAAATACATACATGCCTGGGTTCCCTTGGTCAGGCTGAGCACTGCCTCAAAATCTCTGGATTGGAGCCTAGATATGTAGGTGTTTAAATTACTTCCTTAGTGGTCAGCCCACTAAGGGTCAGAAGGCCCTTGAGGGGTTGGGAGATGGCTCAGCCGTTAAGAGCACATGCTGCTCTTCCAGAGGTCCAGAGCTCGGTCCCTAACACTCATGTCGCGTGGCTTACGGCAGCCTGTAACTCCAGTTCCAGGGAATCGGATGCTCTCTTCTGTGCTCCCCAGGTGCTTTCATATGTGCAGCTCATATACACATAGACATAAATAAAACTAAATAAAATATTTTTCTAAATCCCACTTTATGAAGCTGGATAGAAAAATGCCAACATATTGTTATCTTAGACAAATATGTATCAGACTGGTAATTCTGAATTCTTGGTTCTGATGCTGGAGCAGAGCACAGTTTTGAACGAGTTACCCCCTCAAAGGCAGGCTGCTTTGTTACAAAGGTATTTTAGGTTCTAGTCCCATCTTTTACCTTGGCATTAAAGGTGATGTCCAACACATTACTGACTTAAACACGTACCCATGAGCTGATGGAGGTCATCATCACAGGCTACTGATTTCTGGCCTTGAGCCCTCTACCCTTCCATCCCACATAGCTACTTCAGTCTGTTTCAGAGGCTGCCTAGATTCCTGAGACTCGTCCAAGACTAAGAAACTGGCAATTCCTGTTAGGTAGTGTTCATTGTCCCCTCTTGACCTTTGTTTGTGTGCACTGGCCTTAGTGAGGAAAACACATACAAAAAGATAAAACAAACATTTTCAATTTCCTTGCCCTGGAGATTACAAACAAAACAACGAAACAACCCTTAAAAGGTCAGGCATGTGTGTGTGTGGTGTGTGTGTGTTTAGGGCTGATAAATTGGGATTGGGTAACCTTTTGGGGGCTTATTCTGGAGAAGACTGAGTCTCCCTCTCTCAGCAACTGTAGATTGCCTGTGGCTCTTCATCTAGAGGCTTTTCATTCACACACACGTGTGTACGTGTGTGTGTGTGTGTGTGCATATGAATGCAACCACAACTAGAAGAGATTATGAACTTGAGAGTAGGGGCAATTTTGGAGTTGGGCAGGGAGTAGGAGGGCTAGAATACAGTACTCTTGTATGAAATACTAAAAATTTAAAAAGACAGGAGATGTAATTGATAAATTAGTATTTGTAAAAGAATCAAACAGGCTAGAAGAGCTGATTTTGCGGTAGAGGATAGCTTGCCTTCTGGCTGTTTTCTTGTTCTGTGGCTGTGAAACTCCAAAGGTTTGGGATGTCCTCTCACAGTGTGAGGATGAGGTGTGGGCTGGGCAGTATGCCTGGCACTTTTACATGGTTGCCTTTTCTACTGCTTAGTCATTAGCAGCTCTGCTCTAAACTGGCATCCAGTCCTTTCTTCTGTTGCCAGGTAAGAGTAATTGAGAGCTACTGAGTAGGGAGAGGGAGAACCCTGGCCCAAGAATTAAGGATCTAGTTGCAAGGGGACACTTTGCTGAGCACCTGGAATTAAGCTCCCCTGTTGTAAGTGCCGTCTGTAGGGGCTGTTCACTGGGTGATCATTCTGACTCTGTGTACTCCTCACTCTTCCGGTTTCCCCTGTGTTAGTTCGCTTCTTGTATAAGAAGAGCTGGGGTAGTCTTGTTATCCCTGTATAGCAAGGAGTGGAAGTTGCAGCTGAGAAGCAGCAGGGGTTTCAACATCCTTGAGCTTTTAGAGCAAGATCCTTCAGAGGAGGAGAGCAGGAGAAGCAGAAACATTGGAAAGGGCTCTTTTCCCAGAGTTGAGGGAAGTCCCACTTTTCATCTTTTCCCATTCCCCTTGTTACTTGCAGGTAGGAGATTACCCTGCTATGCTTGTGTTTATGTCACAAGCCCTGCAAAGAAAAGATGACTTGTGGGGACCCTGTGTGAGGCTTTCAGTTTTTTTCTGGAGGGAAAAGTGAAGACTTGAATCTACCTATGTAAATTCTACCTGTGTAAAATGGAAGAGAAAAGAATATTCTGCATTTATTTATTTATAAGCTCAAAGCTGAATGAAACCCTGAAGAGTGGTGGGAGGGGTACTGAGATAGAGCTCAGAGGTAGAGTGGTGGGAGGGGTACTGAGATAGAGCTCAGAGGTAGAGTATTTGCCTAGCTTACAGGAGGCCCTGGGTTCAGTCCCCAGTACTGGGGAAAACAAACAAACAACACTGAATGAGATAGTCAGGAAATGGATTCCAGACAGGAATCTAGATTTAGAGAACTGCTTCTGTCCTATCTTGTTTCCAAAGTAGAATTTAGCACTTACTGATCATCGATGTAGGGCCTTTTCTCTTGGTAAGAGAATCATTGCATCATTTTTCGACATGCATTACGTATGTGCTTGCCACTCCTGCTGGCTCCTGAGAAGTCAGAGTTAGGCCTGCAGCATGTTTGTGTTCCTAGACCTAATGGTGGAACTTCAGGCAAGGGTCTTTGAAAGCCACAGTTAATCCTCAGGCAACTCATTTGAGAAAACAGTGTAATTGTTAAGGAATAATTCTGCCTTATGATTCTTCTGGGACACATGTGAGTTCTCTGAGTTCCAGAGAAGCTCTTTAGCCTGGCGTGACCGGTGAGCAGGGAGACCCCTCGGCAGTTGAGGTAGCTCCAGTGATGGGTTTCATGTGCATCCCCCTGCCCTTCCAGTCGCAGAAGAGCATTGTACTTGTTGAGTCTCAGTCAATCACCCAGTTTTCCTTGTATTCATTTTGTTTGTGTTTTAAAGCTTTTTTATTTTAAAATTATGTAACAGTTGAGTCAAGTAGCAGGCCTAGAAGTGACGGACACTCATTGGAAGTTTGGCTAAGAATTTTGTTTTGTAGTGTCCCGAAGACGAGAGGTCTGTTTGCCTCCTGTCTCTCATGTCTCTGTCCTTATTGGTCGTCTATTTACATTACTATAATTCCTTCAAGGAAGGAACTGAATATTTAGCATGTTTCCTTTATGAAAAAGCTCTGTACACTGGACTTTTTATAGATAATTATTATATAATAGTGGCCAACTTCTCATTATTTTTTAAAAGATGATTTTGTAGATTGCGTGTGATTTTGTGATTACCTAGCTAAGGTAATGACTTATGGAAGTCACAGTAGCAGTTAAGTTTTGACTCTGCTTGAAGTTATGTCATCCAGTCTGCTGCTTCAAGGCAGGACTGCCCTCTTATCACGCGTTCCTGAACCTAATGTGTCCCCAGATGACCCTGTCACGGGCCACCGTGTCCTCACTGAGAGTGCTGCTGGTTTTAGTCTGCTGTGTTTGGCCTTAATCTTATACAAAGGGAAGAGTGCATCCACAGACTGATCCCAAGAGTGGGCTGGAGTAGTTCTTTCCTTAAGCCTCTCACCGGGTGTGCGACTAACATTCGGTGATTCCGGTTTTAAAGAAGCGTCTGAATTGTATGTGGTTTTTTTTTTACTCAGATGTGGTGACTTTCCTGTGGCGAAAGCTAAGAACCCTATCACAATGGGGCGTGTGATACAGAGGGCTGAGCACTGCTGGTTTGGATGGAAATGGGCTGAACTTGGGAAGCCCAGTAACAGAATTTTATTGCAGATTTCTTAGGCACAGCTCTGCTAAAAGTGGGGATATTAATTCTTAGTAGCATTCTGATTTATTCTCATGATATTGATAATGAAATATTTCATTGGGCCCATTTAAAGTGTATATAATTGTATTTAAAATGTATTTTATGTGCATGCCTGTATAGAATGGGTTAATAAAGTTGTTGAATAACTTGACCTTATCTGAAGACTTCTGGTATTATTATTATTATTATTATTATGATGATGATGATGACGATGATGTTTGTATTTTGAGTTGTTCTTCTCATCTGCTGTCTTCCAAAACTGCCTCATACTTGACAAACAGACTTAGCAAACCAGTGTAAGGTCTCAGAATGCCTGGAATCCAGGGTCAATGGCATGGCTCTCTTCCGCCACCGTCTGGGGGAAGGTGGGAAGGACAGTATTGGCAGTGCGTCAACTTTAGTTGTCAGGTCCCTTGCACCTCCTGTGCTTGTGCAAGAATTAAGAACCATAATAGACCACACTAATGGAACTTTTGTTACATATTGTAAAGAAAATTTGGGGAGTTCTTTAAGAATTTGCCAAGCAGTTGTTTCTAAAATATGTCCTGCCTGTTTCTAAGCGGACTTCAGCCAATGGTATGAGATGATGGTCCCTAACTCCTCCTGGAGCAGAAGATCAATGGGTGTCCACTGTTCTCTTGCCTTATCCCACAGGGCACTAGCAAGGACCCAGAGCTCACTAGTAATTCAGAATCAGAGGCGTCCTTCCAAACTTACTAAGCCGGGATTGTAACAAGATCCCTGGGTGACTGAATTCATAGGCACATTTAATATTTCACAGACAAGCTTTCTAAGGGAAAGAATTTTTTACAAGGTAAACATTAAATACCAGTTCATGGGAAGAAGTTTTCTACTCTGACTGCTGATTTCAGGGTGGACTGGGGTAACCGTAACAGTTGTGACCCTCCTCAGAAGCCGTTTAGCTCGTGGCTTCATTGCTGCTCTGTGTGGTGTGTGTGTGTGTGTGTGTGTGTGTGTGTGTGTGTGTGTGTGTGTGTGTGGTCTCTTGGGTGATAAAGCCTTCATTACCACAGAGATCCAATCCACCTCTGCTTTATATCTCAGATATGTAACTTAGAGTCCAGTTCTGAAACAGACGTGTACCCTACTGTTGTCATAAGGTCAGCTTCTCTGTGAAAGAAGCCATTACATGGCTAGGCCGTTCAAGTTTACCTAAGTCCCCAGGGTCACGGAGTGTGTCTTCACATGCGTTTGGATGTGGGCATGAGGGTTGGGGATGGATTCTTCTCGCTTTTCTGTGTTCCTCTCTTGGCTGTGGTGTAATGGCTTTGCTTCTCTTTCTGACTCCTAGGAAGTACAGAATGTGCTGACTGAGCCTAGACGCCCCTCAATGGCATCCCTCACACTGCTCTCCTGATGGTGTGAGGCTGAGGCCAGACCTCTCCGAGGAACTGGATCTGCTAAAAAAGCCTGGGATGCCAGCATCACTGAGGCTAGAACAGGAAACTAAGTGGGAGCTTCTCATTTGAGGCTACCGAAAATGAGGCCTGGAAAACCTTCACTGTTTCTTCCCCTCGTGCGTCACAGGATTGTTATTACACCGTGCCTCAGAACTCTAGCGGCCTGAGCGAGTTCACTCTTAATCTCTTTGACCCAAGTTTGCAAATGCCATTTTACTTAGGCATTCAATATTGTACCTAGGACCGCTTGCATCCTTAGCTGGAGATTTGCCTGACATGCAGATGCACTGCTTTAGAACTGGTTTCTAGGTGAGGAAGAGCTTCAGGAAGGCCTTGCTCAGTGAGAGCATGCATTGGAGGCGAGCAGGCGAAAGTGCAATATGAGTGCTAGCGGTTACCTCTTGCCGTGTGAGAAGAGACAGATGACCAGGTGAATAGAGGCTGTCAGGAACTCAGCTCTGAAGTGCGTCTTCTCTGGTGACAAGAGCAGTATCCATGGCTCCCTTTTTATTTAGAGAAGTCTTTCCTGCTCCATATTCTTTGCAGGGTCTGGCTGCCAGGCTTCCCCAAAGGGGACCATTCTTTACATTCTCCTGTAGCTACTGTTTGCTCTCCGAGGCTTGTGCCTCACACGGCCAGAGAGGACTGATTCCGTGCCTCCTGAGAGGTTGGGAATGAAGGCTAGATGGGACCACCTCTATCCCACCGGGAAATAAAGATGCCTTCTTGATAATAAGTTACACTGGGGATTTTTTTTTTTTTAAATTTCAAAATAGGCAGAGGCAGACATGGCCCTTGGGTCTGTCTCATTGATGTGGTCTCTGGGAAAGCTGTGGCCATGACTGCAAGAGCATTGGTCCTATGATGGGTGCCTCTGTTCTGGCTGTCACTACTGTGATCAGCTGGTCTCCCATGATACTTGACAGATGCAGCATGGCCTCTGTTCATCAGTGAGTGGATGCCCCGTGCAACCGAATCCAATTGCTGTAACTAGATCACTGTCAAACGTAGACACACTGTCACTCCAAATGCACTTCTGTTATTTACTCCTGAAGAACAAGGCAGAAGCCACCGTGTATTGTACCTTACAAATAGAATCTAGTGTATTGTCATTTTATTTTTGTTTGTTTCCTTTTCACTTGAAATGCTCACTTGTTGGGCAGAGAAATAGTATAGCAAGAAAAGTCCTGAAACGCAGCTTTTTCTACATGGTTTTTTTTTATACTGTGGACAATACTGGAGACGGTTACCTGAGTAGGATGGGAACTGCAGGCAGTTCAGTGTCTCCCAACTTGCAGCTTACTTTATATGCACATCACCTGCAGGGAGGCCCCATGCCCTGCTTGGTGTAGGCAGTTTTCCCTCGGCTGCTTGAGGCATATTGTACTACAAGGGTTTTGTTCTGGTGGTACAGGCTGCCTTCTGCATTGAAGTACACTCCTTTCTGATGATCAGATGGTATTTTTATGAAGCTATTTATTGTGTGTGAGGATTTTGCATGTATTTAATAAGAATGTCCTGTATATTCTGTGTTCTGCTAGCTGTGTAGGTGGCTTGAATCCTAAGCCTAATGTCTGTAGTATTATCTTAAGTTAAATTTGTAGAGCATAAGTACCGATGTGTGTAAAAGAATGATAATTATGTTATGACAATGCATTTTTAAATTTTTTCATTGGTTTTATTATAAACCAAGAAATGTATTCTCTCTTGAATAGTAAAACCATGCTGAAATGTTTGAGTTACATAAACTGCTTTTGTAATAAAATAAAGTTATTTTTAATTAAAAGGTGTAATTTTGAATTCACACACAAAAAGGCATCATTTGGTACATTACAGATATACAAATATTAGTATTTTCCAAAATGTACTTGAAAGTTTTTAGAGAAATGATTCTGAAGTTATTGAATGGTATCTGTGTCTCCAGCTATTATAGTGTTTTCCATTGGTGACTGACAAGTTCCTGTAGCAGTTCGAAGTCAGCAGGGTGTGAGAGCCATGGATAGATATTTATTCACTGATCTACAAATATTTAATGACTGCCTATTGATTGCCAGCTGGTGACTCAGTCCATTTTTGGGAAGCCACAGACAAGCAGGTTAAATGTACCTCTTGAAGTTGGAGCTGGTATTAATAGGCTTGGAGGCTTTTGAGGATGGGCTCTTCCCTCCTGGTTGACTTTTGAGCCCATCTCTTGTTTCCTTGGTAACAATAGAAAGGCAAGCACCACAGGAGTTAAGTCGCTGTATGAAAAGTCATTCTTGAGGTCTATTAAGGTAAAGCTACTTCTTCCTGATCAAAATAGCAGGGTCTAGGTTTTACCTCTATCCCTGGGTGGACAGCCTACATTCTAAGCCTCTCCAAACATTATATACAATAGTCTTCTTTTAAGAGTTAGTCAGGGGGCTGGAGAGATGGCTCAGTGGTTAAGAGCACTGACTGCTCTTCCAGAGGACCCGGGTTCAATTCCCAGCACCCACATGGCAGCTCACAACTGTCTGAAGATCCAGTTGCAGGAGACCTGACACCTTCACACCAATGCACATAAAATAAAGTTAAATAAACCATAAAAATATTTAAAAAAAAAAAAGAGTTAGTCAGCTGGACCTGTCAGTCACTGGGCCAGGAGTCCACCCCACTCCCCCATTAGGGAATCTGATTTGCTTGATGCCGTGTGAAGGAGAGGGAAGAATAGTTAATGGAACCAGGCAGCACCCAGGAAGAGGCAGGTGTAGCCGGGGAATAAGGTAAAATCCTTGCAGAAGCCCCTCCTTCAGGCAGACTGCTTCCCTTCGAACACTGCAGAGGCCGTCTGCTTTCAGAAACATACACCTTCCCTTCCTCTCTTCCCGACCTGCCCAGACTGAAGCATGCTTTCATGGCACTCCGGGATTCCTCGGTCTTTCTCTGACAGTGCCCCACTCCCAGCCCCCAGCAGCTGCTCGCCAACCCCCCCCCCCAACCTCCATAGCACAGGACACAGGACACAGCTTCTTCCTCTCAACCACCTGGCCTCTCTCGGCAGTTACTAAGATTTTGTAGGCTTGCCTGTTCTGCTGTTGTTTCCTTCAGACCTCTTAAAACTGTTCCCTTCTGACTCTGTTTTGAAATTCTATCAGTCAGACTAAGAACTCAAAAAAGTCCTTTCTCAGCTTCCCAGAAGTACTTAAACTTCCCGTCTTACTGAAACAGGCCTGTAGCTGGGACGCGGAAGCGGATCTGGTATGGATGGATAGACTGAGGCATTCAAAACAAGGCTGCCTTGGCTCACTGTAGGCTTGGCTCACAGCAAGGCCACACTGCCGCCTCTAAGGAAGACGGCCGTCAGAGCTATTCATAATGAGCTCTAGCTAGAACGTGGGTGCCAGCTCAGGGTATGTGATTGTGCTGAGCCATTTCTGATTCAAGTGGAAGACTGTCATTGCTTCTAACAACACTTCACGTGTTCCAGAACACTGAAACAGTGGCCCACGGAGAAGCTCCTCCCACCGAGAAACTCCTCCCTCCTTCAGTTGCCTCTGGGTAGACTTTGTCTCTCTAGTCTTTTCTGCTGACTGTGCTGCAGTATCTGACAAACTCAGCTTCCCCCTTCTTGTGTCTTTGGTGCACTCATTCACAGCGTGCATTATCTCACCTGCCTGTCAGAGCTATCCCTGGCACAGAAGAGAATTTAGAAAAGCGGGGAGGAGGCGGCACTCAGTTTGGTCTTCACTGGGAAAGCTCCGTTGATCATTGCCCCATCTGTCCCCAAAGCTGGAGAGAGCTGTAGGCAGTGGACTGTAAACCCTGACAAATATTGACAGAAGTCAAGGTTGCCCAGGACCATTTAGCCCATGCCTGCTGGGGAAGGATAAACCTGCAGCTCAACGGGTTTGCATTTCTAGAAACTGGGAAGTTTCTTAAAAGCTTAAATTTGGCAGCGCTGTAACCATCTTTTGTGGTTTCAAAGCCATTGGATACACCGTCTTCTTTCTGCGGTTCTTTTTCTTTTTCACGCTTGTTCCAGGAGGAAACTATAGCTCCTTCTCTAGAAGGAAGCTGTTCTGATTGTAAGTGGTCAGAAGGATGCTTTTGATCAAAATTACGGCTTAATTTCACCCTGGGTCAAGTAACTGCTGACCAAATGCTTAGTTGGGTTGTATGCTGTCTCATGTGGCTGATTTCTGCCTTAGATGGTAAGTGATTTCCTTACAAGATATTTCATGTCAATGTGTGGTTTAAGAGCCACTCTGTGTAGGGATTTAATGAAATTTACGTTTATAGTATTTATTAAAAATTCTCAATTAAGGTATATGCTCTTTTTATTCTGGGACCCCCCAAAAGTGACAATTTTAATATTCTGAGATGTCACCTATTAAAAACTCTAGGACTGAACTTGGGAAGGGATTGCTTATTCAGGAATGGATATATTGTGGCTGAATTTGACTACAGTGTCTATGATCTGTTTGGAAACATAACTTTAGAAATTCTTGGAGAATGGGGGGTGGGGATACACATTCCATGGAAGAGAGAGGACACAGTATGAGGATTAGTCTAGCACAGACTTGGAGGTAGGAATACAGTGGGTTGTTCTTGTAGCCAGTGATGTGCCAAATGATTCCATTCCTTTGTTCCTTCCAACAGAGAGCTGTTCAGAACTTCCTCCAGTGGATAATAGCGTATTTGTTGCAAAGGAAGTAGAAGGACAGATTCTGGGGGATTACCTTTGTATCAAAGGCTACCACTTGGTGGGAAAGCAGTCTTTGGTCCTTAATATCTCAGAGGAATTGGATGTCTCCCCCCCTGAGTGCCGCTGTGAGTTTGCTTTTTCTGTTCATATCACCCTCTCCTTATCCTGTTAAATCCTGCTTCCTGTAGGCCATGCTAGAATTGTACAAAAAATCAATCATTTAACAAATGAACAAAAACCCCTCAATTTCTAAGGTGCTACTGTGCATTTCTCCCAGGTGATGTCTGAGACAGGATCTTGTTACGGTAGCCCATCATGTTGGCCTGGAATTGGATTTGTAGCCCCAGTGACCTGGATCTTCCAACCCCTGTCAGTGCTGGGATTTCAGGCACATCTCCCATGCCTTTCCATCATCTTACTTTTAAATTAGAGAAAACTATATCCTTAGTTTATGTGTCTGATAAGTGAGAGTCAAGTGGCTTTCTCCAGGTGACAAAACTCACTGTGTTGTCTTCCACAACGAGAGAGCATAATTCTTCCAGATTGCTCCTGTTGTTGCTATTTTCTAATAAGCTGTGTTAATTTGATGTAAACATAACATTTTAAACTTCCTTTCATATGAAAAAATTTACATCCCTGTCCATTGACTCCTTATTTTCAACAAGAAAGAAACAAAACAGATAAGAAAAGAGAAAGTAAGAAATGAATAAGTATATATATTTGGCTAGATGAAAGAAAAAGGGAAGATTTGCTTGAAACATAGACTTAAGATGTTTGAACAGTGTTCATAACCACAGCAGTGTAATGAACATGTTACTGGTCATAGCCCGTCATATGCTTCATTATGTGCAGTTCAGGTGCAACTCATATGCAACTCATGGTCTTGTGCATGACCATGATGACCATGTTGCGTGACACTGAAAAATGCCTGCCCATCCCAGATACGGAACTAATGACAGACCGAAGTTAAGCATACTACCAAAGTCCAGCTTGGTGAATCAGTGAGGATATTTCCAGAAGTTTGGTGAGGGCTTACTTACAGGGGTAGAAATGATTCCAAGACAGCTGCGTCACTGAAAGCCCGCCAGCTGCTAGGATGGCTCACAGAAGCTGGGAGCCTGCAGCTCTCCCTACAACTTGCAGGCAGCTCACCAGGTTGAAAACTCTCTTTCAGGCCACTCAACCGGTCTGAGCAGCTCCCAGCAGTCCTTATTGCTGATGTAACCTTAGGGAGGGAAGAGCCTTATGAATTTGGTCAGGGTCAGGATGTTCCAGAGGCTTCTTAGCTGTTTTCTTGCTGAGTTCTTCCCCCTTAAAAGTTCCAGAGTCTTAATGAGCCTTCTTTTGAAGGCTGTAGGTTTTAGGGAGCTTTGGAGGAAATTTCCACACAGCAGTCCACTCCTTTTTCCACAGTTATGGTACCTTGGCCTTTATGGTTTGAAAATACCTATCCTTTTTAGATACATGGGTATCATTACGTTCTGAGTTGCTATTCTCTTTCTTAAGCTTGGGGACATGTGACTTTCACCTCTTCCTAGCCTCTCAGAGCACTGACTGTTCTCTTCTTCAGTGGGCCACTGTCCCGAGCCTGTACTGGAAAATGGCACAGCCAATTATTCTGGGCCTGTGAATGCAAGAGACAAAATCATGTTTAAGTGCATTGATGGTTACATCCTCAAGGGAAGCAACTGGAGCCAGTGCCAAGAGGACCACACCTGGGCCCCTTCCTTACCCATATGTCGAAGTAGTAAGTACTGATTAGGATTGTCACTCTGCGGTGACTACTGCCTTGTGGTGCCGTATTAGTGTCTACATCCGAGTAAAACCTTCACCTGCCATGTGAATTACTTCTCCTTCCACTATGACCCAGATTTTCCTCTTTCATTTCTTCCTCTTCCCTCCCCTCCTCTCCCAACTTCTGAACCTCCTGTCTCCGCTTCAGGAGGGCTGGGATGGTAGGTGTGCCACCATTCTTGTTATCCAATGTTGGTGCTTGAAACCAGAGCTTCATGCATGCTAGGCAGGCACTCTGCCAGCTGAGCCGTGCCTTCGGCCCTAATTTACTGTCTCTTGCACCCTTCCAGCTATCAGCTCTACAGTGTTCCTTTCCCAGAGCTCAGAGGGTGAGCTGGGGAAAGAGGCTTTTCCACAGACGATTATGATTTCATGAGAACGGAATGAATGGAGAACATGCTCCCGGGTCTCGCTTGTAGCAGCATGAAGGTGGTAGACTCTAGAGCCCACACAGCACAGGAAGCAGTGCCCTGTGAATTGCACCCGACTCTCACAAATCTCACTCCAGCCATCTTCCCCTTAGGAGCCTGTGACCCTCCTGGGATTCCGAGCCATGGCTATTTTGAAACTTCGGGATCTGTCGTTACCTATTACTGTCGAGACAGGTAAGCACAGAGCACCTTCATGTCCTTGTGAGAGCACTTCCTTTCCTATTGCTGAGACAAAGCACCACGACCAAGGCCATGTGTAGACGGAAGGGTTGGTTTGGGTCTGTGGTTCCTGAGGGTAAGGGTCCATTGCTGTCATCACAGGGAGCGTGACAGCAGGTGCACGGTGACTGGAGCAGTGAGCAGAGAGCTCACGTCTTCAACTGCAGGCACTTAGCAGAGAGTGTGAACTCAAAATGGCATGAGTCTTTAAACCCTGAAAGCACCCCTCTAGGGACTTACTTCCTCCGACAAGGGCACGCCTCCTAAGCCTTCCCAAACAGTGCCACCAAGTGAGGATGGAGTATTCAAGAGCAGGAGATTATAGGGGACATCTGATCCAAACCACCGCACTAGGAAAAGGATTCATTTTTCTGGTTGGTTATTCAACCAGTGGTCAGGCTGGGACTCAGGGGAGAGAAAGGAAAAGGATTCTGCAGAGAGACAGAGTTGCCATTTGTTTATATAACATGTTTCTTTGTGTGCAATTCCTGCTTCTGCCTGCACACTCGCTAGACCATTTCCTAGCAGGACAGACATAGCCATGGTTAGGGCCTTCTAGGGCTATGTAAGGTAATCTGTGAATGGTGTTACTTCAGTTTGGTTTGAGAAGAGCGAACTTCTGTCAGGTGTCCATGCTGGCCAAAGAAACCTGCCCCTTTAATTTGTAGACTCAGCGCTAGGAGCTTGTGTTGGGTGATTGCAACTATTTCTCTATTGCTGCTGGGTTTTTGTTTTTGTTTTGGCTTTTGGCTGAGCATTCTCAGTACTCTAGGGAGGTGAGTGGGAGTCTACCTTGAATGGGCTATTCCGTTACTTACTTTTTGATGGGTCCTGCTCCTGGTGAGTCCTGATCCACTTGGGTTGAAGGGTAGATGGAAGACCCACAGCAGGCCTTGGTTTCTCACCTACTGCTTCACTCATGACCTATAAAATGGTCTTGGCAATTTTAATTACCTAGAGAGTCCCATATGGAGAGTTCAGTCCAGTGATTACCACCTCGTGGTCTTTTGGTTGACTCTTTTCCTGACAAGCTTGCGGAAGTCTAGAAACAGTGTTGCAAATGTCAACTTAAACTGGGATTCCCCTGAGCTGGGTGGAGAGCTGATGTAGTGTATTTTCCATCTTAGCTTGTGCTGTGGGTTTCACTGAGAACATCCCACATATTTTTTTTTGTAAATAGGTACAGTGTCTGTCCTGAGAGACTCCACTGTGTTGCAACGGCCGACATGACTTCCTGGCTTGTGTGCCCCATTCAGCCATGTAACCTGGTGGGAACTTTTTCAGTCTGACCAGCCTCACCATTTCCAGGTCATTGTAGGGATAGTTGAGCAGCAACATGCTATCATGGTTTTGGTTTGCAGTTTTTGTTGTCTTTCATATCTCTCCATGGCTCTTGTCCCCACAGTGGGTGTCTGTAAATGGACCACTGCTGACTCTGCCAGTGAGGGAGCCAAAATGGAAGGTCTCTGAACATGGCCCAACTCTCTGTGCTTATAACTAGGAGTTTCTCATCTCACACTGCTGGGATCCATACTGTGTGGTGAAATTTGCCCTACTAAGTGCTATAAACTTGACCTTCATCAGCACAGAAGCTTTCTGTCTTTCAGTAGTAGGTTGCTGCCCTCTGTTAAGGTGATTTCACTTTGCCTATCCACCAATTTATCATTGCTTCCCTTTCCTTCATGATGAGTAGTGGTTCAACATCTCACTGGGCATAGTCACTCCTTTGCTGTAGAATAATCCTTATGTACATTGTAGAAATGTGTTGCTGTCATTGTTAATAAAAAGCTGATTGGCTGTAACTAGTCAGGATTTTCAGTACAGAGAGAATGCTGGGAAGAAGAAGGGCAGGGCCTGAGGGTCTTGAGCCAGACCAGAAGCAGCAACATGGGAAGTTTGTAGATGAGGTAAATGTGCCTTGGGGCAGCACATAGGTTAATTTCTAAGGAATTAATTTCTATTAAGAAATAGATTGATTTAAGTTGTAAGAGCTGGCTGGATATATGCCACAGGGGGTCATGATGGGGGAACACAGAGACAGCTGACCTGAGCTTGTGGGAACTCATGGACTCTGGACCAACAGTTAGAGAGCCTCCATGGGACCGACCTAGGCCCTCTGCATATGTATGACAGTTTGTAGCTTGGTCTCTTTGTAAGGCTCCTACCAATAAGATCAGGATTTGTCCATGGCACTTCTCTGGCTTTTGGGAACCTGTTCCCTATGCTGGATCACCTTGCCCAGCCTTGACACAAAGGAAGGAGCTCGGTCCTGCCTCAACTTACTGTGCCATGCTTTGCTCAAGCCTGGGGGAGGCCTGACCCTTTCTGATTGGAGGAGGAGCGGAAGGGGAGGGGGCAGACGGTGTTGTAAGTGGAGGAGATGTGTGGGTTATGTTCCCAGCGCCTGGCTCCCAGCTCCCAGCTGCTGGCCCGCTCAGCCACTGGTTGCTTATGCCTGAAATAACCACAAGAGAACTGTATTCATTTAAACTCTGTCTGGCCCATTATCTCCTAGCTCTCACATCTAAACTAACCCATTATAAAAGTCTGTATGTCACCACGAGGTGGGTGACTACCGGAAAGGTCTAACCTGCATCCCATCTGCGATGGGAACCTCATCACGACTGGCTCACTTCTTTTCTTCTCCTCAGAACTTCCGTTCTGTCTACTCTGCCCACCTAAGGGCTGACCTATCTTATAAGCCAGGCAGAGTCTTTATTTAACCAATCAAAGCACAGAAATACAGATGAACCCTCCTACTCCAAGACGGGATGTGGGTGGGGCCTTGGAGGAGAGGAGGGAGGGGAAACTGTGGTCAGTATGTAAAATAAATGTAAAAACATGTTATTTAAAAACAAAAGAGCTGGCTGGAGACAAGCTTAAGCTATTGATTGAACATTTATAATTAATAGTAAATCTCTGTGTGGTTATTTGAAAGCGGCTGGTAGTACTGATCAGGGTCCCAGAGATAAACTCTACCTACACATCTTCTATTGGTAGTTAATGGGGGTATCAACACTGTTGTAGTTCTCTACTGAGGGAGAATGTGCTATCTACATATCTGAGATAGTCTCACTTAACCAAAGTAGTTATCATTGCTGTGCCCGACTGTGAGTGGGCCCAGAGCTAATGTATGTAGGCTCCAGTGTCTTAACACCAGCTTCTGGGTCAATGGGTTTTGTGACTATTAGGACTTCATAACTAGTACACCATTGTTTTTCCAACAGACACATGCATGGTCAGGACATTATTATTATATCTTCACACCCTGTACTTGCTCCATCTTATTTTGCTTCCTTAAATGCCATGGAATAAGCTTCTGTACAGCCTCATATCTCTTGCTTGGCATTTGAACTGTAGCCTTAGGTGGGATGGGCCAGGTACGGGAGGGAAGCCCTCTAGTCGTCAAGTAGTCCTACAAGTTTTTGATTTGCTTAACCCAGACACGAAGGAGGAAAGCTTGTGCCTCTGTGCCTTGTCTATTACATCTGTGGCAATACTTCCATTTTATCGTAACAGACAACACCCAAATATTTCATAAACAAGCCAGGTCCTTGGACCCTGTTTGGATTAATGTCTCCTCGGCATAATGCAATATTTGAACAGTTGATGGTTTGGTTATTTCCACTCGGTCAGATATTATTATCCCATGGCATATTGTGAAATGTGTAAATAAGCCTGGAGAAACATGGTGAAAGTCCACGGATGGCTTTCCTAGATGAAGGCAAGATATTCTTGCCTTTCAACTACTATATGAGAGCTGAAGAAAGCACTGGACACATTCAGTACACAGAACACAAAGGTGATGGCCAGTATTTCCAAGACTTAAACAGCAGAGCAGTGTTAAGTATGGCCAGATACTGAAAGACACTAAAGGAAATGTTCAACATCCTTAGTCATCAGAGAAATACAAATTAAAATAACTCTGAGAGTCCATCTTATACCTGTAAGAATGGACAAGATCAAAAACACTGATGACAACTTATGCTGGAGAGGGTGTGGGGGAAAGGGAACACTTCTGCATTGCTGGTGGGAATGCAAACTTGTGCAACCACTTTGGATGTCAGTGTGGCACTTTCTCAGAAAATTAGGAAACCTTCCTCAAGATACAGTAATACCACTTTTAGGTATATATCCAAAGGATGCTCAACCGTGCCACAAGGACATGTGCTCAACTATGTTCATAGCAGCTTTGTTTGTCATATCCAGAACCTGGAAACAACCTAAATGCCCCTTGACCGAAGAATGGATAAGGAAAATTTGGTACATTTATACAATGGAGTAGTACACAGCAGAAAAAAATGACATCTTGAATTTTGCAGGCGAATGGATGGAGCTAGGAAACATTATTTTGAGTGAGGTAAGCCAGACACAGAAAAGACAATTATCACACATATTCACTCATAGGTGGTTTTTAAACATAAAGCAAAGAAAGCCAGCCTACAAATCATAATCACAGAGAACTGAGACAACAATGAGGGCACTAAGAGAGACTTACATAGATCTAATCTACATGAGAAGTAGAAAAAGACAAGATCTCTTGGGTAAATTGGAAGCATGGGGACCTTGTGGGAGGATTGAAGTGGTAGGGGAGAGGTGGAGAGGGGAACAGAGAAAAATGTAGAGTTAATAAAAAATAATAAAAAATATAAAAACTATGGCCAAATACATCTTAATATTCCCAGTAACCAGTTGTCCAAACTGTGTCCCATCAGGCTTTTGGATAGGGCATGGCAACAAATTAAAGGGATACATACAAGCATAGTGATGTTTACTCTCCCCAATTCATGGATTGTTTCTGTGATCTCTTGCTGCTCCCCCATACCTTTAGAAAGTACTGGAATATGGTTTTGGAGTCAGTGGGGTCATTGGTATGGTTTCTTGAGATTGGCTTTATGGCCAATACATGTTTTTTTTTTTTTTGCCATGCCCTTTTTCCATGGTAGTTTGCCAACACTTTCCCCATGTCTATTCTCACAATATATTCAGGGATCATGGTATAGACCTTTGGTGGCATATTGACCCCGTCTCAAAGTGAGCGCTGGGGCTATTTGTCCTCCGGAGCTCTTAGTCCAAGTTAAATGGTTCTTAAACTTATCTGGGTTTCTAGATATGTGTATTTTGGGCACCAGTAGCTATCTGTTTAGTGACTCTTTCTGTGCTACAGGGAACTAGTGTGCAGCCAACTCTATATGAGGAGTCTGTTTCAGGGATGTGGAACCTTGGAACAAGTCTCTATTTGTTTTCTCCAGAACCAGAGGCTCACTACACTGTCTGGCTCAGGGGAAACCTTGTCTCTCATGGCATTTCCAGCTGGAGGATGGGCCCAGATTTTTCCCTTTTATTTCCTTGCACACACATGGGTGCCTGCTCTGGAGTCCTAAAGGTACACACTGTCTTAGTAGTTTGGAATCTTGAGGGAGTTGATTTCCAAAGTTTTATTGTCCAAATTTGGCCACTTGTCTGTTTTTTAAAAAGTGGATGACCTTTTAGTCTCTCACCACTTTTACACTTACTTATTCTGAGTACAGCACATCCCTTTGTCTCTGTCTCCACTGAATCTGTCTGAGCTCCTTTTGCTATTGTTAGCATAGTACAGCAACCATATGGATAGCCGAGCTCACACCTGACTGGAGGAGGTACCCAGTGCAAGACGACATTTCTCATCTCTGCTTTACAAGTCATTATAAGCACCAGATAGAGTCAGAACACACATTGCATGTTTCATACTAAGTCCCTTCAACTATGACTGCAGTTCCTCTGTAGATGTCTTTATTTCCTTTGGCGTGGGAATGTCTTTGGAGTTGGACCACGTATGTCTAGTGGCATACGTGAACCGCACTGCCGGGAGATCTGCGGTTACACCGCATGGCTGTAACTCAGTCCCACCGTCTCAGCAGGAGGCCCACACTGTTTCTGCTTGAGCTTGGCTCTCAGTTCCACGAATGCTGGAGAAGTGGAGGGATGTTTTAGGAGGATGCGGGCAGCTGAGGCAGGCAGACTGAGTCCTTATCTTCAGGGTGTCTCCGCAGTAGATCTTCTGTGTCTTGGTAGTCTTCTGCAGAGTCACACCGTGGACTTGCGTCTACCAGCTCCAGCTTCTTTGCTGTTGACTTGTGCCGCTCTGGCATCTCTTCCTAACTTTAGTTCTTCCTGTAATCTTTCCACTCATCGGACGTGTTATTTCTTTGTTGATGGCTTCTTTGAGCCAGCATGATTGTCACACATTGGCTGCTGTGACCACTCAGGTTTCCTTTTGCTTTCCCACAACTGATTTGTCTGTTGCCTTCAACCTGACTGGCAATCTTTCTTGAACTTTTGAGGTCTCCATGTACTCACGGGGTGCTTCCCATAAATCACATAATGGGGACAAATCACAGAGGTGGCATAGGACAGCCTAGGATTTCCCTGGCAGAACCCAAGTCTGCATCCAGAATTTCCTGACTCTGTTCCCTTTTGGCAGTGTACCAACAAAACCAGTTTTCTGAAAATCCTCCTAAGGAGGGCCTCAGAGGCTTTAGGGATGACAACTATTTCAAGATACCAAAGAAAGAAATCAGAGGACTTAATGGGAGTTTGGACATCTTTGATTATCAAGCAGAAAG
Organism: Dicrostonyx torquatus; assembly: GCA_028555095.1. Taxonomy (NCBI): domain Eukaryota; kingdom Metazoa; phylum Chordata; class Mammalia; order Rodentia; family Cricetidae; genus Dicrostonyx; species Dicrostonyx torquatus. The sequence goes on from JAQHUG010000098.1 coordinate 6,793,256, forward strand.
CAAGGGTCCACACCAAGCTTACAAGCATAGCAGCATCTGTATACAGAGGAAAGAAAGAAATTGGATTCCAGTACTCAACACTGCAGTGACGAACTTGTCATGGGTATAATCCGCTTGTCTAGCAGGCCTTCCCTTCCTTCTCTGTCTCCTGTCTTCAAAGGAGAGAAATGGCCAGTATCCACCTCCCCCACATCAACAGGTATGCCTTACAATCTGAGAACGTCTGCAGGAATGGAGTTGCTGACTGTCTCAGATACAGAAAATGGAATATTTCCCACAAAGTTCAAGAGCAGAAACCATAAAGAAACAAAAGAAACCAAAAATGTAACAATTTAGATTTTGGACTCTTAGCACATTGTAATAAGGACTGGCCCTCCTTCAGGTGGTCTGGACTCCCTTCTTGATGGGTTTCCTGCCCTTTCTTTCTCTTGACTTAATCCAGGTCATGTAACTTCATCAGCCTTCGAGTCCCACTTCTTAGTGTTGGATCCCCTTCTGTTTCCTGATCACACATCACCGCTCTCATTTACCCATTCACCTGTGCCTGCATTTTAGACCTTAATACAGATGTCTGTTTAGGTTATGATCCATCAACCACTTCTTCCCTCATCTGCCCCCTCAAAACCAAAAAAGACACACCAGCCCTGAAATTCTCACTTCCCTCCATGTTATTCTGGGTTGATTTGTCCCTTGGGTCTGCCTGTCATTTCAGGAGAACTGTTTTATTTCATGGCTGTTTGGTCAGGATGAGACAACTTAAGCATGCACTAAGACTCAGGGGCAGGAAGGCGGATTTGATCACAGTTTGAAACACTGAAATACAGCAACACAATCCAGTCTCCGTTGCTCACCTCAGAAGCTGCAGAGGCTAAGTGCTGTTCTGACATCTCCAGGTACCACTTAGTGGGTGCGCAGAAGCTGCAATGCATTGATGGGGAGTGGAACAGTTCATACCCTACCTGTGAGCCCATTCAGGAAGCCCCCAGACCGGCTGAACAGATTGCACTCGAGAAAGCAATTGTAAGTAGGGGCTGTTATCCATTTTGTTCTTAGCTGTGGTCTCGGGCCTGGGCATTGCTCTTGGCATATGCTTAGTGAATATCTGTTCAATGCTGGGTAATGCTTTTGAATGGGTTAACTTTGGCCTGATGGCAGAAGGGGCCTCATCAAATACCAACCCGTGTTTCTAGATAGCGTTCCTGTTCATCACCATAATCAAAACTTCTCACAGATCCTTCCTATGGGATTTATTGCCTCATTCGGCATAGAAAAGAAGGTATAGGATTGTACTCAGTGCCTGAGATCTGTAAGTGCTGGCCGCTGTGAGAAGCTGCTCCAAGTCTAGATTCTCATTCATTCTGGACACATTTATTTTCCTTCAGACTAACTTTGGCCTGTATGTGCTCTTGGAGAAATATTAATGACTATATTTAAACCAGAAAATGTAAGGGACTGATCATGTTGAGAGCTCAGACCCGCGTGAAGTTCCCTAGGTTTGCAGCTTCTTGGTTTCTGAGTAGAGAGTTGAATCTCAGGTCCCCATTTGTAACTTGAAAAGTGTTCCTTTCCCTAGCTTGCCTTTCAGGAGAGCAAGGACCTTTGCAGTGCCACAGAGAACTTTGTGAGAAGACTAAAGGAAAGCGGACTAACGATGGAGGAACTGAAGTATTCCCTGGAGATGAAGAAAATTAAGTTGAAGGCAGATTTTTTAACTGAAATGTCATAGCTAAGCAAAATGGTAACAGAAATACACCTGCGAATAAACTACGTCTGAAGGTGCTTGCAGGTTGTTCCTTACTAAGATGAAATGCAAGGTCATGTGAGTGTAGAATAGATGTATTGTGTGTACTCTGGGGGGCATGTGTGGGAATTTGACTTAGAGTTTAGAAGGATCAGCTCCCGGGGTTGTCTGCTCCAGACCAGAGTTGACAGCATGCTACTGCAGAATGCAGAGCTTAATTCTTTGGCTGTGTGGAGAATAAGAAGTCATGTACCTGATCTGAGTGTGCCTCACATAAGACATGAATTATTAGTCAAAAAATTCTGAGACAAGAACTAACCTTTTATTCTGGAAAAATATACTTACAACAATTACATCTTTAAAATCACCTATTGAGTCCCATACAGCCGCAAGCACTAAAGATGATTGCCAGTGCTATTGATTGTTCCGACAGCTTGATAGTAAGTCCCTATTGCTGGAGACACCACATACTTATGACATACCACATGGAGAAAAATATCTGGTATTTAACTGCAAGCTTCATCCCTTCTGGGTAGTATTGACAGTGCTGGAAGAGGTGCTATCCATGCTGCCAGAGGAGACAAGTGATCATTAATGTCTCCTTCAGCTATGAACCTGCAAGCTATAATAACCGTCTACATATAAGATATGCCCCTTGGTATAATAGTGGCACAGACGTTAGGGGAATGTTGGGGACCGTCGCCCCAACATAGAAACTGATGTTTTTCCCCAAATGTGTCCCCAGAGACGCATGGAAGGAAACAGGCTTTCATACCATTACAGCTTAAAGGCCGCTTCAGACTTCTTCTGTCTACAGCGTGACCTTGCGTTTATTATCTCCCCAAAAAATCATCCTCCTCTGAATGCCCTCTCAAAACCATTCCTGCTCTGCAATGCTCTCTCCACCCTTGAGGAATTTTTCTATTCTTATTCCTTTTTCCGGGGCACCTCCCCCAGCACACACACACCTGCATTCTTTCACCAGCTTTGGAGATAGCTACTTCTCATCAAGCGATCTACAAATGAAAAGGAAGGCTGGAGCAAAACCCTCATCTATTGTCTTTCTAAATTGTCGGCCTTCAGCTACGAAGCTGCATGGTGTCCTTAGGCTGGCAGGTATCAGAGCCCACAGGGGAATAACCAACCACTTTTTGATTGACTTTAAGACCTACTTCAAGACCTACTTAAAGACCCCTCCTTGACACCATGTAAGTGGCCAAGACCCTGAGACTAGATAGGTCCTAGGTCCTTGGGGAGAATGCACAACAAATATTCTGCAAAAGGAACATAGCAATGAAATGACTCCTAATGACACACTGCTGCACCTGTAGATCAGAGTGTCACGTAGTCCTCAGCAGAGAAGCGTCTTGGAGGAGGTGATAATTTACACAGACAACCAGACAATATGCAGAGTAGAGACTTTGCAATTGCTCAGCTCTGAATGGGGTGTCTTTTTCACACCACTACCCTTAAAACTCAGGCATTATGCAGAAGAGAGCTGAAAGCTTTAAAAGTCAGAGGTGGTAGATGACTTTAAGGATACAGCCTTTCCAGACACAACAGGAAAGATGCACCTATGAACTCACAGAGGCTGTGACAGAATGCCCAGGCCTGCACAATCACAAACAGGACAAAATCCAGCATGGAGGAGAGGAAGGAGGCACAAGTCCCACCCTTAGCCAATAAGCTGTTCTCAGTTAATAGCAGCTGGGAGAGGGAAAATCACTTGTTTTCAGTAGAGTCACATTGTGTAGCAACCACATTCCAGGGCAGGCCCTGTGTTCAGGAATAGCCCAAATCAGAGCCCATGGTTTTAGTGATTTCTTTTCTTTTTCGTTTTTAAAGACAGGATTTCTCTGGTGTTGAGCTCACTGCCCTGGAACTCTGTAGATCAGGCTGACCTGAATTCACAGATCCGCCTGCTTCTGCCCCATGAGCACTAAGATTAAAAGCGTGAGCCACTGATGTCAGGTACCTTTTATTTTTTTTAAGAGAAAGAAAGAACATGAAGTCTTGTGAGTGGGGGGAGTTAGGAGGAGTGGAAGGATGGAAAAACATTATAAAAATATACTGTGTGAAATTCTCAGGGAGTAATTAACATTAAAATGTTTCCAACAAAATAAATAAAGGACCCGTTGAGACAGAAATAGAAGTAGGCTCCAAACTCTTCCTACACCTGGTTTATGAAGCCAGGTTTCTAAACCTTATGTGGCAACACTGTTACTGCATTTTGGATAACTCCCAGCCCCACATCACCATGGGTCTGAGATGATAGTGTACCATGAGTGTATTTTCTTCTCCTTATTTAAAGAGTAGGAGATACAGGAGCCCTACGGCTTCCCTAAGGTACTTTAATGTTTTGTTTTTGTTGTTTTTTTTTTTTTTTTGGTTTTTCGAGACAGGGTTTCTCTGTGGCTTTGGAGCCTGTCCTGGAACTAGCTCTTGTAGACCAGGCTGGTCTCGAACTCACAGAGATCCGCCTGCCTCTGCCTCCCGTGTGCTGGGATTAAAGGCGTGTGCCACCACCGCCCGGCACTTTAATGTTTTAAAATGAATTTTTGATTCACTTTTTTTTTTTCAGAAAGGGTTGCTGAGATGCAGGAAAGATGGACTGTGTTTAGGCAACAGCGTGTGACTCGGGTTGGCTTGGATAAAACATGAGCAATGGTGAAGGATAGGAAGGTTAGTTCATCCAGCTAACAGCGAGTTTTAAAATGTATATTAGAGAATCTGAGCTTCTTTTTTAGACAGAAAACACATGGTTTCCAAGTAGTGAAATGAGAACAACACAGAGGATGTTTTCTGACGGTAGCCAGGAAAACCCTCCGTAGCGTGGGTGGAGGTGGAAAATAATTGAGATGGAGAAACAATAAAGGGTTACTGCCATGGTAACCCTTTATTTGTTCCCCAAAGCTCGTGTTCGAGACGACTCCAGTGGGGCTTCCATTGCTGTGATGAAACGCCATGACCAAAAGCAAGTTGGGAAGGAAAGGGTTTATTTAGTTTACACTTCTACTTTGTAGTTTATCACTGAAGGAAGTCGGGGCAGGAACTCAAGCAAGTCTGGAACCTGGAGAAAGGAGCTGATGCAGAGGCTGTGGAGGGTACTTCTTACTTGATGTGGGATTCCCCTCTGTTTGCTGTGAATATGTTTTATTACCATTGGTTAATAAAGAAGCTGCTTTGGGCCTATGGCAGCACAGAATGGAGCAAGGTGGGAATTCCAAGCAGATAGAGGAGAAAAGAAAGCAGAGGCAGAGAGACTTTATGTAGCCGCCAAAGCAGACAGACAGACAGATGGAACCTTACTGGCAAACCACGAGCCTTGTGGTAAAATACAGCATAACAGAAATGGGTTAATTCAAGATGTAAGTGTTAGTTAATAAGAATCCCGAGCTAATAGGCCAAGCAGTGTTTTGGATTGAAAGACCGCAGAGACCTGGGTGCCTTCAACACACCATCAAGACGCAAAACATCAGGCCAGCCAGCTGGATGCAACTGCAAGAGGGTTTAATATCTCAGAACTGAGGATGCCCTGAACTGAGCATGCCTCTTACAGCCTAGAGTCAGTATTTATATTCTATATAAACAGATTATACAGTTTCTATTAGCTACTTTGAGGCGAGGGGAAAGTTCAGTTATGTCAGCTTGACCTTGTCTAGGTACATATTGTGTTGTCTATTCATCCTTTATCTCTTTGTTAGCTAGGCCCGACCTTCAGACTATAGGCTTACTGTTGCCGTGGGTCCAAGTGGCCTTGCTTTAAAGATACCAAGCCACCTGGCATTATCCTGCTTAGGCTAGCAGGAAATCTTGGCCGATGTCTCTATTTTGGGGTTGGGAGAAGGGGGGTCCTGATGTTACCGCTGCTGTTAACCCATTCCATTTCAAGATAATATAGTTTCTGTGTGATTACTTCTGGTGTGGGTGGCCAGGAATGAACAAGTGGCCTCTAGTTACACTTACTGGCTTGCTTCTCATGGCTTGCAGAGCCTGCTTTCTTATAGAACCCAGGACTACCAGCCCAGGAAGGAGTCCCCCACAATGGACTGGGACCTCCCCCACATTGATTACTAATTAAGAAATGCCCTACAGGCTTGCATAAAGCCCCATCATAGGGAAGCGGTTTTCTTAATTCAGGTTCCTTCCTCTCAGGTGATTTCAGCTCAGCAGTTCTCAACCTGTGAGTCACAGCCCCTTTGGGAGGTCCAACAGCCTTTCACAGGGCTTGCATTTCAGATGCTCTGCATATCAGATATTTACATTATGATGGATACCAGCGTTGTAAAACTGAAGGAGGGAAGACCTGGGGGGGGGGGCTTGAAAAAAATACACTATGCAGAGAGAGCTTGAGTGTGGGAGTTTATTTAAGAAGAGGGTGTTGGGTGGGTAGGGGGGAGAGAGGGAAGGGATACACACACACACACACACACACACACACACAGAGAGAGAGAGAGAGAGAGAGAGAGAGAGAGAGAGAGAGAGAGAGAGAGAGAGACTAGGAGCTGCTTGCTTGGGCAGAAGAGAGATTAGGGAGTGGGCGGAGTTTGTCTCTTAAAGGGACCTTTGCACTATATACAGTTAAACTGCTTGCCATCAGCCCAGGGGTGACTCTGCCGAAGGAGCAGGGCCAAACTGTGCCTAACATTTTTTTTTTATTATTATTATTAAAAAGGTGAGGCGTTAGGCGTGGCAGATTAAGGGGATGAGGGTGTGGATTTCTCATAATTGCTTCCTGCTGATTTGGGGCATGGGGGGCACCTGAGACAGCTGGGTTACCGCCATGTCCTGGGGTAGCTGGTTGCTTTCACTGCTGTCCAGGCTCTGTGGAACTGTCCGGTGTCTCTTGGACCTGGCAGGGTACTGGCAGAGCAGAGGACAAGGTTAACTTTAGGTGATTGAGGGAGGGGTGTCAGGACTAGGGAGAGGTGGGGAGGCTTAGGCTCTTAGGGCCTGGTGATTGAGGGAGGGTGCATCTGACCTGTTCCAGGTGAATTCTCCAAGTCAGCTCCCTGGAACTTACAAGAATTCTTTGAGCTTGTGAAAGCCTAAGTTTTAGACACATTAGCATTTTTTTTACCATTTATAATCTGTACTGAAATTGTTTTGTGGAAATGGCAGTATACTCATGTCAGAAATGACGGTGACAAATGTTTTTGCACAGTGAAAAGTATCTGTTAGGTCTATAGTTAGAAAATGACCAAAGAGAATTTAAAATCTTGATCTTGCAGTATAGTAATAGCAGTACTATTACTAGAGCTAGATTAATGGCTTACCAGAATTTTATTGGTTAATGCTAAGACTGTGGACCCCGGGGTCCTAATATAGCAGTAGTATAATGAAAAAGAGATCTGAAACATGTTTTAGTTTTTTAAACGTCTCACACTTGCCTTTGTCATCACTTAAGCTTTTTATCCTCGGACCTTTCTATCTCGCATGCAAGTCTTAATGACTTGCATTTGCGCACCTTATGTCACTTTCTGGGACCCTAACACATTCTTAGATCCTCACAGGTTCAAGAGACACTGGGCAGGAGTAAAGCTACCAGCTACCCCAGGATGCCACCAGCACCCAGCTTTCTCAGGCCCCTCCCCTCCAAGACAAAGCCCACAAATAAGCAGGAAGCAGTCTTGAGAATCTGCCATCCCAATTCCCTCAACCTGCCATGCCTAACCCCTGCATTTTTATCATAGGAAAAAGATGGAAATGTTATTATTTTGATGACCTTCCCTGTCACCTGTGTACCCTGTCCCTTTAAGAGACAAGCTCTGCCCACTTCCAACCCCCCTTCTGCTGAGGCAAGCGGATCCCCTCCTTTCCTCCCTTCCCTTTCCCCTCCATAACCCACTAAATAAACTATATACCCAAACTTTCTCTCTGCATGATTTATCTGTCTGTTTCTCACCCACCAGGGTGTCTCACCTGCCAAGGGTACACCTAAGGCCTCGGGTGACCCGCCGCTGCCCCACCAAGGCCTTGCATGGCCCACTGCTGCCCTTGTGGGACAGGTCCTACCCGCCATGTGTTTCTAAACAATAACGCAGAGTTTTATAGATGCACAGTTGAATTTAAGTTGCATACATGGATACACATAGATACACATACAGAGTTAAATCTAGCTTACATTCACACACACAAAAAAAATGAAAAGTGAGCAAGAAGAAGTTGGCTTTTCCATCTCTGAATCGCATTGTATAACAAGTAGACACTGTGTAGACAGAGTAGACAGACATGCGCAAGTCTTTGGAGAAGGAAAAAAGTGGAGAATCAAAACTACCAGTGAAAAGTAGATTTGTGACAGGTGAGAGAATCCCTGTGTGTGGGTAGTCTGTGGTGCAGCTTGGATTGGGGAGAAGTCACATGAGTCTGTGGCTCCTCCCAGTCCCAACTGGTGAAGGGTGGCTGATCACATGGTCGCCCATAGCAAAGATGGCAGATAAGTTTTCTGACCTTCCCTCTTTGCCCTTAGTTAAGATGGCAGTGGTCATGTGGTTGCCCACAGCAAGGATGAAAGTTAGGTCATCTAACCTTCCCTCTTTGCCCTTAGTAAAGATGGCAACAGCCTCTGGTCACCCATAGCAAAGATGGTGGTGAGCCCATCTGGCCTGCACTTTGTCTGCCCATGTGTTGCAAGGCACTTAGAATCTACATGTCTCTTAGAGCAGTTGTGCAACAGGCAACAGATGCACAGGATGCATGAAACATACATTTAAAACAGAATCACATCTGTGTGGCCATACCACACATTCTTTCATACATGAAGTAGACAAGAAAATTCCCCAGCATAAACTGCCAGCCCAAAGTTGGGCAGGTAGAAGGACCCACCCTCCAGGCTGGCAGAGGGAGGGGGGGAAGAAGAGGAGAGAGAGAGAGACCTGAGCACTGCTTGCTTCGGTGGCAGGAAGAGAGAGATCGGGAGTGGGCAGAACTTGGAGCCTGTCTGAGACCAGGCTGGCCTCGAACTCACACCACCTGCCTCTGCCTCCCGAATGCTGGGATTAAAGGTGTGCACCACCATTGCCAGACCAGAGCTTGTCCCTTAAAGGGACATTTACACTGTGTACATGTAAATGTACAAGGAACTGCTTGCCTTAAGCCAAGGGATGACTGTGCCCTTGGGGCAGGGCCAAAGTGTGCCTGGATACTAATAACCAGTAGCAAGATAACAGTTATGAAGTAGCAACAAAAATAATTTTAAGGTCTGGGGTCACCACAACATGAGAATTGTATTCAAGGGTCCCAGCATCAGGAAGGTTGGAAACCACTGCTTTGGCTTGTGTCAGTCTGACATGAAATTATCCAGCACAGGAGGTGATTAGGTTTAATGGATTAGTGGCCTCAGAATGGATTGGTACCGAATATGTGAATTATCACAGGAGACCTGATAAAAGAATTGAGTTTTGTTCCATCCCTTCTTTGCCTCGTGCCTGTTCTCTTGTCCTTCTCCTCCTACCATGAGATAGTGCAGGCCCTTCAGTTTTAGACTTAACAGACTCCAGAGATGTAAGAAGTAAATCTCTGTTCTTTATAAGGTACCCAGTCTTGGACATTCCACGATAGAAACACAAAGCAGACCGAGACATCCACACAAAAGATGCTGATGGCATGAACTCTTTCCATGGAACAGAGGGAGTGAGGGTGTTGTGAAACTTATATCAAAACAGTTTGTGACCTGGTTTTGTTAGGGATGAAGTATCCAAAAGCAGCCCCGAGTGCTGTGTGTGAGGTACTGAATATACCACACAGACAACAGTAATGTAAATAGAATTTAGGACAGTTAGCAAAGACAACGATACACTACAGAGTGGGCCTCTTACTGGGAATATTCATTTAAAGGATGAGAAGTTCATTAAAGTGAAGTGGGTTTTGTTTCTTTAACAAGGAAAAGAGATAGGCGTGGCAGAGGCAAGTCTGGTCTATGTAGTGAGTTCCAGACCAGCCAGAGCCACACAAACTCTTTCTAAACAATAAAATAATAAAAAAATAAGGGGCTGAAATGTATCTATGTTTATGGATGAGAGAAAGGAAAAGGAGTTATCAAAAATTAGGAGAAATTAGACACATCAGGAAAGTTTAGGGTTAGTCATGGGAACTGTCTTAGTTTCCTCTGCAGCAGTGATGCAATACCCTTACAGAAGCCAACGTTTTTGTTTCTGTTTTTCATTTTTTAGCTCACAGTTGCAGTCCACCATGACAGAACTAAAGGCATCCTGAGCTTGAAGTAGCTGATCATGTTCTCAGTCAGAAGAGGACAATGCATGCGGGTGCTGTCATGGCTCTGCGCACCTCTTATTCCACCCAGGACCCGCTGCCTAGGGAATGGTCACCTGTGATGCCCAGGGCTTTCCTTAATTAGCATAATCAAGATGACCACCCCCAAGATATGCCCCAAAGTCCATCTCCAGCCAACTCTTAAGTTTTGTCAAGTTGACAGCGCTATCACAGGAGTCAAAGGGGACGGATGGTTCAGAAAGGAAATGTTTGGCAGTGCTCAAGACTTCAGAGGAATTCCAGGAAATCAGTTGAAGACGTTTGGACTCGCAGGTAAAGGCTGCATTCTTTAGAAGTGCAGCATCATATTCAAGGATGGAAAGAAGTTTGAAGTTTTGGCGAGATTGTAGGAACACTTCAGAGCAGGAGACCATGAACATGAAGAGAAGAAGAGCCCTTTAAATCAGGATTGATAGGAGAGAAAATGACATGGATAAAAGTAATATAGAATGAGTTTCAGTAAAAGAGAAGGCAAAACGATGTGGAAAGTAAGACAAGATGGACCCCTTGGAGAGAAAACTCTGCCCATCATAGCACAGAGAGAGCAGAGAAAAGAACTTGAATACATTGGATACTTTGAAGACTGAATTTTAAAGATGTCATTTCCTCCAATTCAACTTAACTTTATAGAATTGTCCTTTTTCAGATTCTTATCAAATTAAATCAGTCTCTTACCTTTGTGAAGTGGGGTGCTTTCTTTACCTCTAATAATATCCTTTCTGCTTATCATTCAAGGCCTACCCTAAATCTCACATCCCTGTCAATTCCTTGATGAGCTCAGTTTGTGGGACCATTAGTGTTTATAATGTTTATTACAGGAAGTAAATTATGATGCCACAAAAAGATTTTGCTTTGTTTTGCTATGCTGATCAAACCCAAGGGCCTTGTACATGTCAGACAAGTGCTCCATCACTGAGCAACATCCCCAGTCCTCGATTTCCTAGATGGGATCTTCTCTGTAGCTCTAACTGATCTTGAGTTTATAATTCTCCTGTCTCAACCTCCTAAATGCTACAATTACAAACTTGTACCACTACATCTGGTAAGAACTAATTTTTTTTACATTTATTTATTTATATGGGGAACATTCATGGCATGGCATACGTGTGGTAGTCAGAGGACTATTTGTAAGAGTTGGCTCATCCTGAGGATGACACTCAGATCATTATTGGGCTTGGCAACATGCATATGTACCCACGGAGCCATCTCAGTGGTCCGGAACTGCTTTTCAATAGCAGACCTTTGGGCACCCAAATCTGAAACTTTGAGATTAGCAGATTAAACGGGCCATGTCAGGGCTTGCCTTTATTTGTAGATTTACGGGGTATCTAACACTACTAGCCCCTCCACTGCATCCTTCTGAGTGGTAATTGGTGTCAGACCAGCTTTCTGGAGGCCACTTGATGCCTGCCAGTGGGCTGCTAACAGTTGTTGAGCTCTGAGTATGTTCCAGGTATGTTCTCACACAACAGGAATCCAATAGAAGTATATTCTGTATCTGTTGTACCTCCTTGTGATTCCTGGGGACAAGGGAAGAGCAATGACCCCAGACCCGGGGTTCCTGAATGCCTCTGACTGCTGTCCTGGGAAGGGGTCCTTCTGAGAGTGGGTCTGAACTCCTCAGGGTTTCTAGACTGGCTGGATTTTGAATTGCATCACTCTTATGATCAGGAAAAGAAAAGGAAAACTTTGGCATCAAATTCCAATCACCCTTCTAACTTAGGGGAAATGGTTGGCAGAGAAGAAGATAAATAATTGCAACACATGATCAAGAAATGAGGGCTGGTGAGGAAGGAGATTAGGCAAATACCACTGCTCCTGCTTGTTAATCATTCACCGGGACGGAGGAGAGTTTCTCCCTGTCCATCTTTACTTAACTCTGACGGGCCAGCTGTGTGGGTGGAATCCAAGGACCACCTGCGTGGGGAGAATCCAGGCACTTTTTGGTGGAGTAATTACTGGCTACCTTTAGGATATTATGGTCGACTGTCATCTTGGGAGAAACTAGTACGGTAGGGATCGAAGAAACCTCCCTGAGTTGTTTCCGCTGCTGCTGCAGGTCAGTGAACTACTAATCACTTGGGTGGGGGCTTGGGGGTTGGGGGTAAAGCTGGTCATCAGGCCCTATAGAGTATGTACCTCTATGTTCTATTTTTTATTTTTCAGATTATAATTGTTACATTTTTCCATTCCCTTTCCTCCCCCCAAATCTTCTCATGCATCCTTTCTTGTTCTCTTTCAAATTCATGTCCTCTTTCTTCATTAATTCTGATTGCATGTGTATATTCCTAAATATAACCTGTTCAGTCAATATAATGTTACTTGTATGTATGTTTTCAGGGTGGAACATTTGGTAATGGGCCACTAATTGTGGTTCTTCCCTGGAGAAGACCACCCCTCTCGCTCCCAGCTTTCCTAAGTCGCCTATAGCTCTTTGTGTTGAATTAAGGCCCCATAAGCTTTCCCCCACTTAGTTTTGTATATTCATTGGGATCCTCCTTGTTCAGCTCATGTTTGGGAGGTCATATTGGTGAGCTAATGCTATGTTACAATCTCACAGTAGACTCCTTGATCCCTTGGCTCTTACAACCTTTCAGTCCCCTCTTCTGTAATGTTTCCGGTAGGAACAGGAGTGTTTTGTAGATGTATTCATTAAAACTAGACTCCATAACTCTACATTTTGATTGGTCATGGTTTTCTGTGATGGTCTCCATCTATTGCAAAGTTAAGTTTTCTTGATGAGAGGTGAAGACTATACTTATCTGTGGGTATAATGACAAATATTTATAGATTATTGTTAGAGGTTATGCTGATTTGGTAAATTAGATTCTCTATTAATATTTGGTAATAGATTCTCTATTAATAACTGTGACTTCACTAGCACTGAGAAATTAGTTAGCTGGGTTTACAGTGCCAGACAGGGTTTTTCTCTTGTTGAATGGGTCTTAAGTCCAATTAGAGAGCTTTTGTTTACTGCCAACGTATGTGTGCTACTACTACATCCTTAGGGTTAGTGTGCCATGTTGGTCATTGATGTGGTTCATAGGCATCATAGCTAAGTAGGACTGTTGGTTTGCTTCCTTCTTTTCAAAGTATGCATGGTCCCTTCTAGTACTACAAAAGCTATTCCCCATGGAAGGGGAATTCAAATCAGTTCTAGCTCAGGGATCTCTAGACCTTTTTTCTGAAGTTCATGGTGTCTTCGGCAATAGGGACTTACCTTACACCTCTAGGGGTAACCAAGAGCAACAGCAATAGGGTTTATGGTTTGGGAGTCTCTTGGAAAGCACTGGCCAAAAACTCAAAAGAGGGCTTCTCATGTCTGTTGGTTTTTGCTAGGTGCTCTTTGGGTCTTTGAGGAAGCACCATCAGCCATCTCAAATAAGAAAAAGTCATTAAAACTATATTTGTATAAGTTAAGTTATAGCGTAGTGGTAAAGTGCTTGTCTAGCATGCAGAAGGCCTTGGTTTCAATCCTCAATATCAAAAGAAGGAAACTAAGCAAACAGAAAAACAAACAAAAACACTAAAATCTTAACAGTTTGCTAGATAGTGATGGTGCATGCTCATTCTAGCACTCAGGAGGCAGAGGCAGGTGGATCTCTGAGTTTGACATCAGCCCGGTCTACAGAGTAAGTTCCAGGACAGCCAGGACTACACAGAGAAATTCTGTCTCAAAAAAAAAAACCCCAAATCAAACCAACCCCCCTGCAAATCAAACTATGTTTATATATTTATACATGAAGTTATGTGTATCATGGGTTTTTTAAAGGTGACAAGTTTAGAGTTGTGTATAGAAGACACTATTGCCTTAGAGTCATCCACCACCTCTGGCTCTTACAATCTTTATACCTCCTCTTCCTCATAGATTCCTGAGTCTTGAGGGGAGGGGTTTGATGAAGAAAACTCATTTAGAAATGAGTGCTCTGAAGTCTCTCACTCTCTACACATTGTCCAGTTTTGAGTGTCTGTGCTAATTCCCGTCTACTGCAAGAAAACACTTCTCTGATGAGGATTGAGTGAGGTACTAATCTATGAGTATTTTGATATCATTAGGAGTTTTATTGTTATGCTCATTTAGCAAAATAATAGTAATAGGCTTTCTGTTAGGTTCATGACCTATCTAATCTCAGGTTCTTGGCCACTTTAGCAGTGTTTGGGTTCCATCTCATGGAGTGATCCTTAAATCTAATTTTAAAAAGAGTGGTTGTTTACTCCCATAACCTTTGTGTCACTATTGCACCAGTGTATCTTGCAGGCATATCTCCATTGTAGGTCTCAGAGTTTGTATCTTGGTGATATTGGTGATCACTTTTCTCCTCTTGTAGTGTTTAGGGTACCTTCTAGTACCATGAATGCTAGTTAGTAAGAGAGGAGCCTCTAGTTAGACATCAGCTCAGTTTTTCTATGTTTGATGACATAAGTATTGCTGTCTTCAGAAATGGGGCCTTACCATCAGGTGGAAAGCAATCAATAGCCTTAGAAATAACCTGTGATATTTGGAGGCATTAGATGTCTACTTGGGGCATTGCCTCCCCCATTATATGGTGACTCTATTTAAATTCCTTTCACATATATATGATGTAGGAGGGATCTTCTGTATTTCTTTGCTTTCATTGGTTAAATAAAGATTCTGCCTGGCCTGTAAGTTAGGACACAGCCCTTAGGTGGGCGGAGTAGACAGAACAAAGTTCGGGAAAGAAAGGAAGCGTAAGAGCTGCCATGAAACCGCCAGGGTCAGACATACTGTATCTTCCCAGTAAGCCCACTACCTCGTGGTGTCTTACAGACTATTCAAGAATGGGTTGAAATAAGTTGCAAGAGCTAGCCAAGCAAAGGCTAGAGATAATGGACCAGGCAGTATTTAAATGAATATAATTGTCATGTGGTTATTTCGGGCATAAGCTAGCTGGCGGCTGGGAGCCAGGTACCGGGAAAACAGCCCCACTTCTTGGCAGCGGGACACAGCCACCCGCCTTTTACAACATATATATGTATATATATATATGGAATTATGCTACTGTATATATATATATGGAAATATATATATACATACATATACATGGAAGAATGCTACTGTAGAAGCTTCTTTTAGAACACTTCTACAGTAGCATGTTTCCATAATATTTCAAATGGCCTTTACTATTAGTTGTCCCTCCCCATATTCTCTCCTTTACCCTGTTCTCCCATGCCCCTCCCCATTTAATCCTCTTATTCTAGTTTTTCTTTTGTCTATCCATAAGACCATGTTGTATAGGTTTGGACTTATTGGCATAGGAAAGGACTTTCTGAACAAGATTCTGATTGCACAGGCACTTAGACCAACAATTAATAAAGGGACCTCATGAAGCTAGAATGCTTCTACACACCAGAGGGCACCATTTGGGCAAAGCAACCACTACAGAATGAAGAAAAAAACACTCTCTTTCAGGAATCTTTACCAGTTACACATCTGGTAGAAGGCTAGTAGCTAGACTATATAAAGAATTTTAAAAGGCCCTGCACATCAAGAAAATAAGCAATCCAGTTAAAAACAGGGTATACAACTAAGCGGAAAACTAGGTAGAAAGTTCTGAAAAGAAAGCACACAAATAGTCAAACACTTAAAGAAACAGTCGACATTTTTAGTCACCAGGAAATGAAAATTAAAACAACTTTGAGATTTCGTCTTACTCTGGTCAGAATGGCCAAGAACAACAAAGCAGATGATAACGCCTGCTAGTGAGGATGCTGGGAAAGGGGAAAACTTACTCGTTGTTGGTCGTGCAAACCGATACAACCATTACGGAAAGTCAGTGTGGAGGGCCCTCAAAACACTGAAGATCAATCCACCACAAGATCCAGTTATACCATTCAATGGACTCTACATCCTACTGCGGAGATACTTATCTATTCATGTTCATTGCTGCTCTATTCATAACAGTGAGAAATTGCAAATAGCCTAGATGTCCATCAACTGATGGATGGGCAATAAAATTCTGATTTGTTTACACAATGGAATACTATTCAGCTGTTAAGAAAGATAACATCATGGAACTCAGAGGTAAACAGATTAAGCATTATCCTGAGTAGGTGAGCTAGACCCCAAAAGACAAAACTGTATAATTTCTCGGAGGAGCATGCTAGTTCTTCAGTCTTCAGTGTGTGTCTACAATCTGAACCACAGGCTTAGGCATCCAGTAAAGGACCAGGAGAGAGGAGGGGTCTCCTAATTTGCCAAATTGAAACCCTCTCCTGCTCCCAGCTGACCTGGGCTCAGGTATCTGCTCCTTTACAAACTGACTTCATTTTCGGCTTGGAATGAAGTTCTCTTCCCTTTGGCCTTTGCAGAGGTGAGTCCTCGTTCTTTCTCGTTGTCACGTCTGTGCTCACGTCTCCTCTTCACATCCAGGCTGTCTCTTCTGTGACGAGGTGGATAGCGTAGCATTTATTCCAATGCGTTGTGCCACATAGATTAAACGACCGCTTATTAAATTCAGGTTTTCTGGCAGAATAAATGTGGGCAAAGCACCCACAAGCTACGTGCCCCACAAGAGCTCCACAGGGGAGGCTTCAGAGAAGCAGGGATGCTGTGGCTTGGCCCTTCTCTAGGCTCTGGAGAGTCTCTGACCTGACTTTGTTCCAAATGACCATCATTGCTGCTCTCTGGGTGGCTGTTTGTGGTGAGTAGAAGACAAAGGTACAGATGGGCAACCAAGAGTTAGTTACTCACAAGACTTTGAAAGTGAGATGCTTTAGCTAGTGGAGATGCAATTTCAACAACAAAGGATTTTTTTTTTTTTGCCTAGTTGGAGTTGGGGCGGTTTCTAGGTATTCCACCTAGAATTTCTTTCCTAAGTTTCCCAGCTGGAATTTGACATCAACCCATATTGTCTAGCAGCGACTAAGCACATTTCATGGCCTGGAGATTGGTCTGGAATGGAGAAGGGAGGAGCATACTTCTACTGGGGCTGGCAAAGGATAGCTTAGTTCTCTATCATGATTCATTTTTAATAGGGAAAGTAAGATTAAGACTTTTATATCTGAAGAGCTCTATGCTTTCTCTTCTATATAGCCAAGGCTGGATTTATTCCTAACCTTTTCTAAAGATCACCATGTCTGGCTTATCATATCAGTTCAAATGAAACAGTAAGGTTCTGTCAAAGCAAATCTACATGAAATTTGGGTTTTTTTGATGCTCTCTGAGCAGAGATGGGTAATATATGATGATGAAGTTTGTGACTGTCTCCTTTTTAGAAAAGTTATTTTATATAGTAGAGAAGAGAACAAATGCACACCCTCTGTCATCATTGTTATTCTCACTTATCAATAGGCATATCTGCACATCGCTTGTGGGCTCGTGGCACAGGGGATAGTGCATTTATGATTTTTCTTGATTAGAGGAGAAGACAACTGTCCTCCCTCTACACCTAGAGCACGAGGATTCTGTGTCTCAGGGTGTAACGTTTGCTGTTGCTATCCTCTCGGTGTCTAGGTAAATGCGGTCTACCACCCGATATACCCGGTGCCTTGCTAGTAAGTGAGACAAACAAAACAGAATTCGAAAGCTATGATTTCCTGAAATACACTTGCCGCCCTGGCTACATTAGAGCAACTTCAGGCCAGGCTATTTACTGTGAGGCTAGCGGGACATGGACCATTACTATCTCCTGTGTCAGTAAGTACCGACATTTCTTTTTCTCACTTATGCACTTATCAGTTTTGGAACATTGGCTCAGATTATAATTACTGTATCTTAAGTCAGTAAAGAACTAGAAAATTTATCAACTAGTATTTCAAATGTACACAAGTATGAATCTTCTGAAAATCAGAATAAAACAGAGTAGACGCCAAGAAATGAGCTAGTGACAATGAAGAACGTTTTACTCTGCTGGGTAGATTTATGTCAACTCGACACAAAAGGAGGGAGCCTCAGTTGAGAAAATGTCTCCATAAGATCAGGCTGTAGCAAGCCTTTAGGACAATTCATTAATTAGTGATTGATGAGGGAGGACCCAGTCCCTTGTGGATGGTGTCATCCCTGGGCTGGTTGTCCTGGGTTCTGTGAGAAAACAGACTAAGCCATGAGGAACAAAACAGCAAGCAGCACTCCTCCACGGCCTTTGTATCAGTTCCTGCCTCCATGTTCCTGCCCTGA
This sequence comes from Dicrostonyx torquatus, assembly GCA_028555095.1. Taxonomy (NCBI): domain Eukaryota; kingdom Metazoa; phylum Chordata; class Mammalia; order Rodentia; family Cricetidae; genus Dicrostonyx; species Dicrostonyx torquatus. The sequence goes on from JAQHUG010000098.1 coordinate 6,811,405, forward strand.
CATCCTTTGATGGTGAACTGGGATGTGGAAGTGTAAGCTGAACAAAACCTTTCCTCCCAAGTCGCTTTGGTCATGGTGTTTCATCACAGTAGCAGTAACCCTAACTAAGTTATCAGTAACTCACTAGACACTTCTTTAAATAAATATTGGGACTAAGACCTGGTGTGAGATGGTGCAAACCTTCAATCCCAGCACTTGGGAAGCAGAGGCAAGCAAGGACGTCTGTGAGTTAGGCCAGTCTAGTCTACATAGCAACTTCTAGGCCACCAGGGCTACATAGTGACAGATCATATCTCAAAGACAAAACACAAAATGAAACAAAGATAAGGAAATAAAAGAAGAGGAAGAATTGGGCCTAGGAGGATGGTTTATCAGGTAAAGGTGACCTGAGGTGATCCCTGTAACTTGTGGAGAGGTGGGAAGGAGAGACCTGACCCTTTAGAGTTGTCCTCTGAGCTCCACGTGCATGCTGTAACCAACTCCCAAGCAGAAATAACAGCAACAATAATAAAAAATAGTAATGATAATAATAATGATAAAATATCCTGGGTTTAAGTGGCCAGAAAGTAGCAATCTTACCTCAAAAACATGGAGAGCATTTACTTTTATATGCAGAATCTCAAAGTTTTTTTTAGAAATACATGTACATATATTTATATATATAAATATATATATAAATACATGTTCATATATATATATATATATGAAGGTGACCACAGTGGCTGGTGAATATGCTTAAAATACAATGCAATACTTATATGAAAGTGTCATAATGAAACCCACTATTTTTATACTAATTTAAAAATTAAAAAAATCATGCAGAAAACAAAATATTTCTTGGATTTGGAAGAGCAGCTAATTCACTGTGAGCAGGGAATGCATTCTGTACTGTCCCCCCAACAGTAATGACACACTATGTCTGCCTTCTCAGGCCTTCCTGAATGTAGTCGACATTAAGTCGGTTAGTTTCTAATGGTAGTACCTGTGAATGGTGAGATCATTTACCAGCATTTTAATTTTTCTCTAGAAAAATCATGCAGGAATCCAGGAGACTTACCAAATGGACAAGTAGATATTAAGACAGATTTCTCTCTTGGATCACGGATAGAATTCAGCTGCTCAGAAGGGTGAGTGTGAGGTAATTTATAAATAATTCCAGGTTAACTTTAGAAAATAACTACTTTCAAATTTTAAAGTGATATAAAGAGTAATATAAAGATATATTAAGAGTTATCACGTCCACAACCATCTCCATGTACCTTACTTTTTACTGTGTTAAGAATTTACGTTTCTCAGTTTCTTTTGTATCTTTGCAGTGTTCCCTCATTCTAATAGAAGTCAAGAAATTAGCACATGCTCCTAAATGTCCCTTTGTGATAACAGGTTTAGTTCATGTTTAAGCTTTTTATGTAGGGACGTTGGAAGGGTGAATAGTGATGTTATGATCATATTTCATTGTACACATGTGAAATTCTCAAGAATAATGAATGTTAAAAAAAAAAACCCTGAATCCTGCTGGATTTAACGATGCAGATCTTTAACCCTGACACTTCGGAGGCAGAGACAGGTGGGTTTCTGTGAACTCAGATGGATGTTAGGCACACTCCATTCCTGTGAAAGGGCTCGTAATCCCTGAGCCATCACTTCAGCCTTTCACTTGCTTTTCTTTATAGGAGCAGCTAGTCCAGTTTTCACTGCTGAGCAATATACAATTTTAATGTGTACATTAATTTAAATATGTAGATCATTTGTAACTTTCACCTGAAATGTATTTTGAAATATTGTATGGTGATTTTTGTAAAAATTGAATTAATTTTTAAAGTTAGCATACTGAGTAATGGGTTCCATTATGACATTTTTGTTCCCATGTGTCACCAAACTTTTTGGCTTTTACATTAACATACAAGGAGGTGGGCACATTATGGCATCTTCAAGCTTGTATCACTATGCATCGTTCTACTTTGTCCCTCTCTCCCCCAAACCCTCTGCTATGACTCCTTAACTGAGAAAACAGCAGTTCTTCATTTTAGTATCTGTTTAATCACCTTTATACTCCTTTATTTAAAATGGGGAGTCCATTAAAATCTTTGACCTTCTCTTATCTAGGTATATCTTAATTGGCTCATCCACTAGTTATTGTGAGATCCAAAGTAAAGGGGTTGCCTGGAGCGATCCTCTCCCAGATTGTGTAAGTAAGTAAAGACACTTTTTGCCTTGGTTATAAGCATTCTTAGGGAACGATTCTGTGCATCCTGCCTGACACGTGTATCCTCCACATACATTTGCAAGAATTTTATCATGGTTAATATGCCCCCCCAACCATTTCTTTCTCTTCTCCTAATTTCTCAGGTGTCAAGTGTAGGCCCCCTCCAGACATCAGCCATGGGAGGCACAGTGGTGGAGGTGAAGACTTCTACACATATGGCTCCTCCATCACCTACAGGTGTAACCCGAGCTTCTCACTCATTGGCAGTGCCTCCATCACCTGCATTGTGGTGAACAAAACAGTGGGTGTTTGGAGCCCAAGCCCTCCCACCTGTGAAAGTAAGTCCCAGGGGTGAACTCTGCTCTCCACTCTTCACTTACATTTTGCTTAAAAGAAAAAAAAGAGGGTGAAGTCATTGTGGGAAGTAACAATTTAAAGATAAATGAATGGGTGTGTATATGCATCTATTAGTTGACTGAGAGATACTCAATGTGTTAGAGTGACAAATAACAATATAGCACATTGATTTGGGAAATTAAGAATTGCTCATTCATCTGTAGTCTGTTCTAAGACGTTGGCTTCACACAGACAACCTTCCCTGGAGAGCACTCTGGACATGCCAACAAGTTGGAATAGAGCTCAGCGGTCCAGCTTCTTTGGTCTCATGGCAGTTCCCACATGGAAATGTGTTTTTGTGATCTCTAGTAGAAAAAGAAAAATAAATTCATTCTTTGGCAACCTTTTAGATAGAACCAGAAATATGTATTGTTCTTATATCCTGTTCTCGGACTGGAAGTATTTATCAGATCTAAAAATTTTCTGCGGAAGTCTGTAAGTTTTTGTATTATTATTATTTTTTTAAGTAAATAAATTTTAATAAGCCTTAAGGGCATCTACTAGTTTACAAACTAATTTTTAAAATATAAAAACTGGGGCTGGAAAGAAAGCTCAGCA
>JAQHUG010000098.1:6827673-6850960 GCA_028555095.1 Dicrostonyx torquatus
CTGGGGATTTTTGGAAGTCTTGCAAACCCATCCCCATTACTAAATAAGGATAGATGATTGTATCATTTCCTTATTTCTTAATTATCTATACAATGATAATTCATGTGCTCATGTTTTCCTCTATGCTTCCAGGCAGAACACATTCTTCTCTTATTTCTTGTAAAGATGATCTTTTAGCAAGAATAAATAATATCAGAATGATTATTATGAAAAGCCTGATATATTACCAAGATTTATGGAAAAATTAGAGTTCTATACCCTGCTGGTGGGAATCTAAATTATTCCAGACACTTTAGAAAATGATTTCAACAGTTCCTCTGAAGATCGAACATGTGGTTACTGTTTGATTTACAGTCACTTCCCTGGGTATCTCTCAGAGAGAAATAAAAACAAATATCCACACAGAAGATTTTGCGTGAATGTTCAAAATAGCATAGTGCTTAACCACCAACAACCCACATATCCATCCATACAGTGATAAATTGGGATACAATGGAATGGCATTCAGAATAAAAATGAAGTACTGAGAAATGCTGAGCACGAATTAATTCCAGAGTATAGTGTCTAGTAAAAGAAGCCAGCTACAAAAAGGAAAGAAAGCATATTGTGTGATTCCATGTATCTAAAAAGCTCAATGTAGGAGTAATGTTAAAAAATATGGGGTCTCTTCAAAAGATGACACAGATATCCCGAAACTGGATAGTATGGGAAGCTCACAACTCTAAGAATATTTAAAAACTGTCCATCTGTACTTTCTGGAGGGTTTTACCCTATGTCTCATGGTGAATGCTTGGAGACACAGTGTAATGAACATCAACTCTGCAGACACACGTGTTGTGTTTGAACTACCAGTACCAGGCAAGGTCTCAAAGCCTAGGCTCGAAAACGTTAGTGTTTTGTTTGCTCTTGTTCTGAGTTTTCCCGGATGAGGGACATGATTTGTTCATTTGCCCTAGTCAGGAAAACACAGATAGTTTTGGTTGTCCCTGAAAGTTTTCCCATCATGTTCTTTTAACAAGACTAACACTTCAATTTAGAAACGAAACAGCTGAAGTACAATGGAAAGGAGAATTACTGTCGAGGGCAGTTGGCACAGCACACAGAGTGCATTTGGTGGTGCCTTTGGTAAGAACTTGTCAGGAGCTGGGCCAAGCTTGGCAAATGTTCTTATACATTTTTCTCATGTGGTCAAGGTCAACTATGGAAGACTAGTTCTTCTTAGTACCCTTTGATGAGACATGCTCTCTGAGTGCTATGGGACCCCTATAGCAATGTCTTTCTCTCTTGTTCCTGTCTTATGTGCAGATGGTTGCACTAATGTACCAGACATTCCACATGCTAGCTGGCTACAAAGTCTCTTGCCCCAAAAGGAAGATGTGTATCCAGTTGGGGCAACGTTACAATACCGCTGTCATCCTGGCTATGGACCTGCTACAAGAGAGAGGACGACTCTGGTTTGTCAGAAGGATTTCACCTGGAGCCCATTCAGAGGATGCAAGGGTGAGTTCTGGTTTTCCAGATATGTGTATGTATTAAATGTCTAAGTGATTGGGCCTTATACCATATGTGAGCGTAGTTGTATCACCTAGAATAAAACTTGAATGATCCGTTCTAACCAAAGTAGAAACTATTTAGTATCAAAAGTGATCATAAAGTTTCAGGGGCTAAGACTGTAAATATATCTTCAAGGCCACTTTATATTTTTGGTTGTGAGTCTAGCTTTTGGCAGCTAAACCATCCCTCCAGTGCTTCCCCCACAACACAAAAACAGTAAAATGGAAAAGATAAAATCATGGCCAAAATTAACAAAATACAGCAAACAAACAAACAGCTATACAAAGACTCAATGAACTTAGGAGTTGGTTCTTTAATGAGACAAGATTGACACAACCATATCCAAATCAACAAAAAGAAAGAGAGAGGACTCAAATTAACAAAATCATAGATGAAAAGAGAAGTGTAACAGACACGTAGGAAATTCAAAGAATAATAAAAGCATATTTAAAAAACCCATATTCCACTCAATAGCAAAGTCTAAAGGAAATGGGTAAATTTCTAGATGCATGTCACTAACCAGAGTTGAATCAAGATGAAGCAAATAGTTTAAAAAGACCCATAAAAACTAAGAACATAGGATCTTNGGGGAGCTGGGCTGGGCTGGGAAAAAATCCAGTACCCGGGCAGGGCCCTGCGCCCGAATGACCAGAGAGTTTAGAGGAATAGAGTGTTTCTGTACCCATTTCCGGTCTGGGCGGGCCCTGGGTGGGGACTGAGTTACCCCTCCAGATGTATCTTCTGGGACAAGATCAGGGCCCCCTGATGCTCCAGGATCTCAGAGGCAGAAGTGCAGGCTTGGTGGAGGTAGCACCTTTGCACAAATAACCCCTGCTTCCCTTAACTCACTCCCCGATCCCCAGAGCCTTAGCCCTGGTGCCTGCTGCTTTGTGAGGTCCTAGGACCCCACAGCTGGAAGGGGGAGCTGGGCTGGGCTTGGAAAAAAATCCAGTACCCGGGCAGGGCCCTGGGCCCGAATGACCAGAGAGTTTAGAGGAATGCTAGAACAAAAAGACAAGTGAAAGAGATAAGGGAAATTACAGAGAGGAATGGAAGCAGTGTCTTTATTTACAGATGATATGATCCCTACACATAAAAGACTCTAAAGATTCCAGTGGAAACATTTATAGTTGATAAATGTATTCAGCAAAGTTGTAGGCTACACAACTAACACATAAAATCAGTAGCCTTATCTCCCAGTGATAAACACAGAGAAAGAAACCAGAAAAAAATCTCATTCAAGATAGTCTCGAAAATTATCTTGGACTAAATCTAAGGAAAGAGTTGAAAGACTGATACAATAAAATCTTTAAAACAGGAAAGAAGTTCAAGAAGACATCTGAAAATGGAAATACATAATTTTTTATAGATTAGTATAATTAATATTACTAAGTTTCCCATTTTATCAAAACCAACCTGTGATTCAATATAATCCCTATCAAAATTCCAGTTGAATTCTTCATAGAAATCAAAAACATAATCCTAAAACTCACATTGAAATATAGAAGCCCCAGGATAGCTTGGAAAAATCCTGACCAATTAAAATACCACTGCAGGTATCACCACTCCTGATTTCAAGTTATACCATAGAGCTGTAAGTAGTAAACACGTTGTGGTACTGGCATCAGAACAGACACATTGACCAACAGAGTAGAACTAGAGACTCAAATATAAGATCACACCCTAAAACCTTCTGGTTTTTAACAAAGAGACCAAAAGCTCACATTGGCAAAAAGACAGCATCTTCAACACACAGGGTTGGACAAACAGGATAACTACATGTAGAAGAATGAGACTAGATCATTATTTCTTATTTCCAAATGGATCAAGGATCTCAACAATATCTGATACCTTGAATCTTTTAAAGGGCATAATAGTGAATATGTTTCAACTTATATGCACAGAAAAGGACTTTCTGAACAGTACTCCAATGGTATAGGCAACAAAATCAAAAAGTGACAAATGAGACCTTATAAAATCAATAAGGTGTACAACAAAGGACACTAACATTTGGATCAAGAGGCAGCCTACAGAATGGGAAAATAAACTTATCAGCTACTTACTTGGCAGAGGGCTAATGCCTAGAATATACTAAGAACTAAGAAAACCAAACATTGAGCATCCTAGTTTGCTTTTTATTGATGTTATCAATAAATCATGAGCAATATCAATCATGAACAATAGCAAACTTGAGGAGAAAAGGGTTTGTCGTGCCACATTTCTATGTCACCGTCCATCATCAAAGGAGTCATGGCAGGAACTGGAGCAGTGACCACCGAGGAATTCAGCTTACCAGCTTGGGCCTCATGGCTTGTTCCATTTTCTTTCTTATATAACTCAAGATTACCTTCCCAGAGGGCTGGGCATCATGGGCTGGGCCCTCCTACATCAATCATTAATTAAGGCAATGCCCCACAGACGTGTGTTGTAGGAGAGGCTGCTTGTTTGTTTCCTGGCTGCCCAGACTCCCAAAATAACCACACAGAAACTGTATTAATTAAATAACTGCTTGGCCCATTAGCTTCTTATTGGCTAATTCTTATGTATTAATTTAACCAATTTCTATTAATCTGTGTATTGCCATGAAGCTTTGGCGTACTGGATAAAGTTCCGGTGTCTATCTCCTATGGGGATACATGGTTTGTCTTTTACTCTGCCTCCTTTCTCCCAGCATTCAGTTTATTTTTTCCTGCCTACCTCTATTCTACCCTATCACAGGCTCAAGACAGTTTCTTTATTAACCAATGATATTCAGAGCATACAGACATGCCCATAGAACAATCTTATGGAGGCAATTCCTCAGCTGAGGTTCCTGTACCAGCATAATTAAATGCAACACATCTTTACATAGTTTAAATAATATTACACAACAATTCCCTCTTTTTATCTAAATAAAAAGGAAGGGTTTTAACTTTGAGATAGTAAAACTATATACAACAAGAACAATTATCAAGTAAGGATTATATTTACAATATCCAGTCCATTTGTATTTGGCAAGGTCATAGAAAATACTCCATTATTTATTCTATCTTGGCAAGTCCAAAGCTTTGTACCTTATTGACCTTCTAGCATAACTAAAGAAAACTTTAACTTTACTTATCTAATCCCTAACTCCATCAAATGCCCCAGAAGGATATAATATGACCTGAGTAAACAGAACATGCAGTGCAAGCTACTTCCAAAATGACAGAGATATCTGGCTACCTAGGTAGTCACCCATGGTTCCTCTGCATTGGAACATCCAATCTCCAATCTACAGTTCTAGAATATCTGGCAGATTTTTCCAAGAAGCAGGAATTTTGAAGGACTCCCCTGCTTTTTTTTTGGAAAAGTTTGGCAATTGCTTTCCTTTGTGTCCTACATGTCCAGTTTGGATGGTATACTGTCAGCAATTGAGGCAAGGACAGTTTCTTTCCCAAATGGCTAACTTTGCCACATTGAAAGCAAACTCCATATGGAGGTTCTTTGATGCCCATCATCCTTTCTGAAGTAAACTGGTGCTGCCTGGAGCAGACATGTCTCACTGTCATCAAAAGCCCTATGCTAACAAAACATTTTAAATGCCATATTTTATAGGTCTTTGAAGTGTTTGAAGAGCTTCTATCTACCTAAAATATATCTGTTTAACCTTGAAAAAATACCTAACATGACTATGTTTGACTACTATAGATGACTAACTACTAACCTAAATTTCTTAATTATACATTACATTTTTAAATTAACTGCATAGGTACAATATCCCAAATAATAGTAGAAACATACATACAGTATAACAAAAATAACTTGAAATTTGTATCAATTTACCAAATTCTATGCCAGTGTAAAATATTTGAAGGTAATGGTTATCATTTTATCTTATATTTCTATATTCCCCCTAAATAATGACAAACATCCATAACTGACCAAATGACCAAAATAACCCACTCCGCTGTTGGGAATGTGGGCTTCCTGCTGTCTGTGGAGGATGGCATTTTGTTTGTTTGTTTTTTAAGATGGAGTTTTTTTTGTTGCTTTGGAACCTGTCCTGGAACTCATGCTATAGACCAGGTTGGCCTTGAACTCACAGAGATCTGCCTATCTCTGCCTCTCAAGTGCTGGTATTAAAGGCGTGCACTACCACTGTCTGGCTCCTTTCTTCTCTTCATTGGCATTAATCCTTGCTGTTCACTGTGATGGACATTATGGATTGTTATCAGCCCTATTTTGTATATCTACTCCTTTAAATAAATTTTTTCATTCTTCTCATGACAGCATCTTTATGGAGCCTGAGAAAATTGAGATAATGGCCAAGTCCTGGGAAAACTAACCATGACATTTGTTGTCCAGTCTCTGTGCAATGGGAAAGTGCAAGACTTACCTGAAGTCTTGGCTAGAATAGTCTGTGAGCTGAACCATCTCAGTCAGCAGCCTTGAAGCTTTCTGTATGTAGAACTCTGAGGAAACTGCAACAGAGGCAGTCTGAGAGGCTGCACCTCCTGGCCCACCTGTTTTCACTGGTGTCTTGTCCTCTTGCTCTGAAAATACACACACTTTCAAAGGTGACACATGTCTCTATTTACACAAGTGTGGACTGTGTGTTGTACAGAAGTCAGCCAAAGGTGATTTTTTTTTTCATGTTTGAGCAGGTAAAATATACATCACTTGTCTTGTAATTTTTCTAGGTTTATTTCTTTATGTCTGTAGCCAGGATTTTCAGGGGATCTTCCCTGATCAAACCTGATCTCCATTAACCTTGAACAAATCCACAGTGTTTTGTTTCTTGTGAAAACAAAAATATAACCTCCTCTCCAACAGAATACATTTTCTGATTTCCATTTTAAAGTTTAAAGATACTTTAGGCATTCCTAAAGTATCTAGGCTGGTTTAATTCAGCGACCCCTCTTTTAATCCCATGTCTCTCAGCAGCTGTTGTTTGTTCATCAACATTTAAAAAAATCAAAGCCAGCACAACACCATACAGGATCCAGACTCCCTGTGCATTTTTCATCCTTACATGGCTTATCCCTTTCATATTACTTTACTTTTTTTTTTTAAAGATTTGATTATTTTTCAATTCTTTAATTTTTTTCTATGATTGTCTATACTCTTTTTCTTAAGCCTATGTACATTTTAAACACACTGTAACATGTTTAGAAGCTTTCTCCATCTGAGTGCCTGAAGAACACTTGTAGTGTTCTCTGATGTGTGAGTCAGACTTTAAGCTGATAAGTGATGGCTAGGCCCTCCACCATCAGCTCTGGTGGCTGGTCCTGTCCTCTACTTGGGTCCATGGGAATTTCCCTATATGGAAATTTGTGCCCCATGTTGGAACATCAAAAGTACCAGGCTTTCTTTGGGCCACCAGTCAGCTTCCAAATCATGACACAGAGACTTATTAGTTATGAATGCCTTAGCTTAGACTTCTTTCTTGCTAGCTCTTAGAATTTAACCTGTTTCTTTTCATTTATGTTTTGCCTCAGTTTTTTTTTAAAAACCATTCTTTCCTTCTGTATATTATAGGCTGATTTTTCTCTCCCATTAGCCTACTCCCCAATAATCACAAGGAGGACTAATGTTAATTATAAATACTTGGCCGATTGCTTAAGCTTGTCTCCAGCCAGCTCTTACAACTTAAATCAACCCATTTCTATTAAACTATGTGCTGTACTGAGGCTCATTTACCTCATCTATGAACTACCTATTGCTTTTTTTTTTTTTTGCCTCTAGCTGCACCTTCTCAGATCCTGCCCTTCTTCCCAGAATTCTCTCTGCCCTGAAAAGCCTGCTTAGTTATTGGCCAATCAGCTTTTTATTAACAGTGAGAGCAATGCAACTTCAGAGTGCACAGAAGGATTAATCCATAGCAGCATAGCTTACCTTCACTGCAGCTTCACAGTGCACAGAAGGAGTGTTCCACAGCGGCATAGCTTACCTTCCCTGCTTCTCATGTCTGTTTGTCTGGCAGCTGCCTGGCTTCTGGCCCTGGGCATGTCCCTCTCTTTTCCCTTCATTTGTTCCTTCTTTTCTTCTCATTCTCCTCTTTTCTCCTACTTATTCTTCCTGCCTGCCAGCCCCACCTATCCCTCCTACCTAACTATTGACCATTCAGCTTTTTATTAAACCAATCAGGTGTCTTAGGCAGGCAAGGTAAAACAAATACAACACATCTTTACATAATTAAACAGATGTGGCATAAACAAATGTAACACACCTTTACATAGTTAAAGTAATATTCTGCAGCATAAGCAAATGCAACACATCCTTACAAAGTAAAAATATATTCTGCAACAGGCTCACTCTTTCCAGGTATGTTTAGGTTTGTGTCAAGTTAACAAAAACAAACCAGAACCCAGAGAAAACAAGCAACACAATTAAAAGTTTCAACACTGAACTAAGCAGAGTTTCAAAAGAGGAAATGCTAATGTCTGAAGAACACTTTTTAGAATGTTCCAGATCCTTAGGGAATCTTAAGGCAGATTAAACTACCTTGTGATTTCATTTACCATGGTCAGAGTGGTTAAGATTAGGAATAATGACTTACAACAAGCGCTGCTGTGAACATGGGGAAAGTTGATACTCATTGATTCTCATGCGGAAATGACTCAGTCTGCTAGAAACGGTTCTACCATGTGATCCAGCTCTACCGCCCTTGGGTGTATACTCAATGGGCTCCGATCGTGCTATAGAGATACTTGCTCGCCTGTGCTCGTTGCCGCTCTGCTAACAATCATCAGGAAACGGAAATAATCTAAATGTCCATCAGTGGATGGATGGATAATGTATATGTGATACCTTTACACAATGAAATGTTATTCAGCAGTTAGGAAAAATGAAATTTTCAGGTAAATTGATGGACATTAAAATCCTTCTGAGTGAGGTAACCTAGACCTAGAAAGACAAATATTGGATGTTCTCTTTCATATGTGGGTACTGGCTTTGTATCTTTAGATATGTGTTTAAATTGCAGTATAGTAGTCATAGAAGTTAGTAAAAGAGTAAGGGTCAGCCGGGCGGTGGTGGCACATGCCTTTAATCCCAGCACTCGGGAGGCAGAGGCAGGTGGATCTCTGTGAGTTCGAGACCAGCCTGGTCTACAAGAGCTAGTTCCAGGACAGGCTCCAAAGCCACAGAGAAACCCTGTCTCGAAAAAACAAAACAAACAAACAAACAAAAAAAGAGTAAAGGTCCATGGCACAGTATTTCAGTGGAAGGGAGAAAAAATGCAGTTTGATATAAAGAGGGAAATGGGCATAGTGAAATAGGAAAGGTTGAATGGGATGACAGGTAGGAGGGCAGGATAGAGGAGAAAATATGGGGAGAGATAACACTAAAAAGTAACTTGGAAATCCATTATTTTATAATCTTCCTAAAAACATATATACACACATATAAAGAGTTTAAATGGAATTACCCTGTAATGGGTGCAGACAACAGTGCCTCTTTCAGGTACCACAGGTTAACAAATAAAAAGCACAGTATCAGGTATGGTTACTTCTTTAATAGGTGTTGGTCAGTGGAGTGCCAAAGACTCCTAACGATGATAGGTTATTGCCATTGCCCATACTTGAGTCATAGAACATGGAGAAATCAAGTTTGTATCAACCTAGATGCTTTAACCCTAGTGGCTATCTTTCATTGTACTGCAAGGTGATAAGCACAGTACCAGGAAACTGGGCCGGGGCAGGGGAAGGTAATCATTGGTATTATCCAGCTGTGAACTTTTGCAACACTGACCTGGCGAGACATACCCACTGGTGCAATAGAGGCACACGTGTCATGGCAGTAACTGCCCACTTTCTGCATATATTTAGAGACACAAGACAGAGTGATTAGCAACTCATGGATGCTAGGATATGGAGAATCAGTTTTTTATTTTTTTGTTCAGGATGTGACCTCTGATAGGCTACTCATGCTTCAGCAGGTGACCCTATACCTGAGCACACACTGGAAGCATTAAGTGCACCCAGTGTATTTAAAGACAGAAACATGAAATTGAGAGGGTATAGGGTATAGGGCAGGAATTGTTGTAGAGAGAATTAGAATTGAATTGATTAAAGCATATTATATGCATGTTTGAAATTTCCAAATAAAAAATTGCTTACTTGGAGGAAGTGTCTAGACTTGAGTTTTGTTTTGTTTTGTTTTTTAGAAATTCTACAGGATGTAAAAGACTAAGTATTTGAGTTTCCTTTTCTGTACCCCAAACTTCTCTTCAGTGTTGTAGAAATTGAGTCATTAACTATAAGGACTTCTTCATGATTATTTCGCGGACTCATATTTTCCATTTTTGTTTTCTAGAGGTATGTTGTCCAGTACCAGATTCAAAGAATGTTAAAATCATTCAACATATGAAGTTGTCTCCTGAGAATGGCTGTACTTATTTCTACAATGACAAGGTGTTATACAAATGTCAAGATGATCACATCTTTTCAGCTATTTGCAAATCAGATGGCACATGGAATCCCCGAACACCGTCATGTGATCAGAGTAAGAACTTAGAGAACTATGTTTGGTGGGAGAGAGTTTCTTTATTTTGTAAATTTTATTTATTTTTATTTTATATGCATTGGTGTGTTGCCTACATGTGTGTCTGTGTGAGGGTGTCAGATCCCCTGGAACTGGAGTTAAAGACAGTGTGAGCTGCCATGTGGGTGCTGGGAATTGAATCTGGGTCCTTTGGAAGAGCAGTCAGTGATCTTAACCACTGAGCCACCTCTCCAGCCCCAGAGTTTCTTTATATTAATAGTGTGGAGATTATTAAAGGAAGTTTTATCCAGATATCAATGCAGGGAAAATATAAGTTCAAAGCTACCTAGGGCACCATAGTGTCAAGAATGGGATACATAGGACATGCTGTTGTATCTTTTTGTTGCATTGTCCCCTTGACTAAACTGTAGTGTCTTAATTTCTAATACAATTTTGCTTTGAAGTCTACTTTATCAGACAGAAGAATAGCTATTCTCCCTCAGTTTTTGTTTTCATTTGCTTGATAGATCTTTTTTCAATCTTTGACTATCAGTCAGTGAATGTTTCTTGGAGATCACAGAAAGCTGCATCTCATTTTTGCAATCAGTCAGCCAGTGTCTGTCTTTCTGTTGATGATCTGAGAACATTAACATGGAATGTTACTGAGAGACAATTACCATTTCCTGCAATGTTTGTTGTTTTTTTCTGGATTGTTGAGTTTGTGTTCGCTCTTGATTGTCCCCTTGATTTGTTTTAGGGGTTGTTTACTCTGTTGGATTCTTTTCTAGCTCTCGTGTGTTCAGCTATTCTCTCATGGTGTTTATTATTTTCTGTGCTCTTGTTATTGAAAACGTCCTCCTCCTCTGTATAGTGTTCCTTTACCTGTCGTCTGCAGTAGCAGCGTGGTGGTACGAACTGCTTAGTTTGTGCTTAACTTGAAATAGCCTTAGTTTTCTGTTAGTTTCAAAAGATAGCTGTTATGGTCAGTTTTAATTGTCAGCTAGAATCACCTGTGAGGAGAATCTCAGCATGGACTAAGTAAGCCTGTTGGTGTATATGTCAGGGGTAGAGGTGGGGGGTGGAACTATTTTAATCACACTAATTGAGGTGGGAGGCCCTGGACTGATGGAAAGGTGAGAATAAGCTGAGTGTGCACATGTGTGTTAACATCCCTCTCCTTCCTGATGATGGCTGTCGTGTGGCTAGCAGCTCCAAGTTCCTGCTGCTTACTTCTGCACACTGACGGAACTGGAACCATGAACAAAAATAATCCCACTCTGGTAGTTTGAATTAATTGACCCCCACAATCTCATAGAGAGTGGCACTATCAGGAGGTATAGCTTTATTCGAGGAAGTGTGTTGCTGTAGGGGAGGGCTTTGAGTTTCCTATGCTCAGCACACTGCCCAGTGTTTTAGTCCATTTCCTGTTGTCTCTTAGCTACTCCTCCAGTACTTCTGCCTGCATGATACCATGCTCGCTGTCATGATAATAAATAGACTGAGCCTCTGAAACTGTAAGCCAGCCCCAATGTTTGCTTCATAAGAGTTGCTGTGGTCATGATGTCTCTTCACAGCAATAGAAACCCTAAAACACTCACTCTGAGTTGCTTTCGTCAGGGTGTTTTATCGCAGCAGCAAGAGACTAAAATAGTGGCTTTACTGGTGATAAGCACTGTGGTTGTTAGGTGCTGGTTTCAGGGCTTGAAATATGACATTCCATGGTTTCCTGAATGAGTGAAAAAAAGACCTGATACTTTCCTGATGCTTCTTTTGTTGTAGGTATGTTGGCATTGTTCCCTTCCAGCTTCTAACCTTATTTCTTTGCTTGATATTTCATATCATGAGTATAGTATGGAATAAAAGAGCTGTATCTTATGTTTGGATATCTACTTCTTCCTAAAGGCCTCTTGAGTTTTAATGTTTATTCTTTCTCTAGATCTGGGAACTTTTTGTTTGTTTGTTTGATTTTGAGTCAGGGTTTCTCTCCGTAACAGCCCTAACTATTCTGGAACTAGCTCTTGTAGATCAGGCTGGCCTCGAACTCACAGAGATCCGCCTGCCTCTGCCTCCCGAGTGCTGGGATTGAAGGCATACGTCACCACCATTTGGGAACTTTTCTTCTTTAACTTCATTGAATAGATTCTCTCACCCATGGAGTCTTAGGTTTGCTCCCTTGCTCACATCCCGGAGTTCTTGGATGCTGTTGTCATAGTGATTTACTTTTCTTCTCGCTGATGTTTGTATGTGATATTCCATCAACCTCGTCCTTTCTCCCTGATTTCCTCCCTCCTACTTGTCAAGTAGGAGTTGCTGATGCTTTCCCTGTATGTTTTTCTTTGATTCATGGAGTTTTTCATTTACATTTCTGTTTTTCAAAAGTCTCAGTTTATTTTGCTGAATTTATTTCCATGTTGCTGACTTTTATACTTCTGTTTGTCTCATTTATTTTGCTGACTTTTCCCTCTATTTTGCTCCCAGAGTGTTGGGATTAAAGGCATGTGCCACTACCGCTTAGGCAAATTCTTAAATCATTAACATTTTAACTATTGCTAGAAAAGTCCCTGAGAGAAACAGCTTAAAGAAGGGGTTATTTATTTGGGTCATGGCAATAGAGGCTGCTCTTAGTTTGGCTGGTGTAGTAGCTGGGTTAGAGTGTCAGTTTGACACAAGCTGTCAGACTTAACACAAGTCATCAGAGAGGAAAGAGCCCCAGTTGAGGAAATGCCTCCATGAGACTCAGCTGTAAGGCTTTTTTCTCAATTAGTGATTGGTACAGGAGGACCCAGTGTATTGTGAGTGATGCCACCCCTGGGCTGGTGGTCCTGAGCTCTGTAAGGTTGAGCAAGCCATGGGAAACAAATCAATAAGCAGCCCACCTCCATGGCCTCTGCACCAGCTCCTGCCTCTAGTACCTGCCCTGTTGGGAGTTCCTGTCCTGACTTCCTTCAGTGATGAACAGCAGTGTGGAAGTGTAAGCCAAATAAGCCCTTTCCTCCCTAACTTGCTTTTTGGTCATGGCGTTTCACCACAGCAATAGAAGCCCTAACTAAGACCACTGTCTCGATTATTTTGCATTTATGCTGAAGTTGTAATGGAATGTCATGGTGGGGCAGCGCTGAGCACTTCATAGTGACCAGAAAGAAGAAGCAAGGGGAAGGGAACAAGACACAAACTTTAAAGACTAGACCAGTCTCCACCTCTGACAACTAGGCCTTAGTTCCTAACCTTTCCATTCATTCACCCAAATGCCATCAAATTATGAATCGATAAATGAGTTAATCTCTTGAAGGAGTCAGAACCCTCATGATCAAGTCGCTTCCTTAAAGTGGCGTTTGAACACTGTCTTACCGGGACCCAGAATTTCAAATCCAGCGCTTTGTGAGGAAGATGCTTGGTGTTCAAAGGGCGGTGTGTGATGCTCATGCAGAATCGACCAGGAGCCTGACCTCAGCTGTTCAAACAAAGGAGATGCCTTTTAAGAAGGAAAGCAGAGATGCCAGGTTTTCTTCTGCTTTATGAGAACAGGCATCTAGCAAGCATCTCTGGGCTCAAGTGAAGCGTCTGTTCACTGGAACTGGCGGTCTGCGTGGGCTTTGGAGTTACGGAATAGGAGGGTTATTCTCTAGAACTTAGTGTAAAGGGACGCTGCAGCAGCAACTGTCTCCGTTCTCTGCTGTCATTCTCCTCTGCTGGCACGGAAGGTGTCTTCCTCAAGGGAAGTTTTATGACTTGCCAGAGGTGGGAAAGCAGCAGTTTAGATAGCCCTTTCTGCAGCTAGTTTCTCAAGTTGCCTTCATCTCTAAATGATCAATGTAGCAATCATATTTTTGGGCTGCATGTCCTTAACCCTCTCATCTTCTAATCATTTAACCAGTCTACACCACAGCCCTTAAAGGAAGCACAGTTTGAGGCTGAGCAGTGAAGGAAGGCAAACTCATGCTTGCAATATTTGTCTATCAGAATAAATCCCGGTCTTCCAAGGTAGAAAGAGTCTGATAAAGACAACTTGCCACTGTGGCTTTTTGATTACTTCTGGTTCTAGTGTCATATGGAGGACACTATTGATGGAATGTTGGAAAGTCAATAATGGTGACTGTTTCATGAAGGGCTGCTTGTTGGTTCCCGGCCGCCTCGCTAGCTTAGACCCGAAATATCACACAGAAACTGTATTAATTAAATAACTGCTTGGCTCATTAGTTCTAGCTTCTTATTGGCTAACTCTTACATCTTAATTTAACCTATCTCCATTAATCTGTGTATCACCACATGGCAGTGACTTACTGGCAAAGTTTCTGCGTGTCTGACTCTGGCAGTGGCTCCATGGTATCCCCTCTCTCCACCTTCCTTCTCCTAGCATTCAGTCTAGTTTTCCCCCCTACTTAAGTTCTGTCATATCAACAGGCCAAGGCAGTTTCTTTATTCATTAACCAATAAAAGCAACACATAGACAGAAGGACTTCCCATACCAGGGGACTGGCCTTGGTGAATGGGAGTCCATGTTGTTGGCGCCTGCATGAGTTCCACTCAGCTACTGTGGAAACCATTCTTCCCACCCCCTAATTCTACTCATTTGATTTCACCAGTGGATAAAAAGACAGTGACAGGGATGTCCAGCTTTAACTGGTAGATATCTACTCTGTCCTTTAATGCCTCTTCTATAGGGGATGTATTGCTATTAACACACACAAAACCTTCAACCTTCTGGCCCACTTCTGTGTTTCTACTTACCTGCTTCGTTTCCTTCGTTGCTGGGTCTCTTGTGCCCAGTGTTCCAGTCTTTCTCCTTATAGTTATCTGGCCAAAGAAACCCTTCATTCTATCTCAATAATCCCAATTTAGTCTGCTCTCAGTCCTCTTATTTTCTTTTTTTAAAAAATATTTATTTATTATGTATACAATATTCTGTCTGTGTGTATGCCTGCAGGCCAGAAGAGGGCACCAGACCTCATTACAGATGGTTGTGAGCCACCATGTGGTTGCCGGGAATTGAACTCAGGACCTTTGAAAGAGCAGGCAATGCTCTTAACCACTGAGCCATCTCTCCAGCCCATAGGCCTCTTATTTTCAAGTGTGCCACCTATAGCTTGTCTTATTAGGAAGACTCCCCTTTACTGTTGTCTTCTGAGATGACCCTGAATGGGTTTAATGTAATCTCCATTCATTTCAACTTGTACATACATAACAAAATGCCCATCTATGAAAGATGCTGAGACCTTTTCTAGCCCTGCTGGTGAATTAGAGTGCATAATCCTATAGCCAGAAGTGTGAGCTAAGGCACCCATATAGCAGCAGGGACTGAACTTTCTGGGGTGCGTTTTCAGAAGTGTTTGATCCTGGATTTCTATTTTATAATGGATTCTTACTTGTCTGGCTTTATAACTTTGTACGTTTGACAGATCTCACTCATGACAAATGGCTATTTGGTCATCTGATCCCAGGTCAGGAGCTTTGTCTAAGGACTAAGTAAAATGGAAAAATGCCAGGGTTTGTGTTTCAACCAGCACGGAATCCTCATCTACAGTGCACATGCTTCCTTTAGGATCTCAGTAGTCTGTGATGTAACTGTCCCACAAAATCTGAAGATTTCCCTATGATAGCCAGCTTCAACACACAAAGTCCAACCTTATAGACTAGCATCAGCATGACGTCACTCTAGGCTCATCCAGATCTTCTGAACATTTCAAACAGGAGCACCACTCAAACATGGCAGTCTCCTTTGTCACCTAGTATAGGGGGTAGGGCAATATTCCTAAGTGTTGATCATGCTGCCTGTAGATTCTGGAAAGAACTACTTGGTGAGCCGGGCAGTGGTGGCGCATGCCTTTAATCCCAGCACTCGGGAGGCAGAGGCAGGCAGACCTCTGTGAGTTCGAGGCCACCTGGTCTACAAGAGCTAGTTCCAGGACAGGCTCCTAAGCTGCAGAGAAACCCTGTCTCAAAAAACTAAAAAAAAAAAAAAAAGAACTGCTTGGTGCTCAGCCTCTTCTTTATAGGAGGATGAGCAAGTGACAATCATGTGACTTTGGCTTCAGTGGATGTCCTAACAGTTACTGAACCTTGAAAGTAAAAAACTTGTCAGTGTGGTAAGTCTTGGACTATTCATATTCTGTGCATTGAGTATCATCATGGTAACAACTTCATGCTCATCACTAGAACTGACGTGATGCCATTAATATATTGGATCAATGTAATGTGCTATGGATTATCAAGATATCTTTCAGCTCTACTGCAGTGGTTCTCAACCTTCCTAATGCCGTGACCTCTTAATACACTTCCTAATGCTGCGGTGACCCCCAACCGTACAACTATTTCCGTTGCTGCTTCATAGCTGTGATTTTGCTACTGCTATGAGTCATAATGTAAATGTCTGATATGCAGGTGGTTTTCGGTGAACTCTGTGGAGAGAACAGCTGCCCTACTAGAACAGACAGGAGAACTATCACAGCCCGAGACCCAAGCTGAAAATGTGTGCTCTTGGCTTTCCCAAGTATGCAAATGCTGTTCATAACCTCTTTTCTGATAAGGATGGGAAAAACAGAACTTTGCTAAATCAGTGATTTTATGTGCTCAAAGCTGAATTAATTTTTTATAGTAAATATATCATGTGTGGTAAAGAGGCCGTGACAGGGCTCAACTGTCGTTCTTCAGAGAAGACTGAGGCCTCCAAAATCCTAACTTTAGAGTCAGGAAGCTGGAGAATTTAATAGCAATGTGAGGAGAATGACCATTTCAATATATTTACCTAAGAGTGTTGTGCC
The DNA here is from genome assembly GCA_028555095.1 of Dicrostonyx torquatus. NCBI lineage: Eukaryota > Metazoa > Chordata > Mammalia > Rodentia > Cricetidae > Dicrostonyx > Dicrostonyx torquatus. The sequence goes on from JAQHUG010000098.1 coordinate 6,844,431, forward strand.
AGGCAGTGGTGGCGCATGCCTTTAATCCCAGCACTTGGGAGGCAGAAGCAGGTGAATCTCTGTGAGTTCGAAACCAACCTGGTCTACAAAGTGAGTTCCAGAAGGGCCAGGACTAGGACTGTTACACAGAGAAACCCTGTCTTATGAGAAAAAAAAAGAGTATTGCTGCATTAGTCACTGTTCTATTGCTGTGAAGACACCCCATGACCAAGGCAACTTCTATAAAAGAAAACAGCTAATTGAGGGCTTGCTTACAGTCTTAGAGGCTTAGTCCATTGCTTGGGACTTGTGTAAAGGTGATAGATCATGGCTGGAGTGTAAGTTGGAACAAAACTATTGGCCCAGTCATGAAGCAGAGGAAAGAAAGAGATGAGAGGACTGGAGTTGCACAGTCTCCATAAACAGAAAGCTCCTAGTGACCTAAGATCCTCCCATGAGGCAGGGTCCTTGTAAAGTTCCCAACACCTTCCATCTGGGTGCCATCTGGGTGCTACACCTTTAACTTATAGGTCACTTGAGGAAATTCATCATCTAAATTATATCAGCGGGTCGTTGAGACTTCCAGGTTCCTGAACCTGAGACTTCCAGGAAGGTCATTCAGGTGTGTGGCTTTGGTCCAGTGATCCTACAGGCAGGGAAAAGGAGAAAATGGAGGATAGAATGGAGCATCCAGGACGCACAAATCCTGGAAAGTGCTGTTTGACATTCTGCAAGCTCACCTTTTCTCCTGTGTTTTATCATGAAGGTTGCAGTTTTCCTCCAAACATTGCCCATGGACATTATATAAAATCTACTGACTACTTGCTGCCATTCCGTACTAAGGTTACATATGAATGTGATAAAGGATACGGACTGGTTGGAGAGGCAGCCATCTACTGTAGTTCTTCACAATGGACACCAGCAGCTCCACAGTGTAAAGGTAACTTCCTCCTTCTTCCCACCTCATGACTGCATGGGTAGAATTATTGTCAGGAGTGAGAGCAAAGTTATTCCCTGACAGATGAAATATAAAACATTTGATTAGTTTTTCCTTGTAACTATATGATTCTCTCTCTTTCTTCCTTCCTTCCTTTCTTTTCTTTCTTTCTTTCTTTCTTTCTTTCTTTCTTTCTTTCTTTCTTTCTTTCTTTCTTTTCTGTTTCAATACACACCAACCTGTTTCCCTTCCCCATCCTTCCCATGCCCCCATCCTACCTCCCCTCTCTGCCATCCATTATTCTGTTTTCCTTCTGAAATGAGCAGACCTCCCAGGAATGTCCACCGAACTTGGCATAACAAGATTGGATAAGAGTAGGCATAAACCCTCGTATCAAGATTGGGCGAGGCAATTCAGTAAGAGGAAAAAGGTCTCAAGAACAGACAAGAGACAGAGATACCTCCATTCCCACTGATAGGGGCCCCACAAAAATATCAAGCTAACAACTATAACATACGTGCAGAGGACCTACTGCAGACCTATTCAGGCTCCCTGATTGCATCTTCAGTCTCTTTGAGCACCTATGAGTCCTCCTTAGTTTATTCTGTGGGCCATGTTCTCCTGGTATCCTTGACCCCTCTGGCTCCTATATTTCTTTCTCCCCCTCTTCCATAAGGTTCCTGGAGTTACAAGAGGACAAGCACAATGAAGATTTTCAATTTGGGCTCTCTCTTCACCTAATGTTTGGCTGTGGATCTCTGCATCTGCCCCCACCAGTTCCCAGCAAGAGCTTTTTGATGACTATTAGGTCAGGCACCAATCTATGAGCATATATGGATATGGTTAGGAATCATTTTATTGATTATTTGTTTTTTATCATAAATCTCTGGACAAGCTAGTCTCCATTTCCTGGTCATCCAGGCAGTGTTGGGCATAAGCTCTTTTTGTTCAGTGTGGAACTCAAGTTAGACCAGTCATTGGTTGGCCATCACCACAAGTTCTGTGCCCACATTGCCCCAGTACAACTTGCAGGCAGGATAGAGTTATAAGTTGAAGTATGGGTTGGGTAAACGGAAGTTTCTGTCCTGTCTGGTCCCGCAAATGTTCAGTCCCAAAGAAATACACAGGCACCATTTGTAAACAAAGACTATACTTTCATTTCCTGGCTGCCAGACTGGAATAATCACACACACATAAATATATATATATATATATATATTGGCCAATGACTCAGGCATATTTCTAGCTAGCTCTTACATCTTAAACTAACCCATTTCTATTAGTCTATGTATTGCCACGTGACTATGGCATTACCTCATTTTCTACATGTCTTGTTTTTTGGTGGCTGACTAACATCTGTGTGACTCTGCCTACTCTCTCCCTATATCTCTGTTCAGATTTCCTGCCTGGCTTTTACTCTGCTAAGCCATTGGTCAAAACAGCTTTATTCATCAACCAATAAAAGCAACACATATATAGAAAGACATACCACGTCAGGTTAGTGTCCCCATCCCACCTCTGGAAGCCTTGCCTGGTTACAGAGGATGGCTGGTTCAGGCTCCGACTCCTCCTTTATGAGGAGTCCTCATTAAGTTTACCCCCAAAGAATCCCAAGTTTCTACTGGACTAGGTTTCCACATCACCTGCTCCCCATTATGTAAACGTGTCATATTTTATTTATCCATTTTTCTGTTGAGGAACATATAGGTTGTTTCCAGTTTCTGGCTATTAGGAATAAAGTTTCCATGACCATAATTGAGCAAGTATCTTTGTGGTAGGATAGAGCATCCTCCGGGTATATGCTTAAGAGTGATATAACTGGGTCTTGAGGGTAGATTGATTAGCAGTTTTCTGAGGAACTACCATAATGATTTCCACAGTGAGTGTATGAATTTTCACTCCCACCAGCAATGGAGGAGTGTTCCTCTGGCTTCACATCTTCACCTACATGAGCTGTCAGTTGTGTTATTGATCCTAGCTACTCTGACAGGTATAAGATAGAATCTTAAAGTAGTTTTGATTTACATTTCTCTGATGGCTAAGGATGTTGTACATTTCTTTCAATGTTTCCTCAGTCATTTGAGATTCCTCTGTTAAGAATTGTCTGTTTAAGCCACATTGGAAGACTATCAGCCAGCAGGGCTGATGGCTTCCTCAAAGTTGTATTAAAAAATGAAAGGGTTCTCTGGGTTCTCTGTTTAGTGCTGAACCCCATTTTTTAATTGGATTATTTGGTTTGCCACTGTGTAGTTTCTAGAGTTCTTTATACCTTTTAGATAATAGTCCTCTGTCAGATGTGGGGCTGGTGAAAATCTTTTCCCATTCTGTAGTCTGCTGTTTTGTCCTATTTATAGTGTCCTTTGCCTTACCAAAAGCTTTTCAGTTTAATGAGGTTCCATTCATAGATTGTTGTTCTTGGAAGTTGTCTCCTGTGCCAGTGTGTACAAGGATATTCCCTATTTTCTCTTCTGTCAGGTTCAGTGCATTTTGTTTTATGTTAAGGTCTGTTTCCTCTCTGGTAGGTGTGGTCTGTGGTCTCTACTGGAGTTGGGGTTTGGACTTCGGGAAGCAAATGTGGTCTCTGGTAGAGCAGGGAGACTTGGTCCCAATTGGAGGGTGTGGCAAGGAGGCTAGGAAGGTGCTGGACTGGGGATAGGGTGGGGGATGCTGAGATAGTGGGGAGCTGGGAGGAGGGCAGCCTACCCAGACTTCTTGCAGTGGGTGTGGTCTCTGGCAGAGCCTATTTTGTTTATTTTTAAATAACTAATATAAACAGATGCTATTCCACACAAACCATAAAGAAACACATACAGTATCATCACTTCCTTCTACTTCCTTCTCACAATCACATAAAGAAACACATACAGTATCATCACTTCCTTCTACTTTCTCCTCACAATCACACCCATCAACCTGGAGGCAGCTCACAGTCTCAGTTTCTTATATGTATTTAAAGAAATATTACAGAAGCAAAACATTCTATAATTACACCTGTGAGCTTGTAAAAAAATTCAACAAAACTTGTTCTGGCATGAGTACAGTCTCTGTTGGGCTAATTTCAAACATTAGGGTGACAGGTTTTGCCATCAGAACTTCTACCAAGGTGTGACCTACTGTGATGTAGATGTGGTGTGTTGAGAAAACACAGTGCCAGATAGGGAGCAAGAAGAGTCAGGATTAAGTCTTATTTTATGTTCCTGTAATATTAGTATAATTATAGTCACGGTAGTGCATAATTTATTTGACATAACTGTCTCCACTGCTCACAGACTATGAAAACTTCATGATAAGAGTCTTACAGAACTATTTACAGTAAGAGTTAATGTGTCAAGAGAGGATCTGGGATCATAGACACTTTTACAAGTATCCTATCATGTTATTTCAACAATTATAGTCATGGAAAAACTTACTACCTTCTCCTATCTGAGTTTTCTTCTTCATAAAACAGGGAAATAATAGACTCACTTAGCAGGAGAATCATGAGACGTAAGTCAAAGGCATACTATATGCATAGACTGTTATGCTCAACAACATTTTACTAACAGAACGAATGGAATGTGGAATAAGTTCCGTCAAGTTCAGCTCATTCTCTTTACTGCAGAGTATTATGTCTTTCCCCTCAGATCACGGTTATCTAAAACATGTTTTCCTTATAGCTCTATGCCAGAAGCCAGAGATAAGAAATGGAATGCTGTCTGAAAATAAAGACCAATATGTTGAATCTGAAAATGTCACCATCCAGTGTTACTCTGGCTTTGCTTTGCTTGGGTCCCAAAGTATCACTTGTTTAGAGAATGGAACCTGGTACCCAGAGATGCCCCAATGTGAGCAGGTAAGTGACACAAATCAAGAAGTCCTGTGCCATCAAACACTAATGGTTTTCCCAGCCAGCAGTGCTGACCTATGACCTGTTGTGAATCATTCCTAAGTCATTCAGAGAACTGTGTTTTCCTCGAAGACTTTTGATAAGCTGGCATGGCACATTTTCCTACTTTCATTTGAGGGTGGGAAATTCCAAATCCGGTAAAAGTGCAGTTCCATAGACCTGGGAGTGCCGCCTCCTGTTTCTCTAGACCATGTAATGTCACGCTGCTCTCTTCCTTGATGATCATCGGAAGCCACTCACTGCTTCCCCAAACCTACATCTCTTTCAGGAGAAAGACTGTGAGCATGTGTTCGCAGGCAAGAAGCTGATGCGATGTCTGTCAAACCCAAATGATGTGAAAATGGCCCTGGAAGTTTACAAGCTGTCTCGGGAGATTGAACTGTTAGAGCTACAGATAGCCAAGGCAAAACAAACCGTCCTGGAGTGATGACGTCAGCTTCCTCAGGACGGAGGAAGAAGTACCTCACTGTCTTTCTGACTTCACTGTCACAGCAGACCACTTGCATTCAGCACCTTTTGTCACTTTGGCACCAATGCTCATGATAATAAATATCTGTTAGAATAATTCATTCACGCATGATGTTTTAAGTTTATGAAATAATTAATGATCTTGTGGCCCATAAATCTGCTATTCTAAATATAACAGGCACATTCTTTTTCAATTAAAAATCAATGTTGCTCTTGTATTCATTTACTATTATATAAAATCAATACACGTATTTAAAATATGTGCTACAAATTTCATTTCAGTGCACTCACACTGTTGGGTCCCTGGACTGCCTCTCTCTCAGCCCCATGCTTGCACATCATCCAGGTCCTTGGAGTTCAGGGTAACTGTCAGCCTGTCCCATCCCCATCCCCAACCAGCCCAGTCCAGGCTACCCACTGAAGGCCTCCTCCCAACTGTGAAGAATGCCTCTTTCATTCAGGCCACACGTCATTAACCTCGCTGAAGGGGACGCACCTAGTCTCTCTGACCTTACTCCACCCTGGAGAAGAAAGTTCAGGGCACTGATGACCACATCAGCCATCTTCATCTTCTCCCGTCTTCCATCCGACTTGATCACCATTTTCCTTGATATTGAATGAACACGGCTGGAGTCACTTCCCAAACACCGGAGGAGAAACTCTGTGTCACCATTATTTGTATCGGAGTTCTCTGGGACACCACAGCTTTCCAGGTATCAGCTCCTGCTCCCTCTAAGTCTTCCTCATTCTTGTCTCAGCGTCTCCTGCTGTCTCTTCCCAATGGAACTCTGTGGAGAACATTAGTCTTTTCATTGACTTTCTCCAAACATCCTGCAAGGAGGCCATAATACATAGCACATTTTCACTGGGTCTTAGATGAGACAGATGTGCCTGAGCAGCTGGAGTGGCACATGTGGCTTGGAAAGCTCCTGTCTGTCATCATAAAAGCATTGCCCGATACTAAGAGCTGACTTGGAATGTCTTTCTCGGATGACTGTCTCTGGTTTTCCTCAGATACAGCATATGTGACAGCTGATTTACCTAGGTGGTTCCGGTAAGCGCTGGGAGGGGATGGTTATACAGGAAAAGAAAGAGAACCACAGGGACCCTTAGAGAGGTTGCTGTTGCTGTGGCTCCCAGGGACCCAGTCAGGCCGACAGCTCTCTGAGGACCTGTGGAATGTGAGCTAACCTCCTCCTGGTGAGAACTGGGGGCATGTATCCATTTGCCCACTCCAGCCGCACTGACTCCCAGAGGCAG
>JAQHUG010000099.1:64900-74989 GCA_028555095.1 Dicrostonyx torquatus
GGAAGCCGATGCTGGAATAATAAGACCTGAACAAGAGATGACTGATTCATGACTCTGCCAGATACCCTTCGTGGAGCTTAAGAGTTTACCTGGATTGCACCGAGAGACAGTCAAACAGTGCATTATATGCAGTGGGAATCCTGGCTGAAGTGGCAACAGGGTACGTCTCAAAGTCTGATTTCTAGAAAGGACACTGGATATCCCAAACAGGCCAAGCAGGGGCTCTAAGTCTTTCTTTACTGTTTGCGGTGCAGTGTGTGCCGTCATGAAAATGGCGGAGGTAAAGGTTTTCACTAAACTGGCCTCAGAAACATTCAGGACAGACTGACGTCACCTCCACCAGCAATTTGAATTAATTGCTCCATTACTTCAGGGTGAGGGATGGAGGGGAGAGTGCATCCCAGGCCTGGAACGCTAAATCAGGTCTTCCTTACAAATCAAATCAACGCCTTCCCCGCGGTGCTCACGCTCTGTGCTCCTCGTTTTCCTCATCCTTTGGCATGCAGATTCTTCTCATCCCTACTTCTCTATTTTTCCTTTTAGTAATGACAACATAAAATGCACAGCTCTCAACAACCCAAAGAGCAGGGACCCTTCTTGATGAGCCTCTGGCCACTCAGCTCCCACCCACACCCTACTGAGCCTTGAAGGTAATGTACTCTTCTGAAATGCATTCACTCCCTGACGGGTGGACCACATTTTCTGGCAGGTGGCTTTGCTGACATTCCTTGTGTGCCTATGACGAATCCACCCTTTAGTCATGGGGCGGAGCATGACTTTTGTGTCTCATGGGAAGTGTCCTTTCTTCCTGGAGCTCCATGACTTCCCTATGAACATTTTCCATGGACGCGACACTTTCTCGCTTATGCAAAAGGACTTGAGTCCAATCTAGACCTCGAGCTCTACAAAGGTGACTTTCTAAGCAGAATTTCCCACAAGGCTTTGTTAATAGCAGTTAACAGTAAAAGAACCATTTGGAGAGGATTCAGAGAAGGTTTATAGGAAAGGGAGCTTTCAGGGCCTTCAGGGACAAAGCTGACATCCGTTGCATGCCTCAGTATCTCCACAGAACACACAAAGAAAGACAAATGACAAACAAACAATAACCACGGTGACAAGGCCAGTGCAAACAAGTTCCAGAGAGTGCATCAGACCTTCTGGACATTCATAGCTTCCTTAGGCCAACTGTAGGTGTCTAGTGTGAAGGAGTCATAGTCTGGAGTGTAGATCAGAGATCTTACAAAAGCCTCCTTGTCCTTGGGCTCTGGATAGCAGGAGGCCAGGTTGTGTTTATACGCATAGTTGAGGACCTAGGAAAAACAGGTTTGAATGAGACACTAGATCTATGGGAAAATCGGCCTTAAAAGCCCCTTTTCTTGGCAGCCAGGGACAATGAATATCCCCAAAAGGACCGGTCATGTTCCTCTTCTGTTGCCACCCATGACACCACCAGAAGGGGAGGATTAAAACTTCCTTCCTAGATAGCTTGCTTCTTTTCCCAAGGGGCTAGTTGTCCCTCTGTCCCAGAGCTCTGGAGATGGATTCATACCCGGTGCCTGGGCCAAGGTCAAAGAGTCTCAGCCCATTATTATCCCCGTTTCTAATTCTCTGCGGGTTTCCATCCAATGGTAAACTTGATGAGTACTTCAGCTCACTGCTTGGGGAGCAGAGTAATGATCACCTTCCTCTAGAGTGATGGTGAGAATATAGTTAGTAACAGTCTGCCTGCAGCCCGTTCCCATGGAGACTGATGTGACTGAATTGGATGATCATCTTGTGAGCAGACAGTCCCCCGTGAGGGAAGAGGAACGAGTGAGCTGAACCGGGATCTGGATTGTTGGACTGCATAATTGCTTCCTAACTCGCGGGGACTACGTATTGCAGTGTACTTTCTGAGACTGTTGGTTATTCTTACCGAAAAATATCATGTATCTAATGTATCTAGTATCCAGCTTGGATAATTATTGCTTGAAATTGTTTTTTTTTTTTTAATTTTCGAGACAGGGTTTCTCTGTGGCTTTGGAGCCTGTCCCGGAACTAGCTCTTGTAGACCAGGCTGGTCTCGAACTCACAGAGATCCGCCTGTCTCTGCCTCCCGAGTGCTGGGATTAAAGGCGTGTGCCACCACTGCCCGGCCTGAAATTGTTTTTTTTTTTTTTTTTACTGTATTATGTTTTCTCTGAAAACCCATTATCTTGGCATAGTCTGGAATGTTCTATGAATCTGATCACCTCATCATCCCTTAAAGAGAAAAAGGAGAAAAGTAACTACCCACTCTGGCCAACAGGGGCTTTTCATTCCCAAAGTTTTGGGAGGAACTACTGGGCTCTAGAGAGAAGCAGCTAAGGTTGAGGGAAGCGAAGGCATCGGGTCACAATGACGCCTCTGCTGAGTGCCAGAGTGGGGACTCCAGAGCTTGAATCCTTTCTATGATGCTGTGCAAGCTGACCTTTCCCATAAATGAGGGGTTATGATTCATTAAAACAAATTCCACCCACATTCTGGGTCCCGAGACCGTGGCCTCTGATGACCTTCCTTCCTGTGTTTGTGGGGGAAATGCGGGAGCTTCCCTAGTGTTTGGAGCGGGACTCAGGCTGTTGAGCAGGCAAGGGTTTGCCACCTAGTCTGTGGGTTATGCAGCGAGGCTGAAGGAGCACAGGTTTCCACCGCTGCTGAGACCTCCTGACGTCATAGGAGTAGGTGGAGCCACACTACCCCTGTTAGAGGGGTACGAGGGAGGACGCCCCTTACTTTGACTGCAATTCTCAGAGACACATCTCGGATGGTGCTGAGTGGTGGGTACAGTCTCCCCTGGGACAGGTGCTGCTCAGAGACTTCTTGGGCAATATGCTGGAGAGAGAGAGAGAGAGAGAGAGAGAGAGAGAGAGAGAGAGAGAGAGAGAGAGAGAGAGAGAGAGAGAGATTGAGATTGATTTTCTTTACAGAACAAATCCCATTCCATTATCCCAAAGCTTGTCCAGGTACTGCGACCTATGCCACACATAGTTCTAAGGAAGCTTAATGCTTGTGCTAAGCCTGGCTGAAGTTTAAAACAGCATGAAATTCCATGAATTCTAGAAGGAGACCATTAAGACCACCATGGATAAGCTTGTGACCAGCAAACAAAGACTCTGTTATATAGGAGTTATATATAGGAATCTCTGGGCCCCTTACTTACTTCTTGGGTCCTAGCCTCCTCCCACATCCTTGGTATCATCCTGGGTGGCCATCTAAGCAAAAAAATTCTAGATTTCCAGGTTCCGTGAGCTTTCCTTTCCAGCCTTGCTTCTGGTCTGGGCTGAGTGGGTGTAGACAAGGGAGGACGAATCTGGGGGGGGTCACTGGGCCTAAGGACCTGGTGTTGAGCCACCAACCCTATTAGAAGCATCCTAGGGAGAAAAGCAGCGGTACCTCTGCGGTCAGGAGGAAGATTTCATCTGGGATGTGTCGGATCCCACCGGCGATGACGCCCAGGGCGACCCCAGGAAACACATAGGCATTGTTTCCCTGACCCGGAATGAAGGTCCTGCCGTCTTCCAGAGTCACATTCTTAAAGGGACTTCCACTGGCAAAGATCGCTCGGCCCTGGACGTAGGAAGAAAGCAGAGGCGGAACTTGGAGACAGGTTTGGGGCAGCCATGGCAGTCTAGCCTTATCTCTTAAACGTTGGGCCCATCTTCACCCTCCCCTGTGTGCCCGGAATAGTGAGAACTTGGTAAGTTTATTTGAACAGAAGGCTAAGCCTTGCCTCCCTTCAAGTTACTGACAGAGGAGGTCATGGCGTCTCTTCCCCCAACATCTGGGAGGGCCAGCACGAGATAGTTGCCTCGGGAATAAAGAAACCCCGTTGGACAAAGCTCTGTTGTTTGGGGGGAACCCTGAGTAGTCCAGTATCATGGGAAATGCTCCGGCTTTGGAGTTAGATAGAGATTTGAGGGCTAGCTCTATTTATCAGTTTGATGATCGTGGGAAAGCTGACTCATCTTTCTGAACCTCAGCCCGCTCACGATGATGGGGCACCCTCTGTCTGTCACCCTTATAGGGTTGCTGGCAGTAACTGCTACTACTCTCTCTCTCAGCTGGTGGGAGGAAGGACTCCCCGCTGACCTCAGTGACCCGGTAGCACTTCTCAGCTGTGCACTCAGCCTTGCTGGTGGGGTTGCTCAGGGCAAAGATGATAGGGCGCTCGTGGAAGGAGGCCATGTCCCTCAGAATCTGCTCCGTGAAGGCTCCTGCGATGGCAGCGACACCTACAGGGAAAAGGGGGGGCAGCGGGGAATGCCTACTCTGTACGGACACCCCATTTTCCTTCTTGTGGTACCAGTGAGGGAACCGGGTACCCCACGGCAGACTTGGGAATCCTGGGGATAGAATCTGCTTGGGGTGAGGGAATCCTATTGCTAGCGCTAGCTAAGACCTCTTGTTCATTCCAGGGAGACCACTGGTCCATTTCCGGTCTCCTATCTTGAAGGTGCACCTGGAAGCTATTCCCGAATGCTGTTGTCGAGCACAGAGTGTTCCTCTAGTATGGGGACAGGTAGCAGGGTCCCTGTGTAGACAGAGCGCTCCTCTCCAAGCTAGAGAGCAACACTGCGCTTTCTCACTGTCTTACATCAACACACATGTCACCAAGTCCCAACTCTGGGCCCTCATTTCTATGGTTTTATTAATACAGAAGTCACCCAATAAAAGTTTATGGCAATGAACCAGGCACGGGAGAGGGGAGACAGCTGGGCTTCCGTAGGTGGTTTGTGACCCTTCACGGAGTCTCAGACTTTCCATCTGCACGGTGAGAGGGTCAGCTGGACTGGGAGGCAGGCCCCCTTCCTCTTCCTACCTATAATGGCTGTGGGCTTCACCAGCCTCACCACCTCCTCCAGGGAGTTGACTTCAGGATGGTCTTGGGCAAACATCTCCTTCTCATGGTTCAGGTGGCTCCTACCCTGTAGGAAAAGAAGGAAGATAGAGTAGCAGTGGCGTTGAGGGCCTTCCGAGCAGGGCCTTGATGTGTTAGAATTCTGACAGTGTTTCTGATCGAGCCTCGTGTTTTGATCTGAGCCTTCAGATCAAACAGTGAGGCCCAGACCCTTTATCAGATTTCTTAGTAGAACCGAAGGGAATGTATACACGCGTTTGTTCCTTCCTTCCTCCTTTCCTTCCTTCCTTCCTTCCTTCCTTCCTTCCTTCCTTTCTTCCTTTCTCTTACCTTTTTTTCTTAAAAATGTATTTTTAGAATTTTTTTCTTTAAATGTATTTTAGAAATATTTAATTGTGTGGGTATTTTGCTGCTTGTATTTATGCTCCACATGTATTGTGCTCAGGGTCTCTGGAGGCTAAGGAGGGCACCAGGTCCCTTGTAACTAAAGGTACAAACAGTTGTTAGCTGCCATGTGTGTGCTGGGAATCAAATCAAACCTGGGTCCCCCAAAAGAGCAAAGAAGTATTCTTAACCTCTGAGACATCTTCTGAGCCACACGGAAGAATACATAAATATTTATTTATACTAAATTATTTAAAATAAGAATATTTAGAATAAAATAATCAATAAATCATCTTTTATTTTTTATTTTGTTTTTAGATATTGGGGATCATGGGTTACAGGGACATGATAGAGAGACTCCTAGGAGATTCCTTAGCCTCACTGAACCCGCTGGTCATATGAAGCGCAGCCTACAGATTTGCAGAAGGATGGGGTCTGGGGACTTTCAGTACCAGAGAGCTAATGTGAATGGATTTGACAGGATCCATTAGTTTTCCTGGGAGCGTCCCTGAGCTGAGTCTAGGATCAGCTGGTCATGCCAACCGTGCCTGAGAAGCTCCAGATTTCTTTCCATCTCTTCGAACAGGAGCCCGGGGGTGACAGGCTGGCACAGTGTTGGTAAATGGGTGCAATCATTTTGACTGCTCCAGCTGGCCTCAGGAGTACCAGAGGGATGATGCCAGGCCTATAGTTCCTTGACTAGAAGTCAGCGCAATAGACCAAATGATGTGGGAAAAAACACAAGTGAACAGAAGAGTCACCAGTGTCTGGTAACCTGCTCAGAGACTGTTCTCTGGATTGATGGTGGAATGGGAAGATGCATTACCAGGCCCACGGCCCTGTCAACGGTGGTGCAAGGTTGTGGAAGAGAGTGAGCCCGTGTCTTCTGGAGGACTATGATTCAATATGGCTGAGGTAAACTGAAGGTAGGAAGTGGTAGGAGAGAAGGCTGGAAGGGTATTCAGGTACACATACATGCGCACACTCCTCATAACAACCCCCCCATACATACACACACACCCCATCAAAATTTTTTGGATAACAGCAATTAAAACTTTTACTTTAGAATTTTCTTTTTGCTTTCCATCCTGTCTTAGCATTCTGCCCCTTGGAGAGCCCTTTCTTTCTTTCTTTCTTTCTTTCTTTCTTTCTTTCTTTCTTTCTTTCTTTCTTTCTTTCTTTCTTTCTCTCTTCCTTCCTTCCTTCCCCTTCCTTCCTTCCTTCGTTCCTTCGTTCCTTCCTTCGTTCCTTCCTTCGTTCCTTCCTTCCTTCCTTTCTCTCTCCCTCCTTTCCTTTCTTCTTTCCTTCCTCCTTTTTTTCTTTCTGTTCTACCCTCCCTCCTTCCTCCTCTTCTTTTTCTGAGACAGGGTTTCTCTGTGTAGCTTTGACTGTCCTGGAACTTGGTAGATGGGAAGCCTCTAGGTTTCTTTTTTCTTTTTCTTTTTCTTTTTTTTTTGGAGACAGGCGGATCTCTGTGAGTAGCTTTGGAGCCTGTTCTGGAACTAGCTCTTGTAGAACTCACAGAGATCCACCTGCCTCTGCCTCCTGAGTGCTGGAATTAAACGCCTGCATCACCACCGCCCGGCGAAACCTCTAGGTTTTCAGACTTGAGCATTACCTTGACAATCAGACCCCTGGAGTCCACCATCCAGATCTTCCGTATGGCTTCTGCCTTGGGCACGCCTTCCTTTTCCAGGGCCATAACCAGGAGGTGGGCGATGCCCATGGCTGCCTAGGGAGTACCATAAGGATGATATTTAAACTCAAGGCAAATACCAGATGTTTCACCCAAATGAGCCCTTCATTTCCTCAGCCCCACAAACCCTAGGAAGCCCCGTTAAATCTTTCCTTGGAGAAACTCAAATATTGAGGCTCAAAACAACACTGCAAGGATCAGAGCACACTCACGCTGCTTCCTCTAGTTTGGAACCCCAGACCACCTCCTGCCACGCACACTCCCACCCGTTCTTCCTCTTCTCAGGACAGCCACTGGAGAGTCCTCCTGGCCGTACTTACCTCCCCCGCACCCTGGAAAACAAACACATGATTGGAGAGTCTGTTCTTGGTGATTCTCAGAGCGGCCAGGATCCCTGCCACGGCTACAGAGGCTGTGCCTGCAACAGAGTGGACCAAATCAGCTTGTGGCTTCTAGCCCTCAACCTGCAAGTAAAGACTTGGCAGAGTTCCCAGTGCACAGAAAGAAATCATAGAGAGTAAAGAGTCTGGCTGGAAGATAGATAGAGAGACACACAGGAAGTAGTAGGGAGGGACTCTGAGTGTGATGGTCTTTCTGGTTTGGCAGGGCAGAAGGACTCTCTTTCTGACACTCAGGCAAAAAGGGAAAGTCAGCTAGTGGCTCCTCAACCTCTTCAAGCTAGCTGGTTCTTCACCCCAACTTCTGACTCCCAAGTCTTTATTGATAAATAGAATGATAGAGATTTATTTTAAAGCTACATTTGGTGGCAGCTGCAGGAGGTGGATCCGGCTGGGTATAAAAGTCCCATCAGGCCGGGTGGTGGTGGCGCACGCCTTTAATCCCAGCACTCGGGAGGCAGAGGCAGGTGGATTTCTGTGAGTTCGAGGCCAGCCTGGTCTACAAGAACTATTTCTAGGACTGTCTCCAAAGCTGCAGAGAAACCCTGTCTCGAAAAACCAAAAAAAAAAAAAAAAAGTCCCATCAGGCTGCTACCAGAGAAGCAGATCAGTAACTGTGAAGCCACAATTACTGGCTGGAACATCTGTAGATTCAGGTGCAGCTGTTGTGTTAGCAGAAAAAAACATGTTTAATAACAGACGAAGTCACGGGGTAGATGTAATTAATAGATGCCAAAAAAGAAAGATAGAAAAAAGAAAGCATGGGGAGGGACGTCAGGATTAACACACAGCACAACTTCAGGTTCTGCAGACAAGCCTTTATTCCTCTTTCTCCCCAGTATATATAGCCCTCAGCCAGGAAAAGCAGGAAGCTCTCACTGCAACTCACATGGCTTAGGGGTAAACATCCTTAGAAAACATTGCTGAAAACACCAGATTGTTCTTGATTTTGTTCCTGTTTTCAACCAACCACAAGAGTGCAAAACAGATCAAGTGGGGGTGCGAAGGCCTGTCCTCAAGGGACCCAACATCTGAGGACAAGAAGACATGGAATGTTTGAGGAAGAAATTCATGAGCACCAACTGACATTTTATGAAAGGAAAATATCAGCTCGGGACCTCCAAGACCAAGTTCTCAGCACAAAGGAGATTTAGGGCAGGGAAGAAGAGACACAGACAGGAGATAGAGGACATGGAGAATGGGAAGGGAAAAAGAGAAAGGGGGAAGGGAGATTTGTCCAGGAGGGACAGATGACGGCCTCTGGATTGAGACGGGGCAGATGTGGCACATAGGAAAATGATGGCTTGTAAAGGTAAACCGAGGTGTTTGATTTTAACTGGGCAGGTTAATTTGGTGAGTCAGAGGGAGCTCTCTGATTGCTGGACTTCAAGACTTCGATAGCTGGACCTTCGTAGTCAGCCTTGGGGAGGAAGTGGCCACATAAGGGAATAGACCTTGGTGGCTAGTTTTAGGAATGTAATTTTGGTTTTTAGCAAGGCAGAGGGAATGAGAGAGATGGGCAAGGCCTGCCACAGCCATGTTTACCATGCTCGAGTTGGCCAAAGCCCCTTCATTATGACTGGCTAAAGAAACTATCAAGCAGCCGTGCAAACTTCTTTGTTGGTTATATCACAATAGACAATGGGAGGCATTGGCTAATTCCTTCCCCCCCCCCCTCGATCATTTAATAACTTTTTGGAAGCTAATTCTATCCTTCAGTCTTGGAGCGGCAGGGTTTTTAACTGTGACTGGGTTTGAAGAGCAAGTGAATTGCAAATAACCAATGACTTCAAGACTTGTTTCTTCTCATCTTGGGGAGAAGGCGAGAGTGTCTTCTTCACTTGTTGGAGATAGTTCTCTTTTGTTAGAGTTGCTTTTGCCATCTGCAAGTCCAAAGGTGTGGAAATCCGCGCAAGGACGCTGAGTTGGCAAGAGGGTGGATTCTACCAATGAACACTTACTTCCTGGGCTTACATTGAAGTGCAAAAAAACAAAACAAAACAAAACAAAAACCAACGGGGCTCTGTGCCGGGGTCTGCCAAAAGGGGGCACTAGAGAGCAACAGAACAGCCCCAGGAGGAGGAAAGAACACACTTTCCAGCATTGCCTAGGTCTTTTAGAAGCACAGGTAAAGTGTAGGACATTGAATAACATTTGGATTTTAGATAAAAGTAATTTTGTATGGACTTATCCTACGAGACATTAGCATAGTTTTAAAAGTGTCATTTATTCGATAACGGGATTTAAAAGACTCAGAGTTTTGCTTTTGTCGCCAGACAACCCCAGACTTGATTCTTCCCTTCCACAGTGGCCATGGAACCCCTTCTGCAATTCATCCATCGATGAGCTCAGAGAGCGCCTAGCAGCACCCTTACGGTTGTTCCTCAGCCCCAGGGGGTGTGGCACAGTCTTATTTTCTGTTCTGCGGTTCAGCTCTCGAACACACAATTAGCGCTTTTCATACTGAGTGTTCTCGGTTCAGACCCTGACTGACACTGAGGGCTCACAACCAAACTACACTCACAGGGTCAATATTAATGCAGTCACAGGAAAGGAAGCTAAGGTGGCATTGTTTATGGTTTGCTTCATTTCCCCCCGTTAGAAAACAACAACAAAACCCATGCTACCCATGACTGCCGGTGAAACAGTGAGAAGTGGGAGGTTCCAGCATCCTTTTCAATGCAAACAAAACGGTTTCCCAACCTCCCTCCAGACCCAGCAATACCACTTTTGGG
>JAQHUG010000099.1:97730-128156 GCA_028555095.1 Dicrostonyx torquatus
AAAAAAAAAAAAAAAAGACAAGATCTCCTGAGCAAATTAGGAACATGGGGACCATGGGAGAGGGTAGAAGGGGAGGGGAGAGGAAGGGAGTGGAGTGGAGAAAAATATATAGCTGAATAAAAACAACTTTAAAAAATTCAAATGCTAATGATCAATTATCCAGTAGTTGTAAGATCCCAAGAACAGGAGTAGCCAAACAGTTGCCGCCAGCGGCTAGGCAGCGGGCCAAGTTTAGAATCGCGCTCTCTCAGCCTTCCTGCTACCTTACCATGCACACACCGCTTCCAGAGGACTCCCGAGTCGCTTCAATCACGCTGTATTTTGTGTTAAAGCCACCCAGATTTACAAAAGATAAAACTTGACGGGTAGGGGACCTTGACTTCTTTCTCAGTTGGCATGAGACACGGTGCAGAAAACACTAGTCAGGGAGCCAGCAAAAAAACTTGCTTCCGTTGTCTCTGACCAAAACGCCTGAATCTTCTTTCTCTCTGGCTCACTGTCCCCTGATCGGAGACCATTAGAAGTGGGCACAGGTTACTTCGTGCTTGGGGCTGGATTTGACATCTGGGCACTTCCCTCAGACATTTCTTTAAAATGCGGTGGGGGGAGGCAGGGCACAGGGGTCCTACATTGTTCCTAGTAGGAGTTACACATGCAAGGAAATTTGGACAGTCAGTCTTAGGCTCCTTTCTGTACTTACACAGGCAGACCAACAGGTGGCCATCATTCAGGAGCAACCTCAGAAGGACGACCAAATCTCCTTCAGTCTCGGCCCTGCTTAGAGCCCCTTACTGTGGGCTCCCCCACACCCCCCTGGCGCCACCAGCCTCTCTACTGCCTTGGCAGAGAAACCCTGACCCGAGAGGCTCCTGCTTATCTGTCCCCATCAGTCCCTTTGAACTCTTCACCCTGTGGCCCTGGCAGTCGCAGAGGAACATCTGACACTTCTCCTACAGAAAAATCCTGCCTTGGAGAGAGAGGCCCTGCCAGGACAAATTGGGGACTCCCAGACTTCTCCACTCTGGGGTGCATCTGGGGAGCGTTCTTTGAACTGTCCTGGAAGTCTCTCCATCCCAGGGTAGGGATCTCTTACAGGCACAGGATGATGGGCAGATGTCTGATTTCTCCTCCAGGCTGTAAACGGTGACCTGTGTCTGTGAGACGGGTTAGGAAGACCCAAGGCTTCCTGGATAGGGCCGCCTGAGGCTCTTCCCCTCATAGGCTGGCCAGAGGTACAGAGGGCCGTGCTGGCGAGAGCAGAATGTTCCAGGGGCTGCAGACCATCTCTGTTTCATAGATCGGGGCCTGTCAGTCTTTGAAACACCTAGCCTGACCCCTTTCAGGCCTGAGTAACCACGAGGAAGCCGGAAGGAACAGGTGAGTTTGCTTAGCCAGCATCTGATTCCAGTGATGAAGAAGTACCACTCATATTCCCAAGGGCCTCCATTCTGCTTTCCTCATGAAAACCACATGCAGGTCTCCCTTGGCCTAGTGCCTAGTGAAACTATCAGTCATCACCCCATGGAAAATTATTTCTTTTCTTTTTTTTCCTTCCAGAAACTAGAACTGGCAGAATCATGAAACTCTAGGTCTTTAAAACATTTTCCACATTCCATTACACTGAATGCCCTTGAAATGCTCTCAGATAAATTTCCCTAGTAAAATAAGTCTGGATAGCTCTTGATATTACATGTACCAGATGTGGTATATATTAAAAACTTTGAAAAGTTATGCATGAAGGAAAAGGTTTAACCCAGCAGTTTCTAAACTTATTTGACCACAGCCTTCACCTTGAGGTGTCCCTCATCTCCCACGGGAGGCAGAGTGCACTTTGAGAGATGGGACCACTGCCCAAAGAACTTTGTGTTTTGGGGACTGGGGATTCATGGCAGCGCCATCTCTTTCAGGAATCACTCCACTGCTGCCTCTGGCTAGGATCGACGGGGGCTGCTCTCACCTCCTTTATGTCGGTTCCCCTCCCCCACACATGCTCCACATCTTCTGAACACAGACCTATGCAGGCCACTTAGGTATGTGTAACAGCAATAATTAAAGGAGTTCATGAATTTGGTGTGGAGATATAGGGGAGCCAGAGGGGCAAGGGAGGGGTGGAAGAGATCTAGGTAATGTTCATGAAATTCTCAAAAATTAAAATAATTTAAAGTTTCTCTTTCCAGGTGGCGAGATCTAGGTATGTTCATGAAATTCTCAAAAAATAAAAAATAATTAAAGTTCCTCTTGCCAGGTGGCAGTGGCACACGCTTTTAATCTCAGCACTTGGGAGGCAGAGGCAGGAGGATCTCTGGATTCCAGACCAGCATGATTTACAGAGCTTCAGGACACTCAGGGTTACACAGAGAGACCCTATCTCAAACCAACCAACCAAAGCAACGGCAACAACAAAAGCCTCTTAAGAGGCTCCCTCTGTCTTTGGTAGTCAGGTTCATGTTCACAGGCGCGCTTGCTTTGGCCTTAGTCTAATTGCTCAGCAGCCACTCGAGTCTCCCGATACGCTGGGTACATGCTGCTGCTCCCAAACCACTGTGCATCATGACACATGGCTTCGCTTCTGCTGACGGTTCTCTCTGCCTAGGCTTCCTTATGCCTAGGCCAACTCCTGTTCAGACTGCAGGGCTTGTCTCCGACATCACCTCCTTTCAGGAGCCCTCCCTGACCTAGTTTTAGGATAGAGTGAATTCTTTTCTCCTAAGAAACCCCAGGATATACTGTTTGTCCTAATTAGGGTTTCTATTGCCGTGAAGAGACTCCATGACCACATCAACTCTGACAAAGAAGACATTTCATTGTAGTGGCTTGCTTACAGTTCAGAGGTTCAATCCATTATCATCACAGTAGGACATGACAACATACAGGCAGGCATGGTGCTGGAGAGGCATCAGGAAGTAGACTGACTTACTGGGAATAGCTTGAGCATATATGAGACCTCAAAGCCCGCCTCCACGGTGATACACTTCCCCTAATAAGACCACATCTACTCCAACAAAGCCACACCTCCTATTATTGCCACTCCTTTTGGGGGCTATTTTCTTTCTTTCAAACTGCCACACTGTTCCTTTCTATAATAACATATGCTATATTGTATGACATTAGTTAAAATTTTATTCTATATTTTATTAGAGTACTATAATGGGCAGGGTATCCTCCATGCCTGGAACTATACACTGAATATGATATAAAAATTCACTTTAGGGCTTGTGAAATGGCTCAGTGGGTAAAGGGGCTCACCACCAAGACTAACAACCTGAGTTTAATCCCCCAGACCCACTTAGTGGAAGGAGAGAGCTGATTTCTCGTTTCTTCTTCTCCCCGCAACTCTTTTGTGGTCAAGTAATTTTCTTCCTCATATATTCCATCCTGACCACAGTTTCCCCTCCCTCCAGGCCTCCCAGTTTCTCTTTCCCATCTGCCCTATCCCCAGATCCACTCCTCCTCCATTTCCCTTTAGAAAAGGTCAGGCCCCCCAGGGATAGTAACCAAACATGGCATATCATGTTGCAATAAGAGCAGGCACTTCCCCTCAAATAAAGGCTGGATGAGACAATCCAGTAGGAGGAAGAGGGTCCCAAAAGCAGGCAGAAAGAGTCAGAGACAGCTCCCGTTCCTACTGTTAGCTATCCCACAAGAATACCATATTACACAACTTTGACATATATGTAGAGGACCTGGGCCAGACCCATGCAGTCTCTGTTTGTCGGTTCAGTCTCTGCGAGCTCCTAGGCGCCCTGTTTTCTTGTGATGTCCTCGATCCCCCTGGCTCCTACAGTCCTTCCCCCACTTTCACAGGATTCCCTGAGAGCTGACTTCTACATATTGTCCTCTGATCTCCATCTGTGTGCCACAGCAAGTCCCCTCCCAAATAAATAATATGCAGTGAAAATGGGAACATTTCGATTCCGTAAGCTAGTCTTAATATCCGTGATGAGCAATGGAACCTGCCAGAACGCAAAGATCGTACAGCTAGAAGCGGGCACTAGAAAACAGAAAAGGAATTGCAGCACACCTTGAGGAATGACAAAGGTTGGTGCAGACAAGTGGGAAAACTTAAGGAGGGCAGGTAATTCTGCTTTATGTGGGGAGGCAGTAAGGCCATCAAAGAGCAGGGATTCAGAGTTGGGGCTTAGAAGAAGAGCACAGGTTCCTAGACAGACTGTGTGGCTGTGGATGGGGAGGAGAGAGGTCTTAGGCAGAGGGAACAACATATACACACAGAAGGGAGTAGAAAAGCCTCCTGAATTTACAGAAAATTCATAAAGCTTGATCTTAGGAGAGGGGAGTACAAAGGGGTGAGTCCAGATTCACATCTTAAAGTGACTTTACAAAGAGCCAAACATTCTTCAGGAGAGCAAAGACCTACCGAGGGTGTGCTGATGGGTTCTGTGTCAACTTGACGCAGTCCAGAGACACCGGGGAGAGGAGGCGGGCACTCGACTGACACACTGCCTTTATAAGATCTGGCTGTAGGCAAGCCTGTTAGGCGTTTTCCTAATTAGTGACTGATGTGCAAAGGCCCAGCCCAGTAAAAATAGTAAGTCAGAAGGAAGGCAGATAATGGGGAACCAGAGAGGGTTTTGACATCAAGAGTCTGGGTCCATCCCTTACTACATGTATGGCCATGGATAAGCAATTCGACAAGGATTTCGGTCTTCACTGGCAAGGCAGAGGGATGATAGCACCTCTAATAGCTCCTGTTATGGATGCTAAATGAGATAATGCATACAAAGTTCTGACATAGTGTAGGTACTGATGAAAACGGGAAGTATTTGGTAACAGGGCAGATGCAGAAGGTGAGGAGGAGCTCTGTAAGAGGGGGACTCTCTGAGACAAAGGATAAGGAAAGAGCTAAGCTTTCTAAGTTAGACAGTTGAGCCTGGCGTTCTCCGGGGCATTTGAATGGACCGGTCTATGAAGTAGAGAGCTGTACATGAGGTTCAGGAGGGAGACGCATCCCACTGGGGGGCAGTGTGAATAGTTGAAATCGTAGGATTGAATGAGGGTCCTACGGAAAGTGTTTATGTAGCAGGCAGGGAGCAAAGCTGAGGACAAAAATCCCAGGACACGCACAAGATCAGAAAGGGGCACTTAAGAGTTCAGCAAGGACAGCGATCAGGGGAGCCACAGGAGTAGAAGCCTACGGGGCAGTTGCTACAGGACCCACGGGAAGGCTGAGATCAGCAGTACCACTTGCTGCTCTCAAGTGAAACAGGGATCGAGAGTGTCCACTGAGTCACAGTTTGAAAACCACTGGCGAGCCTTGCAGACTGCCATGTTGGGTGGAGTGGTGAAGCGGAGCCGTGGAGCATAGGGTTAATGTGGAAAACGGGAGAGAAATGTCGATGATAACACATTTTAAGACGCTTGGCTTCCAAGTGTGTGTGTGGTGGGGCAGCCACCAGGGAGCGAAAGACTGAAGGGTGGATCTGGTTTGGAGATGGCAAGTGTCCACAGGAGGTAAGAGATAAGAGACGAGGGACTGGACGAAACAAAGGAGGATAGATTGGGGGAGATCCTAAGAAGCTGGGAGGAGGCAGGAGCTAGCCCAGCTGAAGTGGGAAGATGTGGTCAGATATGGAGCAGACATTAGCCTTCTCATCCCAGTTCACCCACAGGCATTGAGGGGGTGACCGTTCTAAAGTCACGGGGGGCGGGGAGGCAGAGTTGAAGAGGGATGGATTCACAAGGATGTCAGGGAAACTAATCCATAGGCAAGGAAGCAGGAGATTATGGATTAGATAACAGGCTAAAAAAACAGAGGGCAAAGCGGAATGAGCCAGTGAACATCTTGAAGCACACGAAGGACCATCCAGGGGGCTGGGAGCTGAGCTGAACGTCTTCTGCGCATAGCTAATGGGCAGAAGAAAGAGAGATTCTAGTGTTACCTACGGTAGAGGTTTCAAATACGGGACTGACTCTGGTTGCTGGTCACCGAAGGTGATTTTGTGGTCACTGTGGCTTCATTTGGTGAGGACCTAGGGGATGGGATTCCAGCCTGGAGTGTGAGGGAGGATCTCAGAGAACTTCTACTTCCCATATCCCAGACTGGGAAAGCTCCTCTTGGGCCTGCCTGCAAGCCAGACTAGTGGGCTCCTTACATGACATTCTGACCTCACTGGGGGGAAATCCCAACAAAGCAGCAATTTCCAGCAAACATGTCAGGATAATGTGGCCACTCCTTCATCATTATGAGGGGGTGAGTCCAGGCCAGACAGAAAACACTTCATCAACAGTTTCCTCCGGAGTTTCCCTGTTTGTCTCGGTTCCTAGGCAATCACACACAAGGCATCAGTAATCTTGATCTAGGAAGAGGGTGGAGGCTAACTGCCGACCTTTCAACCTCTGAAAGGTCAGAGGTCACCCCTGAGCTTCCCCCCCCTCTTCTAAGTTACAGCAACTCATTCCACAAAGTCCTGTTCATAAATCTCCCATCCGTTTCTCTCACCCACCTGGAACTCCACAGATAACAGATTCCATTTTTACAGACTGCGTGTTCCGGTTGTCATGAGACCACTGGTATCCCCTACAAAGCCTCTCTGATTATTTGTATATCTCTGTTCAGGGCTGCTACAATCCTTGGTACAATCAGACACTGATATTCCCCAGAGTCAGAATCTCTCCCGGAGAACTAGCTAGGCTCCACTATGTGTTATGACCTCTGATCTTGGGATGAAAGATGATAAAACAGAGAACCCAGGGCATATTTGGAGACTGTCAGCACACAGTGTGTGAGTGAGGACCATCTTGAAATGCTACAGCCAGACAGTGCTCTTTCTACTGTCTTTCAAAATGCAAGCCCAATCCTTACGCTTTCATGTGGTCTGGACGTCAGACGCTAAGGGTTTCCCTGCGGTTATGTTGCTTTAAAAGCTACCATGAGGAGCCTGGGTACATGTGGAGTTGAGTTGAGCTGGCTGAGGTCTGAGGTTTGTTGAGAGCTGTGGGGATTGCTCAGCTCTGGTGAGTGACGGGGCGATCGGACAACTGTCGTCAAGAAGGAGAAACCGGAGAGGACCGGATGACTAACCTGAGTGAAGTAAGAGGATGCTTCAGTCACCATTTGAAGAAGAACGCTTGAAAGAAATCCCACTCTAGCTCAGAATTGAGAATAATAGAGGGTTATTTATTTAGGGATAGACTCACAAATCAGAATCCTCTGCAGAAACAGAGAACAGCAACTGAATCCTGCAGCCGGAAAAGAGACCGGACATGCGCTTTACATTGGCAGAAATAATATAAGAGGCCACACCCAAGTGGGCGGGTAACTTAAAGGCGACTGGCTGTAGGAATTCCTACAGCAACCACTGGAAGCTAGAGATGGTCTAGAATGGTAACCGATGTCTAGTCCTTCTACAGTGCCCTCTGGAGAGGACAGATAGGCACTAACTTCGCCCTTGACCAAGACAGAGAAAACAGGAGTAAGCTAAGTAGAATAGCTTTAATAATACGATTTCCCTCTCTCTTGCTTTTTTTGGTTTACTAAGAAAGTGTCTGGAGAATGTTAGCTATCACTTCCTTCATGTGACGCCAAAGCAATAGGAAATATCCCATCAGAAAGTGAATTCTGCAGTTAGACCATCTTTGTTCATATTCAGCTCTGCGGTTAAGTGGGGGTGTGACCATGAGTAGCTTCCTCGACTTCCTGGGTCTCAGGTCTCTCATCTGATAACCCATGTTGCAGTCAGCATTGTTTTGGATGGGTGAGATACATCAGTAGATGGAAAAGATATGACAATCCCTTACCATGACCTATATTTTAGTGATATAAGAGAGTCACACACCTAGTTATTATAATCTGATAAAATTTATAAGAATATTGCCTACAGATTAAGGGCCTAGTCCCCAGACACTGCTAGGAAGTGACCATTAAGAGATTGGGACTGGGGACTGGAGAGATGGCTCAGCGGTTAAGAGCACTGACTGCTCTTCCAGAGGACCAGGGTTCAATTCCCAGCACGCACATGGCAGCTCACAACTGTCTGAAAAATCCAATTCCAGGGGATCTGATACCTTCACACCAATGTACATAAAATAAAGTTAAATAAACCATAAGAAATATTTTAAAAAAAGAGAGATTGGGACTGTTTTAGTTAGGGTTTCTATTGCTGAGAAGAGACACCATGACCATGGCAACTCTTATAAAGGGAAACATTTAATTAGGGTGGCTTACATTTTCAGAGGTTTAGTGCATTATCATCAGGATGTGACATGGTGGCCTGCAGGCAGACATGGTGCTGGAGCTGAGAGTCCTACATGTTGATAGTCAGGCACCAGGAAGTAGTCTGTGACACGTGGAGTAGCTTGAGCATAGAAGACCTCAAAGCCCACCCTCCCAGTGACACACTTCCTCTAAAAAGGCTACACACGCACTCTAACAAGGCTAAACCTCCTAACAGTCCTATTCCCTTTGGGGCTATTTTCTTTCAGACCACCATTTAGGGCCTTAGAAAACAGGGCACTTTCCCTCCAAGGGGATTATGAGACATGGCTCATCTTCTTCTTTCTGGTCACGGAACAAATGGTGTGCTCTACAACATACTCTCTGCTATGACAGTGTCTCTGTCAGAGGCCCATAGCAGTAGATCTTCCTGATGTACTGGAACCTCCAAAACGATTAACTAATAGTTATTATCTTCATAATTTCATTAGAGTGATGAAGCTAACTTAGGGTTGTTGACAATGTTAAATAACTTAAAGCAAGTGAATTGCTTATTGGCCCTAGGCATCTAGATTATACCAGTATCCAGTGCACCAAGAGGGTAAATAGATACTTTTTATTAATTAGTTTTTTTTAATTGAGAAATGAGCTCTGGGTGAGAATTGCTATTTAACTAGTTTGAATGCAATTGCCCCCATAAGCTCATAGGGAATGGCACTATTAGGAAGTCTGGTTTTGTTGGAGTAGGTATGGCCTACTTCCAGTGACCCAGTTCACTTCCTGTTGCCTGTAAGATGTAAGACTTTCAGCTTCTTCTCCAGCACCATGTCTGCCCACATTCTGTTATGTCCCACCATGATGATAATGGACTAAACCTCTGAAACTGTAAGCCACCCTGTTGTGGGAGAATGCTCTAGTACATTGTAAAGATTTGTCACTTATATTGGTTTAATAAAACACTTATTGGCCAATAGTCAGGCAGGAAGTATAGTGGGGTAACCAGACTAGGAGAATTCTGGGAAGAGATGCAGTCAACAAGCAAGATACAGAGGAAGGAAGATGAGAATGCCTTACTGAGAAAAGGTACCAAGCCATGTGGCTAAACATAGATAAGAATTATGGGTTAATTTTAGAGCTAGTTAGTAATAAGCCTGAGCAATAGGCCAAATTATAGGTTTATAATTAATATAAGCTCTTGTGTGTTTATTTGGGACTGAACGGCTGCAGGACTGGAAGGGGCAGAAGCTTCCATCTACACCATCCCATTAAATGTTTTCCTTTATAAGAGTTATTGTGGTCATGCTGCCTCTTTACAGCAATAGAAACACTAGTTTCCTAATTAAAGTTTTTTTAATTACAAAAGAAGTATCTGTACATAAATAAATAAATAAGCATGAGAAAATGAGTAAATTGGTGAGCCATATTCCCAGGCAATCTCATTCTGTCGCGGCAATTGCTATTAACAATTTGGTGAATATGCATCCAGATAATTCTTTGCTCATGTACTGATTGGTTTCAACTGCTGACTTACCAGAACCTAGAATTGCCCAAGAAGAGACTCTTAGCTCTGGGATTGTTTAGATCATATTGGCCTGTGGGCATGTCTGTGGGGCAACTGTCTTCACTGTGACCCAGCCCACTGTTGGTGGAACTATTCCCTATTCAGGGGGGGCCTGGGTTGTATAAGAGTGGGAGAGGCTGGCTGGGCAGTAACTGAGCAAGGACCCATGAGTTTATTCTTTATCTGCTCTTGACTGTGCATGTGATATGTCTGGTTGCTTGAGTTCCTTCCTTGACTTCCTCTCAATGATGGACTGTAAGCCAAATAAACTCTTCCTTCCCCCCATCCTCTGTCTTGCTTTTGGTCAGGATATTTTATCACATCAACAGTGGTGAAACTAGACCACTTTATACCAGAGCTTACAAACACAGATGTTCATGCTCCAACCCAGAGACTCTGAATTCTTTATAAACACCCTTGGTGATTCAGAAGAACAGTTAGATGTGTGTGGGGGGGGAAATGGGGAGTTAGTTCAGCATTTACACACCTACGTTATTTAATCCTCTGTTCTGCAGTGGACAGGGAGTGGGGGAAGGAAGGGGTTGGATACATCTAAGGGAACATAATCCAGCAGGTTTTTGTATACTAGAAGAATCAGTTTCTGTTTCATGGAGAGAAAGGAGGTGGGGAGAATAAACATGGTTTAACTCCAGAGATATTCTGAAGACATGGAGAATAGGATGGAGGCTGCATCAGCCTCTGACTCGCTATTGAGCTAGAGTAGCTGCAGGACTGGCTGGAGTAAATGCTCATGAAATTAGAAGGCTGGACCACAGAGTCCTCATAGATACCAGATGTGTTGTGTGGAGCATTTCATATGTGCTACACACCTTGTCTCCTGCTCAGGGAAGACAGTGCCACCACAACACTCTTCCCTGTCGAACACAGAATCCTGAACAGTCGAGGCTAGAACAAGAAATGAGACCTTTTACTTAACCTTCCTCGCTGTGTCTACCAACAATATCCCAGCCAAATCCTAAAGTTCATCAAGCTCTTGGGCACAGTTCAGGAAGTGGTGGAGAGTCATGCTCTCTGTCTTCCTTCCTTCTGCCTAGGGGGCTGCAAACAGTTCTTCAACTTTAATGTTT
This sequence comes from Dicrostonyx torquatus, assembly GCA_028555095.1. Taxonomy (NCBI): domain Eukaryota; kingdom Metazoa; phylum Chordata; class Mammalia; order Rodentia; family Cricetidae; genus Dicrostonyx; species Dicrostonyx torquatus. Next base: position 108,550 of record JAQHUG010000099.1, read on the forward strand.
ACGGGCTGGGAGCTCACAACTTTTTATATTTCCACCAGAGGACCCACTCTTCCCGAACTACTGACTTACATTGACACTGAGCCAAAGAAAGCACAAAGGTCAGGTTATCCAAACAGCAGCAGACACAGATGAAATGTCCTGAATTCAGTAGCGTGGAGAACAGGATCAGGATGTTTTGCTACAGGGTCTCGTTATGTAGCCGGGGCTGGTCTTAAATTCACGATCCTCTTGCCTCATCTTCGTGCATGCTGGGCTTACAAGCATGTGTTGCCATGCTCCTCTGACAGCAGAGATCTTATATAGTTGCAGATTACTTACCAGCCTGGCTTAGTAGCTGGAATATAGCAAATGCTAGGTAAAGTTGCCTTTCCGTATCACACAGTACATTTCCGTAGAGATATATGTAGCTATGCCTTTATTTCCTCTGCTTTTCTCCCATTTTGGTGTAGCAGGTTCTTCCATCTATGTGTTGCTTTCATTGGTTAAATAAAGAAACTGCCTTGGCCTTTTGATAGGGCAGAACTTAGATAGGCGGAGTAGACCAAACTGAATGCTGGGAAGAAGGGCAGTGTGGCAGATGCCATGGTTCTCCTGCCCGAGATGGAGGCTGGTTAGACTCATGCTGGTAAGCCACAGTCAAGTGACAATACACATTAATGGAGATGGGTTAAACTAATATGTGAGAGTTAGCCAATAAGAGACTAGAGATAGTGGGCCAGGCAGTGTTTAAATGAACAGTTTCTGTGTGATTATTTTGGGGGTTAAGCTAGCTGGGCAGCGGGAACGACAAACAGCCTGCTTGCTTCCCCTACAACACCATTTCCAGAGCATCTTCTATGCTATTGTCTGTCTCAGGATGATGGGCAGTGATAGTCTATTCACTGGTAAAGTCCAGTGGACCTCGCCTTGTATTTATACCCTTATATTACCTCCTGCTTTAGAACTCAACGTGTACCCTGTGATTTGACTTAATTAATATAAATAAGGTGGCGGCAGCTATATTGTGTGAGTTTCAGATGTTATTCTTTTTATATTATATATTCTTGAGTTTTGTCCACGTGTACAACGAAATATGGTAATATCCAACCAACCCTCTAACTTACCCCATATTTGCCCAACGCATCTCCCTCCTAACTTCATGCTGTCTTCTTTTGTCTGATAACCCACTAATTCAAATCAGTGTTGCCCATATGTATGGTCCCAAGGATGAGGTCATCCACTGGAGCATGGGAAACCTACCAGGGGCTACAGGCTTAAAAACAAGCACAAACAAACCCCAGATGATTCCTCCCCCAGAAGCTCTCAGCTGCCAATAGCTCCTCAGTAGGGGGTGGGTCCTGGAGAGCCCCTTCCTCATTTGTGATGGAATGGGCTCTCTGGATCCTGTGTAGGTCTTGTGTAGGTCACTGTAGCTGCGGTGAGGTCATGGGTGGGGTAGCCATGTTGTATATAGAAAACGGCCTTTCAGGGCACCCTTTCTATCCTCTCCACTAGCTTTTACATTCTTCCTGCCACCAGGTATCATTCTTTTTGAGAAAAAAACCCATAGTTCATTATTTTATGTGTATGGCTGTTTTGCTTGCATGTAAGTCTGTGCACTACATACATCCTGGTACCCACAAACGTCAGAAAAGTGCGTCAGATCCCCTGGAGGAACTGGATTTGCAAACAGTTGTGAGCCACCACTCACAAATCCCAGCCCCCTAGAAGAGCATCCAGTGAGCCGGGCGGTGGTGGCGCACGCCTTTAATCCCAGCACTTGGGAGGCAGAGGCAGGCAGATCTTTGTGAGTTCGAGATCAGCCTGGTCTACAAGAGCTAGTTTCAGGACAGGCTCCAAAGCCACAGAGAAACCCTGTCTCGAAAAACCAAAAAAGAAGAAGAAGAAGAAAGAAGAAGAAGAAGAAGAAGAAGAAGAAGAAGAAGAAGAAGAAGAAGAAGAAGAAGAAGAAGAGCATCCAGTGCTCTTAGTCACCAAAGCATCTCTCCAGCCCCCAGGTACCATTCTTAAGAAAGCCTGATAGCTTCTATGTGGTGTTCTTGGGAATCCTAGACTGACATATTAAAATTTCAGCTCTGTTGCTAGGAGAAGAAGCCACACGAGGCAACCATAGAGGGAGGAAAAGCGAAGCTCAACGTTTCTAGAGTGGCCGAGCGTACTCCATATTTAGTGATCAGTAGTAAGAGCACCAAATGAGCCACCCAATTAAGATATCTCAGCTTGCGACAATCAAGAGCCAGTAACGTAAGCGAGAAAAAAAAATGTGAATAAGCTCTTTAGCTCTACTAAATTTCAGAATTGTTATTACCATGTTTTTCATAGTTGGGGGACTCAAAGTCAGACCCTCATGACTGCTGCGAAGAAGTCTGCCACCCAGCTACCCAGCGCTTCAAAGTGCTTCCGGTTGATTTTAGAAATCACCGATTTTGGAGCTCGTGCAGCTGAGCGATGCTGGTCCACTAGCTTTGCTGGGGACGACAACTCAGACTGAAGCCACCGGGAGGAAGGACCACTTTTCCGTAGAGCTCGCTCTTCGCTGCCTTCCCCGGGGGAGCTGCTTTCCCACTCCCTTCCTCTGCCCTCCAATGGAAGACACCCAGCTACAAACGTAGCCTGCTATTTGTTGGGAAGAGACTGAGACACAAGTCCTAATATCTTCCACTCAGGAACTTCAGCTTGGCAGAATTGAGGACGTGTGGACCTTACAGGTGGTGGTGGGCTTTCCTTCTGTTGTTTGTTTGTCTTGGTTTTTATTTGTTGTTTGTTGAGACTACTCAAAATCTGTGATTCCCTAAGAATTTCTAACTAACCTGGCAGCCATCTTTGCTCTCTCTCAATCTGATCAGGACATCGTGGAGACAGTAAGCTGTGCTTGTTCAGATATTGGATTCAAACTTTTAGGTTACTCACCAAACATAAGGTCAGAAACAAGCAGGGTGAGATACAGAGGGGAACTGGAGTGAGGAGGAAGCGCTTAGACTGAGAGAGTCCTGGGAACGTATGACGGATCACAGGAACATGGCTCCGGAAGAGCAGGGGTGCTGGGAACGTATGACAGAGCACAGGACTGAGGCTGTGGAAGAGCAGGGGTGCTGGGAACATATGACAGAGCACAGGAACGAGGCTCCGGAAGAGCAGGGGTGCTGGGAACATATGACGGAGCACAGGACCGAGGCTCTGGAAGAGCAGGGGTGTATATCAAGGTTGAAAGGTAACATTAGAGGTGAGCCTTTGGGGTGGCTGGCTTCAGGCTTAGAAATCCAAAGCTGTCTATAAATATAACTTATCTGCAAGAGTCGTTAATTGCAAATAGTGATTTCCATTATGCTGTGAGCCTTGTGTGTGTGTGTGTGTGAGAGAGAGAGAGAGAGACAGAGACAGAGACAGAGAGAGACAAAAGATAGCCATTTCATGAAGCTAAAAATTAAGATGATTTCCTTCGTACAATAAATGTCTTTACAATCAGGTGTTTTCCTTATTACTTGAACCCAAGCAGCTTAAAAGTCCTTAGATTTAAAGTTTGTGGAACTAGGGCTGGGCATGGTGGCACATCTTTAACCCAGTACTCAGAGGCAGAGGTAGGCAGATCTCTGTGAGTCTGAGGCTAGCCTGGTCTACAGAGCAGTTTCAGGACAGCCGGGGCTATACAGAAAAACCCTATCTTGAGCCTCCCCCCTCAAAATAAACAAGACTTAGAATTTGCGCGGCTAATGGGAAAGAAGGTGGCCTCTTTTCCGGGCATGCCTGGAGGCCGAAGCTGCTGGCAATATCAGAAACCTGTTAAAGCAGGCAGATCCCAGTTTCCAGGTGCAGTCTCAAACTAGAGCATTCCCTGTTACTAACTTAAATAGGAAAAATAAACAAAAACCGTGGAGGAGAACTTGACACACCAGGCCATGGTACCCAGATACGATGCTTCAGGTCCTACCACACAGGAGAGGAGAGAAGCAAAGACAGAAAGGCTAGCGCTTGGAAGATCAATCCGCCTCTGGTTTGACAACCGTACTCAGCTTTCTGATGTGGTTCACAGATTTTTTTTTTTTTTTGAGACAGGGTTTCCTGTAACCCGTGCTGACCCAGAACATGTTCTGTAGCTGAGGATAACCTTGAGCTTCTGATGATCCTTTGCCCACCTCCTAAGAGTTGGGATTACATTTGTGTACTGCCATGCCTGGTGTCCGTGGCTCTAGGGATTGAACCCAGGGCCACTGAGCGTGCTAGGCAAAGTGCTTTCCTAACTGAGCTACATCCCAGTCCCTGTGGCTCACAGACTTAACCGGACGTTCCTCTGCTTTGCTGTGTCCCACCTTCAGGATAGGTATTGAGCCACAGTGAAATCTTGTCAATACGTCTCCTTTTTGCCACCTAGAATCTACAGACACATCCAGTTAGTAGGGAATGTAGGAAGAGGAAGCTTTTTATTGGCAGGATGTTTGGGCAGCAATGAGGACACTGAAGGCAGGAGTCACGATTTCCCAAGGTTTTTTTCTTAAAATACAGTGTGTTTGGCTTCAGGGCTTCTGACTCAGCCTCAGGCCAGGCATTCCCAAGAGTACCTGGGGAGACCAGCTCACACTCCGCCTACAGTATCGACAGAAACATCTGTTCTAGTTTGTTAGGAAGTCAAAACATTGAGCTGTCAACCCATCCGTCATCTCTCCGGCAGAAGGACACATTCCCATTGGCTGATACACACCCTTCCCTAAGGGTTTACCCTGGACTGCCTGTGTGTCTGTTGAGCTGTGGATTGATTCTGATGATGATTTGAAAAGCCTCTTACATCTTAATTTATTTAACCTTCTCCCACGGATAGCAAGACTTCTCTTCAGCCTGGTCTACAAGAGATAATTCCAGGACAGGCTCCAAAGCCACAGAGAAACCCTGTCTCGAAAAACCAAAAAAAAAAAAAATGACTTCTCTTTTGGGAGCCATGGGCTGATTACTGACTCATAAGTGGGCGATGAATCCCAGAAACAGGAAGCAAAAAAATCAGCTCTCTAAGGCAATGCCATTGCCTTTGCTCAGGTCACAAAGTCCTATAAGAAAAAGCTCATGGGTGGAGTTGCACACTGGGTTCACCTCACAGTCCTGCATGGTACTTCATGGGTACCTTGTGAGCCAAGGACTTGGTGAGCCTCGACAGTGACCTTGTCATCTTAGGGCCTCAGCTTCTTCTTCCATTAAAGTGAGCAAGATAGTACCTATCCTGCCAGCTCCACGGCATTCTTAAGAGGCCAGACTAGAGTAATGGAGTGGGAAGAAGACACATTCAAGAGGCTGCTTGAACCCATTCATACTGTCACCAACTAAATGACAAACAACGAATCCCGGTGCTCCTTCCACGACAGGCACATAATCAGAATTCAGTGTCCTGCGGGCGCTTACTTTGGGTCCAAAATGGCCTTTGTTGGCCCTGCACCCTTCGGCTCTCCTTTGGACATACAGAAACAAGTCCAATTCCCTTCTGGAAGGAGAGCGTGCAGATGTGCAGAAGGCATCCTACTCTGGTGTAGGAGGATCCTTCTGTCTATGTGTTGCTTTCATGGGTTGAATAAAGAAACTGCCTTGGCCTTTTGATAGGGCAGAAGTTAGATAGGCAGGGCAAAGAGAACTGAATGCTGGGAGGAAGATTCAGGGAGAGAGCCGCCATGGAGTCGCCAGGGTCAGACATGCTGAATCTTTCCTGGTAAGCCACGACCTCGTGGTGACATACAGATTATTAGAAATGGGTTGAATCAAGATGTGACAGTTAGCCAATAAGAGGCTAGAGCTTATGGGCCAAGCAGTAATTTAATGAATACATTTAATTAATTAAGCTAGCCGGGCAGCTGGGAGCCGGGCGGGATGAAAAGCAGGCCCTCTCCTCATACTACAATACTCCGTGATGCAGAGTAGATGCCGAGCCTTCTCACTACCAAATCAAGCATTCCTTTCCCTCCACTGTCAGGGTTATTGCTCTTTAAAGGTACGTTTGGTCTGGACTTGGAGGTGGCATTGAGACAGTCTGAAAGGGGAAGGGTGAAGTGGGTCGCATCCCCTTTGTTCCAGATGCTGTCCTTCTGTTAATGTGCCTACTTGTGAATGAGCTTCTTTGGTGACCACATCCCAGCAGTGCATTTCCTCTGTGGTCTCGACTGTCAACGTGGAACCTTCAGAGCATCACTCCCCTTCATCCAGCTTATTCTGTCTGGTACCCAGGGTGCTGGTTCTCAGTTCTCACCAGGACTTGTGGTCTGCCAGTCCGACAGCTTTCCTCATCCCTCCCCTACCTCCCGCTTCTCCAGGTCCTCATTTCCCTTCTTCCCCGGCCTAGACCTTTGGCACACCATTGTGGCAATCCCCTGAGTACACTCTCTACTCCCTTCTTGCCTGGAAAAAGATCAAGCCCGATTCATCCCTCTCTTCACCTACCTCACTCTGCCTCGACTCTCTTCCCATGATGCAGTGTATGTTTCAAAGCTTGAAATTCTCCAGGTGTGCATTTGATCCCTGGCTCTCTAGCTTACTCAAATTTCTGCTCCCCCTTATTAATTTTTATTTTCTCTTTTCTCCAGCATCCTTCCCATGCCGTTGAACCACAATATGGCTTCATCTCTTTTTCCAGGGAGAATGAAGTATGTCCATAGGTCCGCTGAATCGCCGAACCTCTGGCTTGCCCAGCTTGTGGAGGGCATTACTAGAACTCCTGGTAGCATGCCAGTGGGTGTGGATGGCCACGGTGACTGGCAGAACAGCAGGGGAGGAGGGTGGAGCTGCCAGCATTATGCTCTCCAGAGTAGACATGAGCTCCCACAAATCAGAAGGCTTGGATTTGGGGAGTCTGTTGCACAGGTCTATTAACATTCAAACCTGACCTAACCATGTGTGTGTGTGTGTGTGTGTGTGTGTGTGTGTGTGTGTGTGTGTGTGAAGATGAATATGGCGAGCTGTTGTCCAAAGCCATTTTATTAAGAGGCTAACATCTTTTCACCAGAAGAGGAGTGTCTCTATTCATACAAACCACCCCGAGCAGTTCAGACCCAGAGGGTTTCCCTCCCGGAACAACAGAATCTAGCTACCTCCACATCCCAGTGCCTTCTTGCATTATCCTAAAGACAGCCCCACCCCATACGGCTTCCAGACTTGCAGGTGCATGTGTCAAGCTGAAATTCTCAGAGCACCCACCACAGAGGATAGAGCCACACAGCCTCTGTTGTAAACTCCATTCTTCCAAAGTTAGGCTTGATTTTGGCCATGGCACGTCTTAAGAGCTCTCTCCCAAAGGGACAGCACAGCCCACTTACTTATCTGTCACGGCCTGCATGAACTCATCCAGTAGGTCATCGTACGCCTTCCCACCAACACGCCGGTGTTTCAGGCCGATGTACAGAGGGTCTCTGAGCAGCTCCTGGAACAGAGAGCATCCACTTACCGAACCCAGTCCACTCTTCCTGCCCTATCCTTGTTTGCTGTACAGCGAGTGTCCGGATTTAGTGGAAAGGACAGGAGGTAGGAGGAGAGAAGAAGGAAGGAATCTGCCTGGGTTTCCCTGCCTCCACCGAGGGGCAATCTCTGGAAGGGTCTGGAGGCTACAACCTGGCTCAGGGTGGGTTCCCATGCAACCCCCACTTTAGGAATGAGCAATGCCTCCATCAGACATGATCTTTCAAGCCCTGGCTGTAGGCTCTGGGTTTATTTCAGGGTTTCTCAATAGTGCCTCTCCTGACACCTTGGCTTGAGTAATTCTTTAATTTGAAAGTTGACCTGCACATTATAAGACATTTAGCAGCATCTCCAACTTATACCCCCCAACCAGAATCCAGCAACACCCGCAGTTGTGACCATAAAAATGCCTTTCCTTGCTAAAGGTATTCTTTTTTTTTTTTTTTTTTTTTTTTTTCCGAGACAGGGTTTCTCTGTGGCTTTGGAGCCTGTCCTGGAACTAGCTCTTGTAGACCAGGCTGGCCTCAAACACACAGAGATCCGCCTGCCTCTGCCTCCCGAGTGCTGGGATTAAAGGTGTGTGCCACCACCGCCCGGCACTCCATTGCCTCTTGCAATGAAACTTTCTGTCACAGTAGCCACATGCATATTGGGTCTTCCGCTTGTTTACACGTGGCCTGACCAGCTTCTCCCATTCAGCTTCCTATTTCCTCCATACCCCTATGGATCGGTAGACTAATTCATGCACATTTATTTGTTAACTCATTTATTTCAATAATCATAGAAGCTTCATCATATATTTCAATAATCATAGGAACCTCATCATAAATGAGGAAAAACACTTGAAAAAAGTATAATATCTGTTAATGGGCAAATCTAGACAAATCTCAAGCTATATGATATGAAAGAAAGCCAACCCCCAAAGATTACATACCACCTGATCCCATCTATATACCAATCTTGAACTAATAAAGCTATAGATATAGAGAACAATCATCAGATATTAGGAAGAGGAAGGGGAACATGGGTATGATTATGAATTGATAGCATGAGATATCCTTATGATAAAACTGTTCCATAGCTAGACTGCCTTAGTGGTACAGGAATCTACTTAAGTCACAGAATAGAAAGCAAAAAAATACATACGTATGTATGTATGTATGTATGTATGTATACACACACACACACACAAATGTATGCGAAAACTAGTGAATTGTGAATAAGATCCATGGATTGTGTCATGGTCAATTTCCTGGTGGTATATAATACGCTAGCAGTGAAGAAAACCAGATCACTGGTATAGGGACTTGTGGTGGTTTGAATGAGGACTGTCCCCTATAGACTCACATATTTGAACACTTAGTTTCCAGTTGGTGGTGACTTTGGGGGTGAGGCTGTGGCTCCTTTAGGAGGAAGCACATCCTTGGGGCGGGATTTGAGGATTTATATGCTTGTTCCTCTTCCTCTCCCTGTGCTTCCTGTGGTCAGCCAGCCTCCTGCCCCCACTGCCAGGCTGTGTGATGCCATCCCAACATTACAACCGCTAGCCTTCTGGAACAAGCTGCTTTTGGCCAAGGTGTTTTATGAGAGCAACAAAAAGTAATTAATACGGATCACACTGTATTTCTTTTCTGAGAAATGCATGCGAATCTAGGGTAATTCAAAATAAGAGTTCAAAATTAAACGAGACCGTCAAAATACGTGCAATGCATGCGATGAAAAACATCACGTATTTGCCGAAATCGACACCCTGTCTGTAGACAGGAGCAGTATAACGACCAGGGAGAACGACTGATTCTGCAAGGGTGCTCACGGTGTCCCGAGGGTGTGGATGAGTAAACTAACGGCCACAGAGAAAAACGGCACTTGCTTTGGGAGACAGTGTAGCCTTTGAGCACACAGAGCGGGGGGGTGGGGGGGGAAGCAACCGTACTTGAATGGTGTGTGGGAACTGCATTGTTGGGTGGTGCGGGAGAATTGTCTGTATTCTGTCAATCATGTTTTAAATAAATGCTGATTTATTTAAGTCAGCAGGAAGCATAGGTGGGTCAACCAGATAGGAAGTAGAGTTGGGGTGATGAGAACAGAAGAGTGCTGGGAAGGAGGAAGCCCATTCCTCCCAATTCCTGCCCAGACCACGGAAGAAGCAAGATGTGATCTGCCCCGCTGAGAAAGGTCCGGAGCCATGTGGCTAACATAGATAAGAATAATGGGTTAATATAAGCTACAAGAGCTAATAAGAAGCCTGAGATAATGTGCCAATCAGTTTATCATTAATATAGACTCTCTGTGTGATTTTCTTTGGGCTTGCTGGCTGTGGGAGGACAGAAACCAACCAGGCCCTCATGTTGCAGTGGGGGAAATGGTCAAGCCTGAAAAGATGGTCAGATTCTAACAGGTTAGCTGGGTCTCCAAGCAGATGAGCACAAAAGAAGGTTCAAGGTTGGAGGCAGAGTGAGGGGAAGGTGGCTGGTACGTGTGGAAACAGGAAACAACCCTCTGCTACAGCATCTTGGAAGTTCCCGGAATAAGAGCTCATTGACAAATTTGTCATGCCGTCCCCATCTGAGCTGATGTTACCAGATGTGAAGACGAGGGCAACGTGACTCAGGTTTCGCCTCCACCGGGACAGGCTGCCGTGAGTTGGAGAAAGCGTCTATGGCTTCTCTGATCTTCCTTCTCATGGGTCAGATGAGGATGAAGTGTAGCCACACTGAGCGCTCGTGGTGACTGGGCGGAAGGTTATGGGAGAGCTTTGTGAATTACAGCGCCTGGTATGAAGGGCAGCGGGCATTCAGGCTCTGAGAGCTTCTGCTGTGTCCCATGCTGAGGCCTTTAACTCTGCTGTCACAGCAGCCACGGGAAGAGGACTCAGAACTCTAAAACCGGAATCTGTCGCAGGAGGGTGGTTTCAGGGCCATCACCCATCCATATTCTCTCCAGAGGCTTAATGATGAGAAGAGGGGTGGGGAGGGTTAGGGCACTGCATCCTTCCTAAATGAGGTCATTTGATACAGTCTTTGCTCAGCAGAGACTCTTCTGGGCTGTCCTGTGGGCAGAGGTCTTAACGTTCCATCTTTGTCTCCTCTTTCTATGAGAGTCTTGTCAGTATTGTATGGTCTGAAGGTCCTACCAGCTCCAACCACTGCTCTCTCCTTCCCTTATGAAGCTGTCATGTTTGTAATTCCAGGAGGACCTGCGATATGGGTTTTACTTCTTATTACTCCCCCGTGTTATGAACGAAGCAACAAGATACAGAGAGGTTAAGTCACCTGCCCCAAGACCTGTCGGTAAGAGTGATAATTGCTATTTGAAACCAGAGTCCCTCCTCTTAGCCTGTGGCTTCGGTGGCTCTTTTGCTCATTGGTAAGAATTGACACGTTCTTTAATCCACTGACCCATGTTGCAGTCTGATGCAATAATGTGCCCCTGTCTCCGTGCCTTTGCTCTTGATGGACGAGGACCCTTTCAAGCCAAAATAAATCCTTCCTCCCTTCCGTTGCCTCTTTTGGGATCCATACGGCAACACGCAATGGATACTGACACTGGAAACCTTTTGAAGACATCTTTGTGTTTGATTTTTATAATACTTCAAAACTAACTATAAAAATGGGGGAAACTTACGGATAGAGATGACACTACAGACAAATGCGCTTTATGCTTGCAAGAAGAAATGTCCTCGTTGGATCTGGTGCCTGACTGTCCCTTTCCTGTTGTAAAGATCAGGACATTGAAGGTCAGTAGTTTAAACAAACTGCCCAAACCTGGGAAGAAATGGCTCAGGCTGCTTCTTGGAGTAGCATACTTTCTTCCCCATCAGTTGGTGTTGTGGGGACCAAGGAGCTAAGCACCAGCTTCTTGTCATTACCCTCTGTCTGTTTCTGCTGGAAGAGTTTAGCAGTAGCTGGCAAGGTCCAGAAGGTCTGGGTTCTTGGACTTCTGAATTGGACAGATCTGAGCTTGAATTCACACCCTGTCAGTTAAACTCAGGGACTCTGGGCAAAGAAATATAATCTTGCTGTTTTGTTTCTTCCTCTGTGTTGAAAAAGATTCATAGTGATTCCTGTCACATCATGTGGTTTCTTGAGGAAAAGTCGGTTCCTTTCTCACTGACATCTCCCCAGAGGTCACACAGCATCAGCACACAGCAGATCTAGGAACCGTGTCAGCTATACCAGGTTCTGGAGCAGCACTGTCGGGCTGAGAGAGATGCCAGCCTAAAAACGTAGATCTTGGAAATCACCTCCTTCAGCTTCTTCCCAATGGATTCCTGAGACTTATCAAGGCGAAGCGAACTGTCTCGAGTCACAGAACCCACTGGTGGGAGTGGAAGGGAAGAAACCATAATTTTAAACAGGATAGGGACTGAACTTATGCATTCCCAAGCTCTGGTGTGCACAAGGTGCCCTGGTACCTAAGTATTAATTGGATGGCTAAACCTTTTCTCTGTTAGATGGTTACTAAGTTCCCTTTGGAACTAAATACATAGTAATGGGAATTGTAGGTGAAATAAATTTACCCAAAGGAGGCAAACTGGCACTTCCTCCCCTGCTGTGGGAATTGGGCTGAGTACACCCTCTGGGTTGTTTGCCTAGCTCTGCCTCCCTAAGGTTTTCCTTGGAGACAAAATGTCATGGAAAACAAATAGTTTTTCCTCCTCTTCCCTGGACATATCGCGGAATGTTGTATTTAACCTTCTGGTTAAAAAAAAATATTTATCTTGAGTAGCAACAGGCAGGCTAGTGTCTACTCCATGGCCTTAGCACCGTCCCTCAAATCTGTGTATCCGGGAAGTCATGGCATGGGGTCCACTCCGTGGCCATAGCACCCTCCCCTCACATTGTAGTTATTTCTGTGGCTTATTTCATGGAAAATTAAGTTAAGCCCAGGAGAAGGCTGCAAAGATTCTGGGGTGGCATCCTCACATGTGCACGCGGAGAGTGGGCTCTCTGGTAGCACCGCACCATGAAGTTGAGTATTCGAGTCTCAGAGACGAAACTGCCGACCCCAGCACAGAAACCGACTCTGTTCTTTCTCACCAAGTCTTCGAAGTCTGGGTCTGCTGCCAGTTTTCCCCTGAGTCTGTCTACAGATGCCAGCATCCTCATCAGTCACACAGCAAGTTTCTGTCCACAGATGCCAGCATCCTCATCAGCCTATAGCGGGTTCCAGAGGGCCACATGGCATCGTCCCAGGAGGTGAACACAGGTTCAGGAGTTCAGGGAACATCAGCCTCTCGGGGCTCAGGAGGGCAACCTGAGCACCGCGGGGTGCTCCAAAGAACCTCACTGTAGAGGACCATGTGCACAGGTTTTCTGAATGAATCGTGAGGTAAGACATTCATGCCCTGGGTCTCTTTTCTTACGTGGAGTGAAGGGGTTGGTAGGAGATGCTGTTTCTGGTCCCTTCTACCTTGGACAATATGGCCATCTTGTCCTTGCTTTCCTCCACACACAACCATGACTGAGGGGCTCCTCGCCCCGAAGCCCTTGGAACCAAACCCTGGGACATCCCTCATCCATGCGTTTATTTTTCCAAATGTCCTTGGTGTTGGCAGGTAAGAGTGACTCAGTTTCGGGAATGTAGAAAGCAGATGTTTCCTTTCAACAGGAAGCTTAGAAAGGTGTTCTGACACTCATTAAATCGCTGTCACCTCAGGAGAGACACACACAGTGATGGCTTTGCTATTTGGACACAAAAACATCCCACAACAGTGTCCTCCCTGTGCTACCATAGGTAGTAGAAGTGAGAAGGCCCAGCAAAAGATGCATCCCAAGAGTCCTGGGGAAAATTCCTTGCAAAGAGATGCATTAAAAAACATTTATTATTATTATTATTTTTAAGAATTTTAGACACCAGTATTGTATTGACATCATTTCAACCCCATAATCTCCCACCTCCAACCCCTCCCCTGTCTCTGCAACTTCCTCTGAACTCTCAACTTTATGAGCTCTTCTTTAATTTTGTATGTGTGTGTTTTCTCCAGCGTGTGTGTGTGTGTGTGTATGTGTGTGTGTGTGTTGTGTGTGTGTGTTGTGTGTGTGTGTTTTCTCCAGCATCCATTTAGTGTTGTGTTCATACGTACATGCATTTAGGACTGACCACTTAAAATTGGATAACCTATCAGAGGGATTGTCCTTAGAGAAAACTGATTCTCACTCTCCTAGCGGCCTTTAATTGCCTGTAGCTCTTCACCTAGCGGGGCCCTGTGACTCTTCCCTAGTCCATATTAGCATCTTACCTGGTGGTGTCCTTGTGCAAGACTTACAAACAGATGTGTTTTGAGCAAAGAGTCGCACTATGGGACATGGCAGAGCAAACTCATTTGAAGGGGGATAAACACCGCCTTTGTCACGTTGGGTCACTAGGAAACTTTGAATTCTCATGCTTGGAATCCAGCACTCAGGGGAGAAGCAGACACTCTGAGTGATGTAATACATGATCCATTATGCGGCAGTGTTGAAACCCCGACAGCTAGACAGTTCCACCCAGGCCTGGTTCATTTATCTCCCTCAAGCCTACCAGAGTGCCCGACACCTCCTAAAAACTCAATAAACTTGGATTAAAGGAGTGAAGAGAAAGTGTTCACAAAATAACCGTGATTGAAAAAAATGAGAACGAAATACAGGTGCAGTATGATTGCAGCTAAGTCACAAATACATCTATCTATCTATCTATCTATCTATCTATCTATCTATCTATCTATCTATCTATCTATGTGCGTGGGTCATAGATAAATATCAAAAGGGGCACAAACTGGGAACTGTGGGAGAAATGCCATTTCTTTTAAGAATCTGAACCAGACGGTGGTGGCGCACGCCTTTAACCCCAGCACTCGGGAGGCAGAGGCAGGTCTCTGTGAGTGTGAGGCCAGCCTGGTCTACAGAGTGACTTCCAGGATAGTCCAGGACTGTCTCACAGAGAAACCCTGTCTTGAAAAACCAAAACAACAAAACAACATCAACAAACAAATAAAAAAGAAAAAAATAATTTGACTAATATTCTGAGGTTACTTTAGTAATCTTGTGGATCAAGAGATGAAGGCTGGCTTATAAAACACCGGAATCCCAGCACGGGTGGGATATGGCAGAGGATCTTGGCTCTGATTAGAATCTCTTTGAGCCAATTAAAGTTTCTGGACCTCAGTTTTCTGAAGTGGGACGAGAAGGCAGTGACAGAGGCTTTCACTCTGTGCTTCTATGAGGCTCAGACTAGGTGTAAGGCCCTGGTCCATGACTGCTGCTTGTTTTTGGAGATCTGTTCTGATGGATTTGTGACAGATCAAGGCCTTGCTGAGCAGCTGTTAGGCCTGCCCCACCACCCGGCCCCCTCTCACAGGCCAGTCAGGAGACATAGCAAGGGGAAACGATTTTAGAAATGGCAGGACTGCTCTGTAGGGGTCAGGTCTAAAGAGGGGAAGTGTCTCACCTGGCCTGTTGGTGGCATGGGGCCAGGGCCCCTGCTTCTTAATCCAGTCCTCTCCCAACTTCTCTTGTCCTCTACTGTCTACCCCGGACCCCATGAGGTTTCTGGCTCTCAAGGAAGGTCTCTTTCTGGATCCCTCAGTTCAGGGAGGAGATTCCATCTCAGGGTGGAGCCTGAGGAAGCTGCATTCCTTGCTAGTAATTAGAAATCTCATTCCTTTTTTTAAAAAAAATATTTATTTATTTATTATGCATACAATATCCTGTCTGCATGTATGTCTGCAGGCCAGAAGAGGGCACCAGACCTCATTATAGATGGTTGTGAGCCACCATGTGGTTGCCGGGAATTGAACTCAGGACCTTTGGAAGGGCAGTCAGTACTCTTAACCACTGAGCCATCTCTCCAGCCCAGAAAGCTCATTGTTGTTTAGAAACCCAGACCATGCTCTCTAAAGATGAGGAAATCAGTTTCCTTGAGCTGAATCATTGTGGAATGCATGCAAGTGTGGATCAGGAATCTGAGCCACGGGGCCGTGGTGATGGCTCGGTGATTAAACCGTTTGATCTGCAAGCATGAGGATCCGAGTTCAGCCCCCAGCAACCACATGAAATACAGCAGGCGTGGCAGTGCACACCCACAATCCCGGCACAGGGGACGCACACTGGCAAGATCCCCAGAGCTCACTATCCAGCCAACCCATGTGAACCATTAAATCCCAGATCCCAGTGTGAGACTCTGCCTCAAACAGCGCGGTGCTGGAGGAGGAACGGCACTGGAGGTTTTTCCTCTGGGCTAACACACTGGTCCCCCAATATGTATCTTAATCTAGACAAACACCCAACTCCAATGTGCACTGATATTTCTGCCCCTGGGAATTTGTCCTAAAGAAACGTCAGAGACGAGAACATGACTTATCTGCAAAATGGAGACCAGAGCACAGCTGACCTCTGCAAGAAAGTCTGGGAACACCTAAACGTGCAGCTGTGTGGGCTTTCCTATGTGAACTGTGGTGCAGCGGCAGAGTGGAGTAATGGTTGTTAACCCCACAGGGAACCCTTGACCTACGGCAAACTATAAAGAGCGGGCTTCAGAGTGGTAAGGCAATGCAACTCCAAATTTGGTATTTGTACGGGTTTGGAGAGAAAAGAGACTGGAAGGAAAAACATTAAAATTATATCTATTGCATCGTGCAATATGTATATGTGATACACATATGTGATATATATATATAATTTTATTTAATGTATAAATACATGTAATTTTACTGTATAAATATATATGGTTGCTTGGTATACACTCAAACATCTGGCTGGGAGAAGGGAACTTGGTTTGGAGCAAAACTTGAGGTCTGTTTTTACTGAGCAGCTATGAGGCTTGTGCCACCACCCAGGCCCCTGTCTCACAGGCCGGTCAGGGGACACAGTAAGAGGAGGACAGAGGACTGCTCTGTAGGTGATCAGGTCTGAAGAGGTGCACATATAAACATACTTTTCATAAACATATATTAAAAAATCAAGATGATATATATAAATGTACTGATATTGTGACTAATAAGCTATTAGTCACAATAAAAAACACACCTCTGAGTTTTGCTTTTTTTTTTTTTTTTGGTTTTTCGAGACAGGGTTTCTCTGCAGCTTTGGAGCCTGTCCTGGAACTAGCTCTTGTAGACCAGGCTGGTCTCAAACTCACAAAGATCTGCCTGCCTCTGCCTCCCGAGTGCTGGGATTAAAGGCGTGCGCCACCACCGCCCGGCTGAGTTTTGATTTTTAAAAGAAGAACACACACTGATCTTAAATTCAAAAATAAATGCTATTTAGAATGAATTCCTTTGACGTATATTATAGACGTGTATGAAAATATCATGAGGCTCATTTTTACTATAATTCATATATTCCAATAAAATTATAATTTGCAAAACGTGACAAGTAGATAGAGACATATTTGCTTCATTTGTGAAAATAACTGAAAGTTTGAATTAAACAAACAATTTTGAAATGAAGAAAAAAAAGAGTGTTTTTTTTTGTTTTGTTTAGTTTTGATTAGTTTTGAAACTCACTCTATAGACCAGGCTGGGTTCGAATTCAGGTTAAAGGTGTGGGCCATCACTACCTGTGGAAGCTACTTTTTTTTTTTCTGCCGGTCATAGGATAGAGAATTACAGAATTACAAGGTGCCAGCATGGTACCAGGAACAGACAAACTCTTGGCTGGGGGTTAAGCTCCTTTGGTGATAAAGTCCCTGAATCCTGCAGGAGGCTTGACCTATGTCTTAGCTCAGTTTCACTTGATCTGCAGGACACTCGTCTGCTTGTCCCCAACATTTCAGCCTGCAGCCTTCTTTTTGAATTTTAGTTCATACACTGAGGCAAATTGCCTTGAAAATGGAGAACACGGACTAGTCCCGCCATTGGCTGCTCTCTCAGAGAGAAGCCCCAAGGAGGATCGCGAACTTGGTGGGCTCATGAAGCAATGGAAGGAGTAAGTCCAAGGCCTCGTGGGCACAGGGGAGGAAGATGCAGATGCAAGAGGACTCATAAGTAAAGCGGGCTGGGAGAGGAGAATCCTCTACCTCACAACTATGTGGGAAGAGTGGGGGTCAAGAGCATTCTGGGAAAGAAACAGCCCGTGTGGGTATAATTATTCCACAAAGCGCCGCCGCGCCCGCGCCCCCGCCCCCCCTCGACAGCTTGTTACCTCATTGTTGGTGCCGACATCAAGCAGGACGGGAAGGCACTGCTGTGGATTGACTCCTCCGCATGCTGTGTACAGGGCCAGCTTGCCCACAGGGATGCCCATGCCATAGCAGCCCAGGTCTCCCAAGCCCAGTATGCGCTCTCCATCAGTCACCACCACAGCCTGAAAAACACAGCAGGGCACCCTCAGTCGGGAGCACCACCCCCATGACAAACTGCTCTTTTCAAAGTCCTAGCAGCCAGGCCTGCCAGCTGGACACCCGCTGACTTTGCTGGGAAGAAAGCAGCCTGTTTGGGACAAGGCCAGAGGGATCCATCAAGTGCAGGTGGCAAGGGGGCCAGAGAGCTCGCTGAGGCCAAGTGACAGAAAGACAGTGTTCTTTGCATTCTGAAGATAGGGTTGGGAGCCGCAGAAACAGCTGGAGAGAAATCACATCTAGTCTTTCTCTTTCTCTCTCAGAGAAACTGGACAGCCTCAGCCTGAAACCTGGGGCCTGAGACAGGAAGGGAGGGGTATGAGAAAGTTTAGGCCGCCGCTGTAGCCGCAGCATCTTGAGGCCAATGTGCAAAGAACAGAGCTTGTAACGTTTCTTAGAATCACAAAACACAGAATCAGGCAGATTTTTTGCTTGTCTGAGGACAGCCTGTTGGCAAAGAATCACCGAGGGCCAACTGTGTACCAGACACGATACTGGTATCAATCTTTCCTTCATGAGATGTTGACGGAGCTCATGGTAATGACAGACATGATTCTATGGTTCTGATGGATGCTCAGATATTCACTCACTTGGTCCATTCGCACCAAGCACCTGTTTGCTTGTGAGACATATCCTGTGGGAAGGAACTTTATAAAATTAAATACGTGTGAAGCCAAATGAGACAGGGAACATATTTATCAGCTGTTTTAGCTTTGGGACAGAGGCCTGAATGCAACAGGACAGGCAGGGGGAGGAGAGATTGAGATCTTCCCATAGGGTGACTCACTCTTAGACGTTCTGCAGATTTGAGGATGCACACACCAGACATCAGACAATTGTGAGGGTACAGGTAGCAGGAAAGACCTCCAGTGGGTGTTGTGGAATATTACTTTCACTAGGCAAAAAGGTGTTACATTCTTTTGTGCCAAGGAATAGTACTTCAACTGTGTACAGGTGTGTCTTGTTTACGTTGCGTTTGTTTAACGATATAAGGATGTGTGTTTAATTATGTGCAGATGTGTTGCATTTGTTTCCGCCTTGCCTGTCTAACGCACCTGATTGGTGTAATAAAAAGCAGAACAGCCAATAGCTAGGCAGGAGAGGGATAGGCGGGCCTGGCAGGCAGATAAATAGGAGGAGAAATAAAGGCTGGAGAAGGAGAGATGAAGAGGAGGAGGAGAGGAGAGAACAAGGGAGAAAGAGACACTCCTGGAATGGGAAGCCAGGCAGTTACCAGCCAAACGTGAGAAACAGTGAAAGTCAGATACGCAGAAGGAAGGAAAGGAAAAATCCCTGAGCAAAACATAAAGAGAAACATTAAAATGAGAGCTAAGGTCAAGCATTCAGAACTAATAATAAGTCTCTGTGTCATGATTTGGGAGCTGGTTGGTGGCCCGAAAGCAAAATCCCGGTACAAACAGGAAAGAAAGTTAAGGTCCAGGATAGAGTTGCATAAGAGGTGTTGAGAAGCAAGGAGGTGTGCATTATATGAATGGCAAAGCAGGGTGGGAGGGACAGGCCAGTGAGCATCAGGGACAAGGGGAGTCCCCTGGGGTGACAGTGAAGCTGTTTGTATGTCACTGCAGCTAGCACACTATCATGGGCTCCCACTGTCTCTGAAAGAGTTAAATCTGTAGGTATCTCATCCATCTATTGAAACCCAGAGTTTTCCAGGACTGAAGGCTAGCTCTGACCGACAGCTGTCCTGCGTGACCCCCGTGGTACAATCAGGGTTCAGTTAGTCTATGCAGGGCAAAGCTAGGATAAAGCGCTGGAGACCCGTTCTTGCCCTAATTGTGGTTCAGTGCACCAAGGCTGTCTTCCCACTTCTTTATCTCTCCAGGGGGGTAAAACACACATGGGTGGCT
>JAQHUG010000099.1:128562-154390 GCA_028555095.1 Dicrostonyx torquatus
CGCAGCCGATCCGTGGAAACCCCATTTCCCTCTCAGACTGCTCTACAACTTTTGTGGTGAGTGATCACAACCCACATCTCACACTCCTTCCCTCTCCTGCTCTGGGCACAGGAATGGCTATGCTGTTAATTCCACTTCCCAAGTGAGCAAGTCGAAGCTCAAAACCTTCCTGGTCTGTATATACTTGCCATATGTCAGCCAAGTTCCAGAGACTGGGCTGATGGTTCCACATTAGTTATCTTAGAGAGCCTAGATGACTTGTCAAGGTCACCTTGGCAAATGTGGGCCCCCTCCTGTCAGGCTTTGAGTTTCTGGTTCAAAGGTGTTTTTGCTACGTTATCTTATGGTGATAAAGCACCTGTGCTCTTGGCAAGTTCTGCCCTGCCTTAGCACTCAGTGTCTGTACCTGCCTCTGGTCTCCTGCTGGCAGCATTTCCAGCTAGAGCCTGTACCCTCATGCTGCCTCTGGGGCCCCAAACGACATTTCTGTACCATCTAGTCTGTCCAAATCAAAGCTTATTGACTCGGGTTCCCCTCCTGAGAGATTTCTTTGCTCTGTTTAGCGGGAAGCTATTGTGCATCTATTTTTTTCTGAATTAAAACATTCCCTCCTGTGAAGAGGAGGAGGAAGGCCAATAAGACTCAGGAAGTAAACACAACACACAAGACTCAGGGATTAGAGACTTACAGGAAGATCCTGAAAGTTACAGGAATCAAAAGATCCATCCCAAAGATTACACAAACAGCGACAGTTGCTGGGGGAGAAGAGACCCCTTGGACGGCCAAGCTGCCTGCAAGTTGACCAGGGAGCTCCAGGGATGCAGCTTTCATGAGTTCTCACCATACTGGAGTGGGCTTTTCAGTGTTGCGGCTACCTAGGAGTCGCTTATGCGCCTGTAAGCAGCCCCTCAAGCACAGCCCTCAACAATAAACTTCCCCGGTCACTAAGGCACACTTAGGTGGGATCATTTCTTTGATCTCTTGTTGGTGGCCTAGCTGGGGTGAATGTTTGAGTCTCCTCAGGAAAAGTCACACAGCAGCAGCAAACAGTACAAGATTACAATCCTAAGATAATGAGGGGCCACCAGTGTAGTTTCCCAGACTGGGAATGTCCCAGGGAATCCCACTGCACGTTCAGCTCTTCTGAGGGAATGCCTCACCATCTCTCACCGATTTTCAGTTCTACTGTGCAAATGGTTGACTTGGTACAACAGCTTCTCAGAGTGTTTGGACCCTCTTCTTACTCTGAGTCTCTCCTGAAAACCCATGTCAAGTTCATTGTATCCAAAGCTCATTTTCATCAGGGTAGTTCCAGGACCAAAGACTGTGCTGGCTAGTTATTTGTGTTAAAGGTCAACTTGACAAAAGTTAGAGTCATAGGAAGAGAGGACACTCAACTGAGAGGATGCCTCCACAAGATGCTCTTGGTGGCAGACAGATAGAGCAGGAGATAGACCATTGTGTGTGGTGTCATGCCTGGGCTGGTGGTCCTAGGTGTTATATTAAAAAAAAAAAAAGCAGGCTGAGCAAACCATGAGGGAACAAGCCGATAAACAGTGATCTTGCATATCTTCTGTTTCAGTTCCTGTCTCCAGGTTCCTGCCTTGAGTTCCTGTTGTGTCTTCTCTTCATGAGGCACTGTAAGCTGTATGACGAAACTAACCCTTTCCTCCCCAGGTTGCTTTTGGGATTGTGGTGTTTTATCACAAAAACAGAAACCCTAACTAAGACAAAGACCTTCACTGATACTGATTTCTAACTGCCCCTGTGGACACCTAGGTCTATATATTGTTACTATCTTCCGAAAGTGGTTTTGTATATCTGTATATAACTGCATCCTCTCACTAGCGGTTTCTTCTTTCTTAGGAATATTCTCTCTCTCTCTCTCTCTCTCTCTCTCTCTCTCTCTCTCTCTCTCTCTCTCTCTCTCAGTCTTTATATTCATTCTCTTCCCCTGGAAGATCTTTCTCCCTATTCTCCAGTTGGACAAATGTAGTAGCATTTTTCATTCTTATGAATGCTCAACACTTGCTACATTTAATGCACATCCTCCTGGTCACCTTTGATATGCTGCAAACACTGTTAAGAACCTACTGGCTACCAAGACCCACACAAAATCCTGTTGGGAAGTTCCATTTGTATGTCCAATACGCCTCTCAGATCCCATCACTCGTCCAAATGAATTCTTATGTTCTTTTCTCCTTTGATATATTTTACTTTGTTGCCTTCTTGTCAAGGGCTAGGTACGGTCAAAGGCCCTTTGGGGTTCTGAGCATGGAGCAAAGAGCTCTGGGATTTTCTTTCCTGTCAAGGTCATGCTTGGCAAGACCAGCAATGGCCTGGCGCCAGGGCTCTGGAGGCTACCAAGGCCAGTTTCCCTGTAAAGCTGTGGACAAATGCTCCAGACACAGAGATGGAAAGTGCTCTGCTTACCGTACCTGTATGTGTCTTGCAAAAGAGGAAGGAGAGTTACTCTGAGTTCCCCATTATTCTGCTGCCTGATGAACCTTACGGATTTGAGTGCTGCTCCCTCATTTGAGGAGTACATTAGGAGCTGTGATGAATAAACTCGCTAGCTTGGGTCACCAGCCCTCGCCGTCCTTCTGACCCCCGCTTTGGGCTCTTCTTTTCTCTCCCCTGGTCTTCCCCTTGAGAGTTCCAGAACAAACCCAGGAAGAACCGCTGGTCTCATTCACATTCCTTCTTATTTTCCCACATCTTCCACGCTCAAGACCACTCAACCTTCAAATTTTCTTTGAGCTCTGTCAAACATGTCCAGTTGGACATCAAGTTCTGTGGACCTTGCCCGCTCCAGTCGCCTGGCATTTGTCCTATGATCCTCTCACCCTATTGCCTTTGACCAGACAATCTGTTTGTCCCTTATGCCATTTCTGTGATTTTTCTGGCTATTCTTTCTACTCTTGGAGTCTCCCCAAGACTGTTTTATTTTTACAGAGCATATCTAGATATATCAGTTTCTTGGCCCCTATTTTAAAAAAAAAAAGCAAAAACCAAAGATCAGACTTTTTTTTTTAGCTTGACCTTTAGGATTTCCATGGGCTAGGTTCACTGCCCTTTGGAGTTTCCTGTCTTTTCCTTGCTCCTTCCTAACTAAAATATTTCCGGTTCTGAATGGGATGTACATACACTTCCTGAAATATGTGGTGTTTTACTCATCTGCTCTTTCATTTCCTTCGCTGGAATTTTTCTATTTTTTTTTTTTTGTGTGTGTGTGGTGCAAGAAACAATTCAAAATTCACTTGTCTTGCCAGGTGATAGTGGTACACTCCTTTAATCCCAGCACTCGGGAGGCAGAGGCAGGAGGATCTTGGAGTCTGAGGTAGCCTGGTCTACAGAGCTAGTTGCAGGCCAGCCAGGGCTACAGAGAGAAACCCTCTGTAAAACAGTTCACTCGTCTCCAAGAAGCGTCCCTCCTGGGCTTCTCACTCTTCCTTTGCACTCCCAGCACATTTTTCCTTGTGCCAAGCAGCCATCAGCCTTTCCCTTGTACTACAAATATTCATGTTTCCATGTATTTCATAAAAGCTGTAAGCTTTTTAGGGGCAATATCAGGTTGTGTTATTTTTGATTCCTTAGCTGTTCTGTTGGCTCTGAGGCCGGCAATGTGACACACAGTCCACTAGCCAGGCAAACTATCGCTCCAACAGTGCGGAAAGAGCTTCTCGGCTGGACAGGATTCAAAGCCAATATCGTTAAATTCGGAGAGAAGGTACTGCCTCTCATTGTTCCTGATAGCAATCCAATTAATGCTGGGAACCACTTAGCTTGCTCAGGGGGCTGCCAAGGGCTTAGGGAAAGTCTGGGCAGTGTCTTTGGGTTTGAAAAGGCAGCCACAAATTTCTGGAATGACAGAACTCCAATTTCCTTATTTGGCTGTTGGAAAAGTCACGACACCCCTGTTCCTTAGACAAATGGAGAGATTTGAAGGATGGTGTGCTGTGTTCCTTCTTGCCTGCCTTCCTCAGACCTATGACCTTATCTGGCTTGTTGGATATGGCCCTTAGCTTAACTAGCCAAAGGCTGATTGGAAGACCACGAGTCCTGGTTTGCTCGTGGGCTGTTTCAGATTTATGTGTGATTATGGGCTGCCGGCAAGAGTTCTCAAGCCGCTTTTTCTTCTTCCTTTTGCTTCACCCTTTGATCTCATCACCCCTCCCTCCTTTCTTTCCCCCTACTTCATAGCACAAATAACACACATTCCTTAGTTTCACATCTTGGTTCCACTCCTCACAAAGAACCTAGTCTTTCAGATCCCTTGTCTCTAGAACAGAGACAGTAAGAAGCCCTGTGGATGTCAACAGAATTCGATGCGATATTCTGTGGGAGGCACTTGTATGGGACCACCTGAAGGGGCTGGGGATGCGACATTCNGTGTGAGGCACTTGTATGGGACCACCTGAAGGGGCTGGGGATGCGACATTCTGTGGGAGGCACTTGTATGGGACTACCTGAAGGGGCTGGAGAGGTCTGCCCAAGGTTGTTCCTCATTCAGGAATGAAGGACTCTCTTCCCTACTGCTGTTTTTACCCACCAGCCTATCTGGAGAATTTTCTTTACCTGACCTTGCCCAGAAGCCGTACCTCTTTCCGGAGATCAGCCTACAGCCAATGACTGACCACACCGGGAGTACACAAGACACCCTGCCTCCGTGTCCTCCCCTCCTTTTGGGGGTAGAGTTGTTAAACCAAGAGCCCTTCCTGACAAGTTGATTTCGGTCTCACAAAGTTTCAGCAAGCCCTATCTCCGACACTGACACAGAAGGTGTTCACCGCACCACCGGCCCGTGCGTGGTAGGCAGGCACACGGCGCTGGCAATCTGGACTTTACCACCTGTGCGGCCGTGTCTCGCGGTCTCGCGGTCTCGTGGTGGAAGCTGCTTTGGCTCCACCACACAGAGCTCTCTCTCTCTCTCCTCAGGAGTGTTGTTACTGGGTTGGGAGAGATGTTCGGGAGTCTGGGGAGCTGACAGGGACAGAAGTTCTCAGTTGAACCTTTCTCCTGCTGGGGGCAATGGGCACTCCGGGAAAGGAGACAGGAGCGGTGCTCACTCCTCTGTATGATTTACAGAGGACAACTTTTTCCTCTTTGGAGAAGAAAGGCCTCGAAGCTTTGAGAGTCCTGGCCTTGAGTCCTAGGTTCCTGATAGTTATCTTCTCCTGGATTTCTCTGGGAAACCACAGAAAGTTACTTTTTCATCTTCCAAATCTATTCAGAAGGTCTTCTGAAATGAACCCTCCTCTCTAGCCAAGCAGCCAGCAACACTAGGTTCCAAAGACTTCCTAGGCCGTGAGAAACCGCCTCTCTGAATCACCTACTGGGGGCCGGGTGGGATGGCGGAGCTCAGCCACAGATGTAGTTTAGACACCAGCATTCACCTGTGGGTGACCTTGTGAGTACCTTGCTTGCTTCTCTCAACAATGCCCACTTGACCCTTGCATGCTCCTCTGAGCAATGTCCCCTCCTCCTCCCACCCATCCTTCAGGGCCCAGCTTGGGGCTTTCAGGAGGAATTCTTTCGGAGCTGAGACCCTCGGTGCCTGTGACAACACCCTGTGTGGGCTCTGGAGGGGTGAGGAGCAGGGAGTCCCTATGGAAGCGGACAGAGTTTCACACTCTCTCTTTTAGGGAGCAGCAAAGCCTGCAGCTCGGAACATTCTGACCTTCTGAAGGGGTACCTTGGGTGATGGGGAGGAAGCCTTCAGAGCAAGGCTGGTGCGTGGGGCAGGGTAGAGCGTGGGGTGGGTTAGGCAAAGTCCAGTCGGCCCCTGTCAGTTTGTTTACACACCATGATTCAGGCTCTATATTCAGAGTGCCCAGTTTTTCCAGAGAAGCCAAAGAAATCCAAGTGCTTTCATATTTATTGTTTTAAACGAACTAAGCTTTAAAAATATTGCCTATAAAGTCAAAAATTTTAACAGGCGCTGAGGGTCAAACCAAGTACTTCTGGGTACAAGGCATACGACGACGCATTTGTGGCCTCTGATTCCCAGAAGAAACCTCTGTTACCCTGACTGCCCTTTGACCCTTCACAGCCACAGATGCTACAACGGCTTCCAGTACCTCCTCTAAAGACAATGCTCATTTGGGTGCACTTCAGTGTCCACCAGCGTCATCATGATTAATCCACAACAGGAATGCAAAGCTCAGAAAGCCATCCGCACGTACAATAGGCAAGGGGGATTTTCATGATCAGAAGCCCTGTGTGTCTGCTTGTGAAATCAGGGCTGTTTTCCCTAGATGGTCACAGGAACCTCTCAAAAGTGAGACAGAAATAAAGGGTGTCCCCTGTAGAGCCTCCAGCTTGTTAGCCTGTCTACACCTCGCCCTGCAGGTTCCTCTCCTTGGTAGCAGAGGCACGGTATTCTACCCTTGTTTCCAGGTAAGCCCATCTAACCAGAACGTGAGTTCTTTGAATTTGGTCCTGCCCATCTTTATCACAGAGCTTGGGGGAGCTTCCTTAGAGAAGACGCTTACTGACAGGTGGTCAGATGCAACTGAGTTACAGGGCTCTTACCAGACTAGATCAGCTCATGCTTCTCATGCCCTTCTTAAGAGGTCTGGATGTCTACCTGGGGCCTATTTAGGCTCTCTTCCTCCAGAGTGTGTAAAGTCCCTGTTTCTGTTCCTCTGGCTACTGTTACTGCCCTTCTGGGAGTTAGTAGTCAGTATTTAGAAGAGTCTTAAGATATGTTTATTGAAGTCAATAGTCACTTAGTTCCTATGGATCTATTTTGAAATTATATCCTGGGTTTTTAACCATGACATGAAGAATTTGGAGACAAGGTGTTTTTCATTTTCAGAGACAGGGTTTCTCTGTGTAACAGTCCTGACAATTCTGGGACTCACTTTGTAGACCAGCCTGGCCTCAAACCCACTGAGATCTGCCTGCCTCTGCCTCCCAAGTGCTAGGCAGTCTGAAACTTTTGTAGAAGGACCTAATTCTAATGATGCATATTGTGGCCAGCCACGGAAACAATGGAGGTTCGAACTTTGTGCTAGCCTGCGGGAAGAGGGTACCCTTTTACTTCCAGTTGAAGAAGAATTTCCTTTAGATGTTCCTATTGCTCACAACTTGCCAGAACAGACTCTATGCATTATCTCTGTGCCTGGCACAGCGCCTGGCACACGGAAGATGCTCAATGCGTCTGTTGACTGAGGTTATTCACCTGGGTGGGCACCTTCTGAGGAGCTATTGATGCACGAGGCTTCTCTGTGGTTGAGCTGTCCCGGCATGTGGAAAAGATCAGTGTGCAGGACCTCAGCATTGTGCCTGCCCAGGTTAGCCTAAAGTTAACTAAGTGGGCTGGATCCCCTTAACGATTTCAATATTTGACAGAGTATCATCCTAGACACACCCTGGAAACATGCTTTCCTGGGACGGAGGCCAGGACTTTCAAGGTCAAGGCGGATAAGCACAGGGCAAAGTCACACCCAGGGGGAGATGTGCCGACAAATTATTTCCCGTGGCCAGTCCTGAACTTTGGCTGTAGCTCAGACCTGGCAGCAGAGAGCTGAGGTCCTAACCCTTTTCTGCTCTTGTTCTAAATTCTCACACTACCGAGAGAGAGAGAGCGAGAGCCTGGTTTGGGCGGAAAACCAATAGAGACTCTATTTGGTACCTTCTGCTGAGGGATGGGCTTGGGGAACCAGCAAGGGTGGAGGAGCGGGACCCAGCCAAGATCCACACCTGTTGGGGGAGCCAGGGTAAAGCGAATGGCTGGTGCCAGGGTTACACTGTGTTTACATCCAGCACTTTGACTCTCCTGGGCTGGAAATTCTCTCACTAAGGAGCCATTAGTCTCACTTATGTTGCTTCCAGAGAAGATAATTACCTCAGATGCGCCCCTCCACGGGCAGCACCGTACCGTTTGCAGCCTGTATTGTTGGCTCATCCTTATCCCCCCACATGTTTGGAGGAGACCGGATATTCGGGAAGCAGTGGCAGCCTGGCTCTGTCACTCTGCGCATCTCCTCTCGGCTCAGTGCTACTTGGGCACAACCACCCAAGCTTGCTTGCCGCAAACTTTTCATGCAGCAGGTCTTCACCGATCGATGTCCGCATAACCCTCAACCTAAGGCCCTGTTCCGAAGTCATTCCCCCGTGACGTCACCACAGAGCTCTGGGAGATGAAAGCCCTCCTACCTCTGTGATCACCCGCCAGCTCCCTCTGTGCGGTTCACTTGGCTCCGATTCACGTTCCACCTGGCCGGTCTGCTGCGTTACTGTCCTGTTTTCATTACGAGGTATCCGTTACTCTGGAACAGGGCCATGCTTGGTTTCTGTCTACATCCACAAGGAAACTGACTACGTCTACAGTGCATTTAGCAGGAGCTCAACACATGCTGAGCATTTCTTTGGATTAATATGAATTGAGAGGACTTTTACCTAGCTGTGCAGTTGCGGCAAATCTCTTCTGTGATGCATTTGTGTGCCTCTGGCTGGTGTGTGATCAGGGTCTGGGGAGAGAGGGAAGTATCCTGCCTTCCGCGTCATAATGGCTCGTTTCATAGGTAGAAATGACACCAATACAGACGGCAGTGATTCCTCCAACACGCAGGGCAATAGCAATAGAAGCAGGATCATACCTTAATATTGTCCTCTGGCCAGGAGTTCAGCATGGTTGCTAGGTGGCCCTTGTCATGAATGGTGATGAACAGCCCACTAGGAAACATAAAGATGAACACAAAGAGAAGCCGGGCAGTCAGTGTGGAGACAGAGCAAACACCCCGAGCACCGGCATCAACTGCATTGCCCACTTTTGCCCCCAGCCCCACGGAAGATGGATTTTAATGTCTCAATGCTCTGGAGGGTCCTGGCGTCTTTCCTAACTGCTTTTCTCTGTAGAATCAGGAGAGCACTGGGTCAAGGGCGTGCCCGCCTGGAGCCATCTTCTCTAGAGAAGGCATCTTCTCTTCTGTTCTCTCTACATTCGGTACCAGAATCCCCTGACTCGCTAGCCCCACAACTACCGTAGCCACGATGGGTCTGCTCTCCGGGTACTTGCTCCAGAGCACAGAGCACATGGCCAGGACCAGAACTTGGACATGGGGGTTGGGATGTTCAGACATGTATGCACCAGGCCTCTGAGATGTAGCTGAGAAGGGAAGCGGGGGAGGAGTGCTTGATGACATACTTTTCTTTGTCAGCATTGGAGTATAATACCAGATTCACACTTAGCCTTCCAGTCCACCAGAGGGCGCAGTTGCAAATGTAAGATAAAAGAGCAGGCTATGCTTCATAGCTTGCTACTTGACTTAGAATGTTTAATACAGACTTCAAAGGCGTGGATATGTACACACTCAAGTCTTCATCATTTTAGAAGTGCGCCAAGGTTCCTGGCTTCTGGGAGTGACACAGGATAACCCCTCTGAAGACAATTATTATAAAGTCACTCATAATGTAAACAATTTATATTATCGCTACGCTGTAATGAAATATGTGTCTTTGGTTTACAGCAAGGGAGCTTGGCCAAATGGTGCTAGAAGCTGCAAGAGCATCTGCCTTTGAAAGCAGGAACTGTTCTTTGCAGCTTTTTGCCTAAACGCAGGCCTATCTTCAAATGGCTCGGAACGACAGAAGGCCGACTTACACACTGAGTGCCCGAGAACAGGGTTGGGGTTAGGAAGAACAGTGCAGTGCAGGGGGAAACTGGAAGGGAAGAGACTTCAGGGACTCTCAAGCCTGCCTGGGTCTAAAAAGCTCTGTCGTTGACTGGCCGTGAGTAGCAGGGGCACTGACACAGTTGGTTGTAGCAAGAAGCCCAAAGAACTGAGCAGAGACCTCAGTTCTAGCTGATTTGGGCAGATAGAGCTTGGGATTTGAATTCAGTTTAGTTAACTCTCTTAGAACAAAACGTAATTCAGCATCTATAGAAGACAGGATACCAGCAATATCCATTATTACATGCTTATATCACCTATGTCTCGGTTTTCAAGATAAAATATGTGTGTGTGTGTGTGTGTGTGTGTGTGAGAGAGAGAGAGAGAGAGAGAGAGAGAGATGTCCTCACATACATGCCTGTCACCCATGCATGTGAAAGTCAGAGGTTGAAATCATGAATTTTCTTTTTTTTTAAAAAAAATATTTATTTATTTACTATGTATACAATAGTCTGTCTATGTGTATGCCTGCAGACCAGAAGAGGGCACCAGACCTCATTACAGATGGTTGTGAGCCACCATGTGGTAGCTGGGATTTGAACTCAGGACCTTTGGAAAGGTAGGCAATGCTCTTAACCGCTGAGCCATCTCTCCAGCCCCAAATCATGAATTTTCTACCTTACTTTTTTGAGACAGCGTTTGGCTGAGCCCCAGAGCTACCCTTGCCTGTTTCTCCCCAGTGCTAGGATGGCAGCTGCACATTGCTGCCCTCAGCTTATTTTAAATGTAGGTGTTGGGTATCACACTTAGGCTCTCACATGTTCACCGAAAGTGCTGTTTCCCACTGAGCTGTGTCTGCAACCCCCATAAAGAGTCCTGAATGCCATCCATTGTTGGAACTATTCTTTCTCCTCTCTTCTATCACTAAACTAAAAACAACCAACCAAACCGAACCAAAATGAAAATCCAGCTTGTCTTCAGAAGCTGCCTGCATGCCGTTCCTCCAAGTCTCCACCCACAGTAGTGTGTTTTTTATTAGCTTTGTATTACTAAACTTTCCATAGCTTCTCCGTTTTGAAAGCAATGAACACTTTTCAGCTTTCATCTCTTCTGGTTTATTTATTTTTTTTAAAAGAATTACTTGTATTTATTTTATGTGTGTAAGTGTTTTGTCTGCATGTGTGTATGTGCTCCATATGTGTGCAGTACCCCTGGAAGCCAGAAGAGGGTGCTGGGTTCTCTGGAGCTGGAGTTACAGGCAGTTGTGAGCTGTCAGTTGAAGGTGCTGAGAACTGAACTCTAGCCTTCTGCCAAAACAGCAAGCTCTCCTAATGGCTGAGCTGTTTCTCCAGTCCCTTCTCTGTCTCCTTGATAGAATCTGATACTTTCACTAATTCCCTGGACCCAAATGCTGGCTTCCCTAAGTCTCCATTTTTTGAGTTTTCCTCCTTCTCTGACAACTATTGTTTATTCTTTTAAACTGGCCACCCAGCCACATTTGTGCTAACATTCCTCAAAAATTTCCCTTCAGTCTTTCACTTTCAGTCTTCCATGTGATCTTGTCAGCGCCAAAAGCATTTGGACACGGACCTTCAGATATCTCCACTAGAATTTCTCATTTTAGGTTCTATTGACATTTTGGGTTAGAGAATTCTTTGCTGTGTGGGTGAGGTTGTCCTGAGCCCTGCAGGGTTTTTGGTATCATCTTTTGCCTCTACCCACTATATGCCAGAAACACCTCTACCCTCTACTCTGCTGTAACACCAGCACCAGCAACAGTATCAACAGCATAGAAATAGCAACAACAGCAACAAAAACAACAACACAACAGCTACAGCATAGAAACAGCAACAACAACACAACAGCAACAGCATAGAAACAACAACACAACAACATAGAAACAACAACAACACAACAACAGCATAGAAACAGCAACAACAACACAACAACAGCATAGAAACAGCAACAACAACAACACAACAACATAGAAACAACAACAACACAACAATATAGAAACAATAACAACACAACAACAGCATAGAAACAACAACATAGAAACAACAACAACAAAGAAACAACAACACAACAACAACAGTATAGAAACAACAACACAACAACATAGAAACAACAACAGCATAGAAACAACAACACAAGAACAACGAAACAACAACAACACAACAACATAGAAACAGCAACAACAACACAACAACACAACAACACAACAACATAGAAACAGCAACAACAACAACACAACAGCAGCATAGAAACAGCAGCAACAACAACAACACAACAGCAGCATAGAAACAGCAGCAACAACAATACAACAACAGCAACAGCAACAACAACAGCAACAGCAAGAACAGCATCTCCAGTCATTAGCAAGTATCCCCAGAGGGGACAAAAGTCAACACAAACTTTGACAGAATTGCTCTAGACCTCTGTTAACTGCCGGCCTGACACACGCCAAGGGCACTCAGATTTAACACGTCTCCTAGCCTCTCATCAGCTGTGACTGAAAGACAAGATAAAGTTGACTCATTCCTTTCATTCTCAAGTCTCAGTCACACCGGCTTCCTTTCCAGACCCCGTGTCGCCATGTGCCTGCTCCCTCAGGTGTCCAGGCTGTTTCTTCTGCCCAACGCAACGCCGCCGCACTTCCTCACTCTTCCTGCAGTTAACTCATTCTCACGCCTCTGGAAATTTTCACGTCCAGACAGAAGGTTCTTGGTATGAGTTCACAGTCTCTTAAGCCGTGCAGGCACAGCCGTGTTTGCTGTGTGGCTCCTTGGCTAGCGTGCCCTCATGAGACCGTAAGCATCACAAGGACAAACCGTGTGTTTTCATCATCGGTCAGCACCTTTCCCTCCGGCTTAGTTTGTAAGCCGTGCTGAGCACATCACCTCTGAGCACAGGGAGCTGTAAGCCAACGGGTGATGATGGGCAAGTGACAGAGGGGAAAATTGTTGGATGAAACTGGGTGAGTTGGCGCTAAGGTGAGTTGTGTGTGCGCCCTAAAGGGACCCTGTGGGTGGTGTGGGACAGTGCTAGTCAGTGCACAGAGGATGGTGAGTAGGCCAGGAGAAAGAAATACGCTCAAGAGTTGAGGGGATGAGGTTCTAGTTTTGAAGCGGGCAATGTCAGCATCTGAGTTAACTTACTCATTAAGCTTGATAGTTCCCAGTGAGGAACACCAGACTCGGCCACCCCCAGGACAGGCCTCTTCCACTTAGAGACTGTTTTGAGCTGTTTCACTGTGACCTGGAGTTTTCAGGAAAATGGAAAGCCACACCTGTGTTCTACAAGCTGATTAAAACTGTGATCATGGAGGGTTGGAATGTTGCCAGATTATCTTCTGCTATCTTTAGTTCTCTGTGTCTGACCTAACAGCCTCTGATTTTTTTTTTTAAGGCAATTACTTTGGGGTGTCTTAACAGATCTCTCATTCCACTGAAAGCTAAGAACGCTATCAGATAACATCGGAAGCCTGTAGCAGGTGAAGAAGGATATGGTTTTCTGTGCTGTACCCGGCCTACCTGATGTTCCTACCAACATATTGAAGAATGCCTTGATTTATGACTTCCTTTTGTTCTGGGACTGTAAGAATTCCCTGCAACTGTCACCACAGTGAAATACAGTATTTGAGGAAACATGGATCTTTATTCCTGGGCCATGGCCACTCATTAGTCGTTCCAAGATAAACTGTGTCTTATCCCTTTGTGTTGAGAACTATGTTTTGCATGGGCAAATCTAGAAAAAAAAAGGCATTTTTTTCCTCCCATTCCCTTCTTTTTTTCCTTCCTTCCTCACGCCTTCCCTCCCTACCTCTCTTCCTTCTTTCCTCCTTCCCTTCATCTCTTCTTTTCCTCTTTCCTTTCTTCTCTCTTTCCTGTTCCCTCCTCCCTTCTTTCCTTCTTTCCTCCCTCCCTCCCTCCCTCCCTCCCTTTCTTCCTTCCTTCCTCCCCCTCCCTTCCTTCCTTTCTTCCTTTATTTGAAAAAGGCACTTGTCTTTCATGGCTAGGAACTCACTATGTGTATCAGGTTGGCTGTGGACTCATCCACCTAGGTCTGCCTCCTGAATGCTGGGATTACAGGCAAGCGCTCCACTAGGCTCCTTGGCCA
Source organism: Dicrostonyx torquatus (assembly GCA_028555095.1). Lineage (NCBI taxonomy): Eukaryota > Metazoa > Chordata > Mammalia > Rodentia > Cricetidae > Dicrostonyx > Dicrostonyx torquatus. The sequence continues at coordinate 142,302 of JAQHUG010000099.1, forward strand.
TTTGTAAAGAACATTTTCACTTATTTAACAATTTCTGTTTGTACAGATGCATCCCTCTTAGCTGCACAACGAAACTTCCTGAAAACCCTTGCTTACCTCACCTGTGGACATCACGTCATCTCTTTCCTTAAGGACACCCCCCATTCACCCCTTTCTTTTGTTTTATCAAAAACCAGATTTGAGCTCGAAGTCCTAACCACTCCTTAGGCTAGACTGGTTAAATTCCATTTTTCACTTGCTAATCTGTCTTTTGCGAAAGGGCTTATTCCAGCTGATAACTATGAAGGGCAGGCAGGCCGCTCCCTGTAGGAGAGTGCCTCTCTCCTATACTAACAAGGAGGCCGATGTCTTCGCACTAGGATAACCAGGTGCCAGCCCCAGATTTATTGATGTCTCCCTTAGGGAAATCATTTCACCCACAGCAATGACCGTGACACATTTCTGGCTTTGGAAAGGCCTGTCACTCAACATTCCTTCCATACCCTGAACCCTGATAGAGGCCCCATAGGCTTAGTGGGGGTGGGGTGGAGGAGCACGTGTGTGAATGGGTGGGTACCAGTCCTGCTCTGGTGTAGAGCTAAACGGAGTGAGTGGTGTGCGTTTACAAAGCGTAGTTACTAAAATTATATGGTGCGTTAAAGTCAGCCCTCTTTATTGATAATAAGAGGGAGAAGGGGGTGGGGTGAACAGTTTTACATTTAAACTTCGGACCTGATGAGATGTTGGGTGGCTTGTTTATTCTCTTCCTCTTAAAGTGTATTTATTGGGGCTGCAGAGATCAGACTGTAAAATTTCCTGCTTCTGAAATTTATTAAGAGTTTTTAAAATGTTCATAATATAAACTATAGCAAAGGACTGCTCTGGATGTGGGTTTCAAGGTTTTGTTTGTTTTTTTTTTTCTTTCTGTAATTCTTGTTGGAAAGGGAGTGTGCTAATAAACAAAAGAATTATAAGCCCCAGAAGGATTTTCGAGGGTTTGTAGGCAGTGAGTGAAATCCTGAGTGAATGTGCCTTGTTGACATGGGCATAGCCGTGTTGAGGACCCCAGTGTGCATCAGATCCATGGGACCAGGCAAAGCCTTCCCAAGGAAGGCTCAGAGGAACCGCAAAGCATCCTGGGGCCTGAGTGAGTGCTGAGGGTGGTTCAGGAAAGTTCCCGAAGCTTTCTTTCTCTGCTGGCTACAGCCTGAAGACTGCCCCTGAGAGGGACTGCTCATGCAGGGAGGACCTGAAGCTGCCTCTCTGTTCGTGTGTGTAACAAACGGGGGCTGCAGCTTTGCCATCCAAGTTTCCTGTGTCCTCATGGCTTTCATTTCTCCATCCCTCCCCCGCTCCAGTTAGGTGGGTCCCTGGAGTCGCACAGCAGATAGGGAGGTAGGGGTATTTTCACCCTCTGCCTGAAGAGCATCTAGACCAGCTCAGAAAGAATCGCCTGTAAAATGTTCCCAGTAAACTATTTTCAGTTCTAGCGACTTCGCACTCAGGGGGAAATAAACGTTTCCAACAGTAACGGGGTGATGGGATGGTTCCTCCCATTTCCATAAGATGTTATTAGCCGAGGAATGCATTCTGCCTCAGTGACCTCAGACAGAGTAGCTCGGTGCCCTGGGAAGCTCCCTTTTCAGTCCTGCTTGGCTCCATCTGGAGAGCGCAATCACATGGTAGTGACCAAGGCTGGTAGGAGGATTTAAAACACAGCACCGGCACCACCTAATGAGGCTGCCCGTGGTTTAACAGGCACAAGAGAGGGCTTCTGGAGGGAGAGTAGCACAGACGAGGGGTTCATGTGCCTGCGTTGTAGCCACAGCACCTGGCTGACACCTGACGCTGCCAGTCCCTGGTAACACATCCGTGCACGAAGTTACTTTTCTGTTCCTAGGTCGTCTGGTCTTCACAGGCAAATGGAAGATGTGGCCCCACCTGCTTTCTATCCTGGGCTATAATGGTTGAATAGGACAGACCATATTTAAGTAGTGTGTTACAATGTCTCCTATACACTGGTATACAGTGTCTGGTATAACTGAACAAATGGCAGCTCTTCCTGTTGCTGGCCGAGCTGTACTTATCAGTGTAGACTCATGGGTCAGCTTGTCTGGCCTCAGATGCTGGCACAGCATCCTGGAGGCATAAGACTCATACCAGATACCTGGTAAATGCTAGAATCTGGTTATGAACGAGCCTTTTTGGCTACAATGACAGCCCGTCTGTCCCAAGCCATGATTGGCAGTTGCAGGGCCTTTTACTGATGTCAGAGGAAGGTCAACAGAAATAAAATATGGTGGGCAGAAAATCTCTCATTATGTATGGGTCATCACCCGGTGCGGGCATGTGGTGGTTTGAAAGAAGATGGCCTCCAAAGGGAGTGGGCACTATTAGGAATTAAAGTGCGGCTTTGTTAAAGTAGGCCTGGCCTTGTTGGAGGAAGTGTGCCACCATCAGAGTGGGCTTTGAGTGCAGTCAAGCTCAAATCACAGCCAGTGAGGCAGACCCCTTCCTGTTGCCTCCGTAGTCATGATGTAGGACTCTCAGCTCCTCCACCACCATGTCTGCCTGCGTGCCACTGTGCTGATAATGGACTAAATCTTTGAAAATATAAACCATCCCAATTAAATGGCTTTCCTTTATAAGGGCGGCTGTGGTCATGGTGTCTCTTCACAGCATTAAGAACCCAACTAAGACAAAAAAGCTGATACCGAAGACTGGGGCATTGCTGTGATAGGCCCGGCCATGTTTGTTGGGAGGAATATAGACTTTGGTGCTTTGGGTTAGGAAACCAATTGAAAGCTTTAAGTGCTGTTTAATGGGCCATCTTAGTAAGAACATGACAGACAGCGGTGCTGAGTGAGATTGGAGCTGTGGGGGCCTGGTTCAGGAGGTTTCAGAGAAGAAGAATATTAGTGTGTGACCTAGAAACCAATCTTAATGATATTTGGTGAAGAATGTGGCTGCTTTTTGCCCTTGTCTGACACGTCAAGAGTTTTGGATTCATTCCTTTGGCAGATAAAATCTTAAAATGGCCTAATATAGACTTTGTTGTGTGGTTATGAGTGGTAACGCTAATGGAGATTTGTAGTGAATAGGGGCAAGTTGAGCTAGGAAAATTACAAAATGTACAAACAGAGGAGAAAAGGAACAGCAGGAATGGAGTCGAGTGGAATGGAGCTGCATCCTGTGCGGAAGGAGATAAATGGGTTAAGAAATGGAACAAGAGGAGCGGAGACTGCAGGGCTAGACCCCACCCTGCTAAGTTCCCAACTTATGAAAAGGAATTAAAGAAAAGTTTACAGTTGGGTATGATGGCGCACACCTTCAAACCCAGCACTCAGAAGGCAGAGGCTGGCAGATCTTCCCATCTGAGGCCAGCCTGGTCTACAGAGCAAGTCCCGGGACAGTCACACCTAGGCAGTGAAGTGAACCGTGGAGACTAGAAAGCTGGTGAAGACGTAATTAAACAAGGGGGCCATGTTCCATCCCCAGTGAGAAGCCGGACTTGGCAGCTTTGGTCATGTGGTTCTGGCTTTAAGGATAGGGAAAAAAACAAAAAAAAAAAACAGGTTATGGAACATTTCTCCATGACTAAGGAAAGCATCTGAGGACCAGGCCTCTGTCAGGATGTCCCTGAATGGAGGCCCAGAGAGGTCACTGTGAGAAGCTGTGAAGGAGAAGCCTGGATTGCCCTGGGCAGCCCAAAGTCACGGGCTACCCGCCAAGGAAAGCAGGTATTTCCTCAGTATGGTCCCTTCCCTGTATCACGTGCCATAATACTCGGGAAGTGTGTGATCTGGTTTTTCCCCTTATTTTCAGTTTTAGAGGGGATTACAGTTAAGAGATTGTATGAACCTCAGAAGACATTTTGAACTTTGGACTTTTAAACATTGTTGAAACTGTGACAGACAGACAATGGGGACTTTTAAAGTTGGACTGGATGCATTTTTGCATTATGATATGATTATAATTCTTTGGGGGCCAGGGAGTGGAATGTGATAGTGTGAATGTAATTGGCCCCCATATGCTCATAGGGAGTGGTGCTATTAGGAGGTGTGGCTCTGCTGGGGTAGGTGTGGCCTTGTCAGTACATACGGAGGAAATGTGTCACTGTGGGTATGAATTTTGAGGTCTCCTATAGTCATGCTATACCCAGTGAGACAGACCACTTCCTGTTGCCTCTGGGTCAAGATGTAGGACTCTCAGCGCCTTCTCCAGCACCACATCTGCCTGCATGCCGCCATGTTGTGCCACGATGATAATGGACTAGCCCTCTGAAAATGTAAACCACGCCAGTGAAATGCTTTTCCTTTATAAGGGTTGCTGTGGTCATGGTGCCTCTTCACAGCAATAGAACACTGACTAAGACAGAATAAAAGTTGTTTGGTGATACACAGCTGGGATTACACCTTTTCTAGGATCCCTGAAAGAGCTAATGAGGGTGAGATGATAGGCACCTGGGGAGGAAGCATAAATCACAAAAGGACAGCATCCGCTCCATTCATCCGTGCAGGAAGCTTTCCTGAGTATCTCTGCTCTCCATGGACTCAACAGGCCCTGTGCGGAAGTACCCTGAGCACAGGCTGGGCTCTCAGAGAGTAGCCCCATCATCCCATGGGCACCCTAACAAGATGCCAATGTGAAGGCCTGGGAGATTCAAGTGTAGGTCTCACACAGATGCCAGTGGTTCCTTCAGGAGTGTGATCTGGGATAAGCCTTCAGCCCTCTTTGCCTGAGGTCTCTGGTCAGTAAAATGGGGATCTCAGCTGCGCTGTGGAATGACAGCGAGCAGTAGGCAGGACAAAGCTGTAAGGGCCACGTGTGCCACAAAGCACCAGGAGGTTCCAGTCTCATTAATATTTGCTGCCTGTTGAGTAGGTTGGAGAGGTCTGATAACAACGGCTTTCTACAGTCCCAGCCAGAGAACGGGAGTGGCAGCAGAGGGTTAGGGAGCACCGCCCGGCTCTGAGCCACACGGGCATCTCCAGAACTCGAGTGAATTGCTGACGGCCAAGGTGCTGGACATCCTGCAGTTAAGGCAACAACAGAAACACTCATCGAGGCCCGTGCCTTCTTAGAGGAACTCAATCAGAAGCTTCTCACGCTCCTGGTGATGCCCAGCTGAGCACCTGGGATGGGGCATTGGTGGAAACCTCGCTGTCGGTAGCCACTAAGTGGAACAGGGGAGTAGTTTCAGCTACTTAGGATTTCTCCTAGGTTTTCCCTACTTACCTTAGGGAAGCAGATTTAGGGTTTTGAATTTGAGGGTTAAGAAACATACTGTGGCAAGCTGCCGACCTACGGAACCCACTTTTGATTGAATAATTGCCTTGCTTTACATAAAATGCAATATGTCCTGAGACGTTGTGAGCAATACGTCCAGATTTAAATGCATACTGGAGAATGGCTTGGACTCTGAATTCCCTGACCTCCGATGTATCTGTCTGCTTGCCGCCGCTGTGACATAATGCTTTAGGTACATAGTTTATAAAGACGGAAAGTTGATCTCGGCTCAACGTTTTGGAGGTTTCAGCCCATGGTGATTTGGTCCAGCCCTGTGGTGGCATAGGACATCACGGTAGAAATACATGGTAGAAGAAGACAGGCCTCATGGCAACTGGAAGACAAAGAGGAGGGGACTGTAGTTCCAAAATCCTCTTCCGGGCTATGAACTGAGTCACCTGTCCTCTTCCATTGGTCCTGTCCCTTAAAGATGCCACCGGCTTTCAACAACACCAAAGAGAGAAAGGAAAGTTTAGCCCCTGGGTCTGGGAGGTTTGTTTCAGATTGAACAACAGTTCAGATAGCAACTGATTTGTGGCTTTCTCAAGTTTGGATTTTCCTCCTGAGGTTCCTAGAAACAGAACTCAGACCCTTCTAGTTGACGTGTGATCTCCAGGATCCACTGCATCAACCAGGGCGAGGTGGTACAGGGCTCTTCTTACACGGAGCTTTGGAGTAAGGGTGCAGAGAGAGGAAGGAATAAATGTGCACTGAGCACCTCAGCTGCTCCTCCACATACTTTATCAACAGGACCTGAAAGGCATTTTTGTTATGGGCCGCTCATTTTATTGCAAAGCCGAAAGTCTTCTTTCTACCCACGTATGAAGTAATTGTTTCTGTTCCCCCAATACAGTATCTGATAACTCTTCCAGGCACAAGGATTTGCCAATAGGAAGAACAACCGGTGGCTGCTGTGGTTAATCAATAAAATAGAAGTGGACATAACCAACCTGCCTAAGGGCCAGTGTGTGATTTACTCTTTTCATTTCTCTTTGCCACAGCAACCCATACAGTTCTAGATAAAGCTACTTCTTGAACCTTGGACCTGGAGTGAGGGAGACACAGAGCACAGCATTAGGTGGTTATTGGTGTGTGTGTGTGTGTGTGTGTGTGTGTGTGTGTGTATATGTCTATACAAGCATAAGATGAAGTACAGAAAGATAATGTGAGATTCCTCTCTGTATGCTGTGAATATGATTGGTTAATAAAGAATCTGCTATGGGCCTATTGCAGTGCAGAATAGGGCAAGGCAGGAATTCCAAGAAGATAGAGGAGGAGAAAGTAGGTGGAGTCAGAGCTGCCATAGGAGACAGATACTGGACACCAGAAGAAACCTTACTGGTAGGCAACTGATGTGGGATTCCCCTCTGTATGCTGTGAATATCATTGATTTGGGCCTATAGCAGAGCTATAGGGGAACAGAGCTAGGTAGGGGGTGTGTGGGAACTAAACAGAATGCTGGGAGAAAGGAGGAGGCAAAGTCAGAGAGAAGTCATGGAGCCGTCACTGGAGACAGATGTGCTGAAACTTTGCTGGTAGGCCACAACCTCGTAGTGATGCACAGATTAATGGAGATGGGTTAAATATTATGTAAGATTTAACCAATAAGAAGCTAGAGCTAATGGGCCAAGCAGTGATTTAAATAATACAGTTTCTGGGTTATTTTGATTCTGGGAAGCCGGGACAAACAAGCAACCTGCTGCTATAGGCCACAACCATGTGGCAATACACTGATTAATAGAAATGGGTTAATTTAAGATGTTAGAGCTAGCTAGGAATACGCTAGAGCTATTGGCCAACAGTGTTGTAATTAATACTGTTTCTGTGTGGTTATTTCGGGTCTGTGTGACCAGGAAACAAATGAGCACTCTCCAGCTACAGAATAAAGCCTACTTCACAGATTTGTTTGATTTATTGTGTGCATGTGTCTGTGTGATTGCATGTGTACATGTATGTGCCCACAGAGTCCATACAGTTCCTTGGAGCTGGATTTACATGCATTTGTGCATCATCTGATGTGGATCCTGGGATTCGACCATGGGTCCTCATGACTGAGTAGCAAGTGCTCTTTTTTTTTTTTTTTGGTTTTCCGAGACAGGATTTCTCTGTGGCTTTGGAGCCTGTCCTGGAACTAGCTCTTGTAGACCAGGCTGGTCTCGAACTCACAGAGATCCGCCTGCCTCTGCCTCCTGAGTGCTGGGATTAAAGGCATGCGCCACCACCGCCCGGCATGGCAAGTGCTCTTAACTATAGACCCATCTCTTCAGTCCCATTGAGATTTTAGAATTGTTTGTTGGAAAGCATGACATGACCATGGTCCACTTTGATCAACAACCTTCTCCCAGGGATGTCTCACACACAAAACATGGACACTCTGGTGAAAGCAGAAGAGAGAGGCCGACCCTTTTGAGGGGGTTCTCAGTTTCTTTCCCTCAGCTAGAACTCTGACAATGACAGCCATGGAAGAAGATTCCATTACTGAAAATATGCTATGGGAGTAGATGATGGTTAAGAAATTACATATTTCAAATTACATCTTATTTGATGAGACCATTTGCTGTTTAAGGAGGGTTAGGCTGCATCTGTCTTATTCATAGTTGTAAAATTGTGGTCTGGCATGGTGCCACGCACACAGCAGGTACTCTCTAGGCAGTACATGCACTGGGACAAGGAGGGTGCATGATGAGTGTGCACGATGTAGTACCAAAATGACATTAATCTGGGCCTGTGCACGATGAGTGTGCATGATTAGTGTATGATGAGTGTGCATGATGAGTGTGCACGATGTAGTGCCGTGAATGACATTAATCTGGGCCTATGCACAATGAGTGTGCATGATTAGTGTATGATGAGTGTGCATGATGTAGTACCGAAATGACATTAATCTGGGCCTGTGCACGGTGAGTGTGCACGATGAGTGTGCATGATGAGTGTGCATGATACGGTACTGAAACGACATTAATCTGGGCCTGGAATTTCACACTTACAAACTGAGTGCATACCATCTCAGGATGTTTATGTGAAGGCCTCCACCAAGCCACATGGATTATGTGACCTCCCTACTTAAATGTTAAAATCCTAATTCCATGCATCCTTATTTAGAGATAATGCCTTTGTGGAACAGTCAGTTAAGATGATGTCACTGGGGTGGGACTTATTCTAGAAGACTGCTGGCCTTGGAAGAAGGGAAGACAGCACCATGTAGAGAAGACTGATGGTGAGGGATGCAGGCTGAGGAGACCAGACTGCCACGTCTATGTGACAAGGACGGCAAAGGTTTACCAATAAACGATAGAGGCCTGCAAGGGCGGAGGGGGATTGTTTCCTTCAGCGTTCAGAGAGTACATGACCCTGCCTTCCGAACTGTGGCAGAGTGACAAATTCATTCCTATTGTTCCAAGCCACCCAGCCCGTGCTAACTTGTTCCAGCAGCATTAGGAGCTGAAGAAGCCAGCTCTTCAGTTCTTGTGTGGTAGCCCTGTGAAGCCGGTCAACACAATTCCTTCTCTATATGTTTCCCAATTCTAAACTAGTTTTTCTCATTCTTATCTCTATTTTTTATTAAGTGAGTTCTTCGATCATTTCATACAAGTTTGTAATACCATCAGGTTACTCTCTTCCTCTACCCTCTCCTACTGTCACTAAGCTTTTGTCAAGACCCACCCCACCAATCTTTCTCAGATTAAGGACTTTTAGTTTTGTGTGACTCACTTGGTTTAATCAGGGCCACCTGTATGATCATCAGGTGACCCTCCACTCGAGCCTGGAGGGGGTCACCAGTGGGCTCACCACTGAAGGCACTCACTCCCCCTTTCCTGACTACCAGTAGGAAACAGTTCAGCCTCGACAGGCAGGGTAAACAATCTCACTTCTCTCTCCTTGTCTGGCTGTTCTTGTGTAACCATTACAGCTGTCTAGAGTTCATGGTGGCAGTGGCTCTATTCTGCCCACAAGACGACATGTCACAGCTCTTTCCCCTGTCCTCTGGCTCTGGGAACACAGTGTTCTCTGAGCCCTGGAGGGGTGATGGAAGTACCTTGTTTAGGGCTGAGCAGCCAATCAGCACCTACGCTCTGCATCTGGTAAAGTCCTAGGTCTCTGCCTTCACTGCAGTTCATAAAATAGGAGAGGCTTCCCTGAGTAAGGTCAGGAGTGATAATTGGTGTTAGAGGCCAAGTTGGCTGGAAGTCTTGATGAAATGTCCTGGAGTGGCGTGGGCAGGACTAAAATGGGTTTGTGTAACCCAGGCTAGCCTCAAACTTGTTATGCAGCTGAGGATGACCTTGACTCCTGATCCTCCCAGGCCCCTCGGTGTGCTGGGATTATAGATGGATAGCCCAAGACCCAGTTCATGTGACGCTGGAGGACAAACTCAGGGCTTCATAGAGAACAGGTAAGCACTTGACTATTGAGCAACATCAAGTTCAATGTCAGAGTTTTCTTAAATGCAGGGGTGGTGTGGGAGGTCCTTCTGTCTATGTGTTACTTTTATTGGTTAAAGAATAAAGAAACTGTCTTGGCCTGTGATAGGGCAAAAGAACAGAACTAGGCAGAGAAAACTAAAGTGAATGCTGGGAGAAAGGAGGCAGGGTCAGAGAGAGACACCTTGGAGCCGCCACCAGAGTCAGACATGCTGAAACTTTGCTGGTAAGCTACTGCCACGTGGTGATACACAGATAAATGGAGATGGGTTAAATTAACATGTAAAAGTTAGCCAATAAGAAGCTAGAGCAAGTGATTTAAGTAATATGGTTTCTGTGTGATTATTTTGGGGCTGAGCAGCTGGGGACCAACAAGCGGCTATCCCACTGCACAGGGGCAACCTCCCCCATTCAATAGAGGCCTGTGAATGACATCACCATCTCCAGTCTCCATAAGGAGGCAGAAAATTTTTCTTGACTTTGAGAATTCAATGACACCGGGAGAGAAAGCAAAACAAAGATAATGTTCACTCTTGAGAATGTTATTGTTTTTTGAGAAAAAGTCTCTTAACCCTTATCTTGAGGTTCTGCCAGAGAATGACCCTTCGACAGATCTTCAAATAGAACTAGAAATAAATGACAACCCAGGACAACAAAAGCCATTGAAATCCACAGCATTTGTTTAGACTTCTTGGCACCAAGTCCAACACAAAAGGAAGACTTAATTAAAACAGGGTCAATTGCATTGGGGGAACCTCTGCAGAGCATGCAAGAGGAGAGGCCTACCCTTTCAACTCCATAACAAAGACTAGCTGTGGACAGAGAACCGCCATTCCCCACAGTTTTGGCTGAAGGGCAGCCCGTTCTCTGAAAAAGCCACATGAAGCTATTTTTAAAGCCCACCATCACTTTCCCTAAAACCAGCAGTGCTCAGGAGAAACAGTCTAAGTGTAGGAAGTAGACTGAGACATCCCCTAGGCTCTGCAGGCCGCAGACCTACAGAGTATGAAGTGAAGCCAATGCCCGTGGTCTGTGGGGGCATGACAGACATGCCTACAGACAGGATAGGTGTCAGTGGTGCGTCACGTTGGCTTTACTTTCTCTCCCGAGGAACAGTTGGATTATTTAAGCACACCGAAGTACCCCAGCTTATTTCCTGGACAACCCATCCTGTTTGGACTCCACTTCCTCCTGAGGTGGGCTGTAACAAAGGGAGTGGATGGGTCTGTGCTCTTCCCCACCCACCGGAGGTCCCCTTTCTTCTGACCTTCTCAGATGACAGTGAACTTCGAGTGGGCTTGCCTTTGGAGAGAGGCATAGAGTTGTGGCAATGATTTTTATCTAGGTGACACCATCAACTGGACCTTGGGGCAGAGAGGGATCCCTTGATCTCACACCTGTAAGGTGAATCCATAACGCATGGCATCATGCGTTATGCTTTGTGGTAGACACGGTGCTGGGCACATGGGACACAGGAACAAATGTAATTGTCTTTGGTCCAGAGGCCATTCTGAGTTAGGATTAGAAAACAAACAAACAAACAAAAAGCCCAAACCGGCCCAACAGAGTACATAACAATGCCATTACTGGAGGTTTAAAGATAAGCACAGCATGATAGCACAGCTATATCTCAGCGTGGAAGAGCAGAGCTGACTCAGGAAGCCCACTGGCCATCTCCTCTCTCTGTCACCTCCTGACTATTGTAGTATGGGCTTCCCTAGGTAGACTGAGCATTACAAAAGGAGGCGCCATCCCCTCCCCTCCCAGTGATTCCCATGCAGCTGTATAAAACACAGTTCAGCTGGCAGATGCAGGCCAATTTCATTCTCTCTTTCCTCGAATGTGGGAATGGGGCAGTGAAGCCCGGGCTGGAGGAATTTCCCACCAGCTGTGGGATTATGAGATTATTAGACCTTTCCCAATCTGCTTCCCAACAAAGGCAACCCGACGACTCTTTGCCTGTAATCCAGCAGGGCTCGCAGAGATCCCTGGAATCACGGCAATAACTTGGATTTGAAACCGGACAGAGCTGGGTTTCAACTCCAGATCCACCAAAACCTGGATGGGTCATCACTAGAAGGAAGCTGGGATCATTACATCCATCCCACTCGGCCGATGTGAGTGTACCCACGCGTGTCAACACGACGCCATCAAAAACAGCCTCTTGGTATGTTCCAAGTTGTGCTAGAAATGTTTGCCAAAGAACTATAGGTCAGATCCCCCAAGGGACACTGCATTTCCTGCCTCGGTTCAGAAACGGGGCAACTGAAAATTCTGGTTTCCACGTGCCCTGACGCAATCGCTGTTTGTTTTCCATTTTGTTCTGCAAAACTCGCTGATCTGCAGATCTAGCACACTACAAACACTGAACGCCAACTATAAAAACTCAAGGTTTTTTTT
>JAQHUG010000099.1:178480-193713 GCA_028555095.1 Dicrostonyx torquatus
TGAAGCGGCCTTTAAAACTGTAATGGTGTGAAAGCCTGTTTCCTTCCACGCGTCTCCGGGGACACATTTGGGGAAAAACATCAGTTTCTATGTTGGGGCGACGGTCCCCGACAACTGAGTCAGGTGGCATATCCTAGGGATGGAGAGTCGGGGAGCTCCCAGGACCTCGTAGGGCCAGGTCCTTTACAATAGAATCTCAAAATCTTCACGTGCAGCATAAGCATTGCTCCTATTTCATACAGAAAAGGGGGGGGGTTGCTATGCTAATTATCAAGGTTATCAGGACCTGAAACTGGAGGTCAAGATTGCCCAGCTTTAAAGTCTGAGCTATTTCCACTTTTCAGTCTTCTCTCTGATAGAGTCTCCTTCATTCTCCTTCAACCCAACCATTAGTCAGGCTCCTCAGTCTCTTCTCATAGGCCAGGCAGTGGACTTCACTCGTGGTCCCTGAAGAACCCACTCTGTGCAAGAATCCCGCCAAATGGCCTTAGCGAAAGTTGTCTACCTTTGAGGTCCAATCACCTTGGAACCTTACTATTACCTACGGCCACTCTACTTCTTGGTTATAAACCCCAGTTTTCATTGTTAGAATTGAGTCTAATCTTGTCTGTTGGGGCAAGAGTCTGCACAGTGGTCCCTATACCTATGACGATGTCCTCCACTAGAATACAGTCTGCTTTACTGCCTTAAGTATATATGTTATAACTTTATATATATATATAAATTATATAATTATATAAATGTATAAATTATATAAATATAATATAAATACATATTAAATATATATAAAAGATATATACATACACCCACACATATATACATATATACATTATATATATATATATATATCTTTCTTTCTTTTTCATTAACATCTACATTCACCCATGCAGGCTAGATAGCACACTGAGACTCAAAATGCTATAGCACTGTGTGTGTGCCACCTGGAATCTAAGAAAACGAGGAAGGTACAGAAACATTGATGAAGGGTGGGTAGCTTGGTAGAAAAGCACTCATGGACCCTGGCTGCCATATTGGCTTCCTCTTGACACCTGTCTTTTGGGTTGAAATATGTCCTGGTCTGCTGCCGGCTTTCCCTTGTTCCCAGTAACCATTAGTGGGTGCTCCTGTCAGTCAGACCTACGGAAGCCCAGACAGAGGTTGTTCCAGGGAAAAGGCACTAAGGGATGAGGGATAACCACTCTCCTTATAGAGTTAATCGAGAGTTTTAGGTCCCCTGTGATACTCTTGTCCTTCCTTCCAGGTTCTGGGGTGATGTGGAGTCGAGGTGTGTTAGAGGCCTCATTTCTAGTGTTGGCTGGACTTGATCAGCTTTGGTGTGGGACCAGGTCCTTCTACAGAGCGTTTCTTTGTTAACAGCAACCTGGCAGGAGTGTTTATCATTTCAGAAACTGAGAGGGCCTGGCTCTCCTCCTCTTGGCCCTGGGGCTGTCCTTCCCTCAGATGCTAATCTATGAAGTCATCCTAGGCCAGGTCTCAGATGAGGCTCAGGGCTAGGGCAGAACCCAAATCTCTGCTCCCTTGGAAGCCAGACTGGTGTGAAATCAACACCTGGAAAGAGGCCAGATGGAAACCCAGAGCAACAGCTCAGGGTGTCCCATGTCAAATCACCTAGTTGGGCAGTCATCTGAAGGAGGGTTAGTGAAAAACACACCGTGCTAGGTGTGAAGAACTAACCCAAGAAGACACTTAAGGCTGCCTGAGCCTGCCTTAGCCTCAGCCCGCTGCAAGCCAACGGCCTGACTAGATCTTTCCTCTGGGGAGAGGCTCTGAAAATGGCATCTAGATAATTATCCTCTCACACCCTGGGCCGTCAGTCATTCCTGGAACTGCAGTGGTGCCCAACCCTGAATGCCCATTGTGTGTGCCCAGTCCTGACCTATGAGGCAGTGTAGTGAGCAGCGTGGCGGTTTCTTGCTCACACTCTGGTTCCAAGTACACAGGTCCAGTATTGGCTTCACCGGGTGACTTTGGGTAACTTATTTCTCTGTGTCTCAGCTTCCTCGTTCTATGGAAGATAACAGTGCCTATCCCCTAAGGGTGGGATGATAATTAAATAGATGTGGAAAGATTTGAGGATAGGATCTGGCCTTACAGTTATGATTTTCTCCATATCCAATTCATCTTTTCTTTTTTCCCTTGCTGGTGGTGTCACCTGCTTTCTCCCCCCATGCTGTGTTCCCTGCTGCAGCCCCCTCGCTACCTGTATCTAGAGATGTTCTCTGTGTGGAGCTGGTCCAGGATCCTGGTTCTGCACACATGGAGCCCCCACCTTGCTACCTCTGCTTTGTCCATTGCTCACTCGTTAGAGAACCACAAATCTGGTTTGACCTGAGCCACGAAGCGCTCTCCATCAATCCAACTCCCTTGACCACGTGAAAGAGACTTCATTTTTAGGCGGAAATCTTTGTCCGTTCTACTGAGACCCTCAGACCTCCGGTTTAACTGCCGCGGGGAGCTAGATGGCTCGCCTTCTAACAAAGGCTGGTATCTAGACAAATGAAGTGAAAAATTTCATACATTTTCTTGGTAGAAGCAAACACACACAGAGGTCTTAGAGATAGGGACGGGGGCCACAAAGAGAATAAAACAATGTAATGAGCAGGACCAGAGGGCGACACAGAGCTGAGCAGGAGAGATGGGAAGGGAGCAACCATTGGACACGGCCAGCAAGACTGCTCCGGCCTGCTTCACGTCAGAATACACCGAGGAAAGACACATTCCTCTTGATCCGCATTTATTTCTTCCTGAGTTTCCAACAACTACAACACAACTTTTCAAGATAGCATCTTTTTTTTTTTTTCTGTTTTCCCTTCCCCGTCCCCCAGTGAAACACTCATAAATTCCACCAAAATGGTCCTCTATTAGGTCTGTCAGGTCCAAAGGAAACTTCATAGACAACCGTCAGCCTTCTTCAGGTACTAGGCAAAGGAGCCATTTTCCCTATCCCTGGCTATTAGCTCATGCTGGCCTCCTGGCTCCCTCAGTATCATTTCAGAGTCCCTGCTGACATCCTGATTCTTCTCAGCTCTCCTGCCCTTCACTTCTTCAGCTCCTGCCCGTTTCCCCAGCGACTCATTTCTCTCCACATGGCCCTGCTATTTCTGCTATGCTTCTCCCTCCCTGACTCCCCTCCTTTCTCCCTCTCTGCTCTGCTCCTGCTTTCTCTCACGGCCAGGCCCAGTCTGCTGGCGTGTCCAGTTGGCTTTCTCTCTGCTCTGGACCCTTCCAGATGCCCCTGGCTGTCCCCCCCATCTTTATAATAAAAACCTCCCCCTTCCCCATATCACAGTTTATACGAGGTCAATACCAGCCTTGCTCATGTCCCCTATTGACCCAGGGAAATCTAGTCATCTTAGTGGCTGGACTGGTTCCCATTTCTGGGCTCTCCTGACCTTACTTAGTTTTCTCTCGATTCCATGGGCCTCCGATGTGTGCCCCTTTCCCTTAGCTAGATTGTTTTGTTTTAGCAATTTCTTTTTATCTTTTTCTTTTTTTTTCCTTTTTTGGTTTTTTGAGACAGGGTTTCTCTGTAGCTTTGGAGCCTGTCCTGGAACTAGCTCTTGTAGACCAGGCTGGTCTCGAACTCACAGAGATCCGCCTGCCTTTGCCTCCCGAGTGCTGGGATTAAAGGTGTGCGCCACCACCGTCCGGCCAGCTGCTTTAGCAATTTCAAACATAGATATTCTGAACTTTTGCTCACGTCATGCCTATGACTCTCATTTTTCTGTCTCCCTGGAAACGCTTCCTTTGCCCCCAACTTTGATGTCTTTTTCTTCTTTTTGACTCACTGAGTTTAACTAAAGTTACTTGCAAAGGTACTAGTTGGGGTTATTTACTGGAATATGGTCATGTTATCAGTGGCTATGCCACTAAAGAAATTGACAGCTCCCGCCCCAGCACCCATTACCTGCTCATACTTCCTCAGTGATGGGTGGAGCCTCAAGAGCTCCTTCTACGTGTATGACACAAAGTCATGGCCCAGCTACTGCAGCTACAGTGAGCTCATGAAGAAAATGTCCCTGTCACATCCAGAAGGTGCTCTTCTGCAACCCTCCTCCCAAGCGTCTGATTCTTATGTTCTTTCCACTCCCTCTTTTGGATGTTTCCAGAACTTTGGAGCAGTCAACACTAGATGTCTCACCTAGGCACAGCCTTCCTCATAGACAACTCTTTCAAATCCCAGTCCTTTGCTATCATCTGTCTCAGCCCAGCACAAATTAGAAGAAGCGGTCGCGAGTCTATGATTACAGGTTCCCTGTATAACACAGGCTTTCAAAAGTGGTCTGTAGAGTGTAGGTGTGGAGGCAAGGGATAGACGCTAGAGGAGCAAGAGATCACAGCTTTGCTATATCGTGAGTTTCCAGGCCAGCCTGGGTCACAGGAGAACCTGTCTTTAAACACTTAGCCACACTGGGTGGTTGTAACATACTTCTTAAATCCCAGCACTCAAGAGGCAGATCTCTGTGAGTTTCAGGCCAGCCTCATCTACAGAGTAAATTCTAGGACCACTAGGGCTACCCAGAGAAACCCTGTCTCAAGAAAACAAACAAACAAACCCCAAGAAACAAGCAAGCAATAAAATAAAAAGCAAGTCATAACAAATGAAAACAAAGCAAAACAAGAAATCTAATTTATAACTACTCTATAAATGTCAACCACGCATCGGTTTTGGTGCAGTTCTCAACCTATGGGTCACAACAGGGGTCACCTAAGCCATCGGAAAACACAGGTAATTACGTTTCAGGTCACAACAGTAGCAAAATTACAGTTATGAAGTAGCAGCGACAGTAACTTCGTGGTTGGGGGTCACCACAGCATGAGGCTGTAGCATTAGGAGGGTTGACAACTACTGGTTTGCAGGATACTGTACATTCATAATGGCTTTCCTATGATATCCTATTACATATATAGGATCTATGTAGACCCTTTTATATATTAGATATAAACATATCTAGGCCCTTTTTTTATTGTTAATGCAAGAACTATGCCGTTACAATGATCAGGTAGGCACCTTGCACCGAGAATCACTGAGACCATTCTTATTTTTCTGGCACAAATAGATTTATCCATATATTTTTTTCAGTACTAGAAATGCAAACAAAAACTATTTCTTTAGAAAACTTCTCTCAAATCCTTTGGCTTTAGGAGAAAATGTGATGCCATAAGTTTTGCTTATCGAGTGACGTCTTCTACTGAATCTAAGTCAACCCCAGATGGAGGGATAGTGATTTAAGGGCTGGGAGGAGAGCGTGTGTTTGGTGTCCAGGGCTATTTATTGTCCTCAATTACGCAGAGGTCTGTAGGTATGTTGGAGATGAACAGAAAAAGGGAAAGGACATGGAGAGGTGACAGGTGGGGACTGAGAATAGTAGGAACTACTTCTCTGAGTAACATGTTGAATGCTTATCGTTTGGAGGTGGCGAAGATCCAATATCCCCTTGCTAACTTCTCTCTCAGGTCATTTCCAGGCTGGTGGCGTTATGTTACCGAGCACATGTTTAAAAATCAAATGTCTCCTTGTTGAGTCATTGACTCTAACGTAGCCTCTAACAGTCAAGAAACAAGGACACTGGAAAGGATTTCTCACCCTCTACGGGCCAGCCTCTCTGTGGTCCCCTCAGCAGGCACTCACCGAGGACGGCGGAAGGTCAAGCCATATTGCTGACAGGCCAGCCCCACCGTGGGTGTGTACACAATGGGCATGAATTTCTCCACGTCTGAGGTCAGCACCCGGTAGAAGAGCTTCTCATTGCGGTCTTGGAGAGTCATGAGAATGATGTACCTTGGAAAGGAAAGAAAACAACAGCTGATTCCAGGGACACCTCTACTTGGCAGACTCCCCCTGATGACGTCATTGTGCTTAAGAATGGAGGCCTTGCTCCAGGGAGGAGTTACACTCAGCGGTAGCCACGCCCACAACCCACTGCCAGTGTAGGGCATGTCATTTTCCTAGCCATTTGTGTACGTTTCTCTCCAATTCTGTACTCTACTCCCCTCCTCCCTGGAACCTTTATCAACCCTCCGCAGTCCATATGGCTGGGGAGCGTCTTAGCCTTCCTCCCAATCACCTGTTGAAACGAGAGTCTCTTGGGAGCCAGTGTGTGAAAGTAGCGAGCCGGAAGCAATCCCTCTAGAGCTCCCAGGAACATGCGCACTCATCGCTTCCTGATCCTAGAGCGTCATTTCAGGCAACTGAGAGAGGCCCATGAAGTTGGAAAGCATTGAGAAGGCCAGGATTAGGGTGTAGCTTTTATAATTTCACATGTTAAGTAAATATTCGACTTTGGACGCTCATTCTTTTTGGTACATTTAGCAGGAATTTCTGATCGTTCAACTCTCGGGCATGGATCAGTTTGTTAGGATATTCTGCTGTTTAACTTCTGGTGTGCTCCTCAGGATGAGGTGGCTGGATGGACAAAAGGGAGAGAATATTTGACTTGGTGGCAATGTGGTCTTGGGGTTAATGTGAGCAATAGCCGTGAGCTTAGTGCTTTAGGAAGGGGGACATGGATGTGGGCAGGGACATGCTTGTTTCCTGCTTCTCAGAAGGTAGGGGTGACCTGGAGGAGGTACTGGGAGTTAGGTGCAGTATGAACCTCCCATGCTACTGAACTTGGCCCTTCATGGGCATTTAGCTCTATGATGTAGAGAGAACCATTATCTTCTTCCTCTATATCTGCTAAAGTCCATAGCAAGGCGACACGTTTTTGCAAAAACAAACTTACACAGAGTTTACTATGCCCCAGGCAACATTCTAAGCACATCAGAAAGACATGCATTTAATTCTCGTAAAACCCAATGAGTCAGACACCATTGGCACAGTCATTATACAGGGGAAGGGCAGAGTTGGCAGGGTAACTTTCATTATCCAGTGCAGGAAGGTGGGTTTCACTCATTCTAGCATTGGTCTTCTATCAGCTAGGCTTTGCTGTCTCTCTATGTGTAGCAGAGAGTTAAATTCATAGACGCGGAAGTCACGGTATTTAAATCTCATGTCGACTCATGGTGGGTACCTGGGTGGTGACGACCACCTTAGCAACGTTTAACGTTGACTCAAAGACTCTGAAAAGGGATCTTTGCGTTGTGTCTACACTGAGGAGCATTCGGAGGGAGCAGTGCTCTTATTTGCTGCCCACGACCTTCAACATAGCATCGAGATCCTTCCCAAGGCATCCTCTCTCCATGTCCATGTCCCCTTTCTCCACTGTTCCTCTTGCTATCTTCCTTAACAGCCCCATCTCCAGTCTTTTGCCCCATCTCCTGCTTAGTGAGCTGCCCTCCCGCAAGCGCCTGCTGAGTTGCTTCATCAAGGCTTCTGGGACTGACTCATCTGTGTGATCGCTCAGATGGCCTCCCAGACTGCACTGGTCGAACCCTGGTTCATTTTAGCTGTGCTTCTGCTGTAAGCATCATCTCGAGGGAGACCGTAACTCTTTTTAGAGACAGAGCTGGATCCGAAGTCCCTCAGGTTTTCCTAGTTACAGAGAATTTAGAACCCCCCTGGGAGCCTCAGGGCGGAGCAGCTCAGCCTCAGGACTGGGCACAGAGAACAGACTTCAGCTACTGACTTGTCCAGGTCGCTCGGCTGCTTCTCATAGTATCTCATGATGCGGAGGAGCTGGACATCCTGGCTGAGGAAGCAGGGCGGGATCAGTCCGTGGATGCCGAGCTGAAGTCTTTCTTCAAGGGTGAAGGCCATGCCCTGGAGAAGAAGAGAGGAGCACACACATTTAACGCACGTCCAGGAAGTCAAGGGACAGACGTTCCATCTGTAGGCAGCCGAAGTTAGTGTGAATTAGCAAAAAGGGATGGACCCACATCTCACCTCTGCTGTTTCAAAGGGGGCTCTCTTGTGCTAGTTATAGTCAGGCCTCCCGACAAGACAAGGAAGGCAGACACTTCAGCAAGACTAGATTTTTTTTTTTTTAAAAGCTGAGGTCCATAGAACACCAGACTGTAGAATAACACTCCTTCTATGCCTCTTTTCTCAGAATCCCCCCCTTTTTTTTACAATAGTGTGGCATGTATAACAAAGTTAATGAATAAGTGAAACCCACCTTCCTGCACTGGATAATGAAAGTTACTCTGCCAACTCTGTCCGTCCCCTGTATAATGACTGTGCCAATGGTGTCTGACTCATTGGGTTTTATGAGAATTAAATGCCTGTCTTTATGGCCCACCATACAACTAATACTTTTAGCTTATTCAGAGCTCCATTTTTACCATGCCCATGTGCTATCCAGGACTCCACCCAAGCAAGCCGCGTTGTATCTAGGCTTGCATTAGCTAAGACAGTCCTCAGGTACCCTGAGCTTCTCACGACCTTGATCTTTCCGAGAGTGTTTGTCGGGTGTTTTGGACAATTCTTCTCTACCAGAACAGGTCAAGTTTTCCTCACAATTACGGTGGGGCTGTAGGCTTTCCAGGGAAGGCCACAGGAAGAGAGGGCATCATCTCTGCTGGTGTGCATAATCTCCGCTGGTGTGCGTCGTCCCCGCTGGTGTGCATCGTCTCCGCTGGTGTGCGTCGTCCCCGCTGGTGTGCGTCGTCCCCGCTGGTGTGCGTCGTCCCCGCTGGTGTGCGTCGTCCCCGCTGGTGTGCGTCGTCCCCGCTGGTGTGCGTCGGCTCCGCTGGTGTGCATCGTCTCCGCTGGTGTGCATCACAGCCATCAAGCTGAGGTAGTGCTTGCCAGCGTCTCCTGCTTTGGAATTACTCTGCCCTGAGAATTTGTGTGTCAGAACTGATACGTATCAGGACAGACTCATGCACTGTTGGTTTCCACTTTGGCTTATGATCCAGCATTGCCTTATTTACGTTTTTGCTCACATTGCTCCAGCTTTGGCTTTTGGGAAATCTTTCAGATGATTTCAGTATCCTTTGACACACTCCCATCATACAGTTTTGTCTGTGTTGAGTGATCCCTTACTTTCTGGAACTCCAGGGATGCTCATCTTGTATATTGCTGCTCTGGTTCTAGAACCATCCATTTCTTCTAAGATCCTCGAGTCACTTTACGGAAGTTTGCGATTAGAAACCAAGGTTTGGCCGGGTGGTGGTGGCACACTCCTTTAATCCCAGCACCTGGGAGGCAGAGGCAGGGGGATCTCTGTGAATTCAAGGACAGCCTGGTCTACAGAGTGAGTTCCAGGACAGCCAGGACTGTTTCACAGAGAAACCCTGTCTTGGAAAAAAGAAAAGACAACAAACCAAGGTTTGGGCATTTTTTTTCTTTCCTTCCTTTCTTTTTTTGTTTCTTTGTGAGACAGGATTTCTCTGTATAAAAGCCCTGGCTGTCTTGGAACTTGCTTTGTAGAGCAGGCTGGCCTCTAACTCATGGGCATCCACCTGCCTCTGCTTCCCAAGTGCTGGGATTAAAGGTGTGCACCACCATTGCCCAGCTTGGGCATTATTTTTATTGGGTTTCTTGCTCTGAGGTTTTCTAGTTTGCACTGTCTCTCAGCTTCTAGAGCAGGGACACAAAAGCATGCATCATAAAGTGTATATCAATGCATGTTTGCGGATATTTCTATAATTCCTTTTTTGAGCCCAGATAGTGTTCATACGTAGGCCTGTAAATCGGACCCACAGCACTTGGGTCATTCTAGCCAGATTCCCTTTCTGATCTGGAAATTCTCACTCAGTCATGCATTGGCCTCCCAACATCTGCCATCTGTTTATTTAATCCTTAGCACCAGCAGGCTGATGCAGTAGTGTGAAAAGCCTTAACTTGGACCACTTTGGGAAACGACTTTATAAGATAGAGTCTATAGACTAGATGAAATTCCTTTGTCCTGAGTCTTACAAGCTCCGTTAATTTCCAAAGCTACCTAGGCCGACACTTCCCCCTCCTCCATATTCGTGGAGATTGTTCTGTAAATTTATAATATGTATGAAATCCCGCAGGCTTTACCCGTTCGTCCCTTCTTGCTTTGTCAATCCTCTGGCGGCCACTTCTTCTGCTCTCTCTACAGCTCCACCTTTTCTAGAATGCCATGCAATTGGCATAAGAGAATATTCAGGCTTTCTAGGCTAGCTTCTGTCAAGTAGGAGCCCAGTTAACGCAAACCCAGTTTAAGTTGTTAAATTCAAGCACTTTAAGGCTTTTATGCCTTTTCATGACCACAATTCATTCATTTTATCAAGTAACATCCCATTTGCATTTGTGCCGAAGCTTATCTCTAAATATACACAGTTTTATTCTATATTTCACTTACAGCCACTCTGTGAGGGTCATTTAAAAACATCCACTTTATAGACAAGAGGGCTCAGGCAGAGCGGTTACCTAACTTGCTGTGTGCTGAACTGCTTCTTCTTTTTGGTTTTTCGAGACAGGGTTTCTCTGTGGCTTTGGAGCCTGCGCTGGAACTAGCTCTTGTAGACCAGGCTGGTCTCGAACTCACAAAGATCCGCCCGCCTCTGCCTCCCGAGTGCTGGGATTAAAGGTGTGTGCCACCACCGCCCGGCTGAACTGCTTTTTTTAAAAGCAGGGTGTATCCTGCAGCCTGTGAGGACATTTGGCAAGGTAGTTTTGCCATGATTATCCTAGGTTAGAAGGTAGAAAATTTGATCAAAGGAAAAGAATTGGAGTGGAGGGAGCATGAAGGGCACCTTTTAGTTTCCTCTTTGTATGTGGGTTGAAGGCCAGGGATCTCCGAGACTGGGATCCCCATAGATTTATAGAGCAACAGATCAGCTCCTGCTTGTTTGAAGACCAATATCTTCTCTGGGAAGTGCGTGAGCTGTGCGAAAGGCCTACCTTAAGATAGGACACTTCGCTTGGGAAGACGGCACAAAGGGACATGTTCAAAGTACTCCACACAAATCCCAAATCTGCTTTATCAAAGATTTTTCAAAGTTACTGAAAGGTTGGAGATGTGGGATTCGGAGGAGACACGAGGCAGAATGGGGATGTGTGTTTCAGAGGGGCCGCTGAGGCAGGAAGTCTTTTTGGATAAGGGATTTACTAGAAGAGTTATTAATGGCATAGATGTACAAACATACAGACAGACAGCATGTCAGGGACATATGGCAGGGATATGAGGCAGAGAGACTCCTCTTTAAAAAAATGTTTTTAATGTTATAATTACACAATTTTCCCCTACCCTTTCCTCCCTCCAAACCTTCCCATACGCCCCCTTCCTCTCTTCCAAATCCATAACCTCTATAAAAATTGCATTATAATATATGTTTGTGTGTATTATATATATATATTCCTAAACATACAACTTACTCAGTTCATATACTGTTATTTGTACGAATATGTTTTTACGACTGAGGCGTCTTCCTTTTCTTCTTATAAATCTCAGAGGAAGTGGGGAGGTTTGTGCAGTCTGGCTCTGATTTCCAGAGTGGTAGTGGGAGGGAATTCTGGAAGGAATATGCTATTCAGACGATGTGGGAGAAGAAGGGCACATTTAGTTTTGGCAGACCCTTGTACTGGTTGGCAATATGCCTGCTAACGGCGGCCTTGAGTTATCCTGGAGCCTAGCAACTCGAACCTGTATCTTCCTTGGAGACATGACAATGGCATCTGTCATTCTATCAAAATCCCAATACCTGAAGATTCTGTTAGAGGGTTTGAGATTCAGAGACAGGTTCTTGGTGGCCACACTGCCCTTTCCTCTACAGCAGTCCTGAAAAAGAGGTTGCTGCAGGTAGATACGGCCTGATCAGCCTGT
Organism: Dicrostonyx torquatus; assembly: GCA_028555095.1. Taxonomy (NCBI): domain Eukaryota; kingdom Metazoa; phylum Chordata; class Mammalia; order Rodentia; family Cricetidae; genus Dicrostonyx; species Dicrostonyx torquatus. The sequence continues at coordinate 190,180 of JAQHUG010000099.1, forward strand.
AGTCTCAGACCCAACAGTTATCAGTTTCAAACATCCCTGGTGCTTGCCACAGCTTTGCAAGCAGAGGGCACCATGCCAGTTCCCAGATTCCTTTGTAGGAAATGACCTTGCCCACAGGCTGGTCATCTTTATATTTTTCTTCCCCAAAACAGGGTCTCACCATATAGACACGGCTATCCTGGAACTCATTATGTAGACCAGGCTGGCCTTGAACTCAGAGAGATCCACCTGCCTCTGCCTCCCAAGTGCTGGGATTAAAAGTGTGCACCACGAAGCCTGGCCAGACTGGTGACTCTTACCAAACACCATTAGGTAGATGACTTTTAACTGATTTGGAAAGACTGCGGTTGCCTCTCCTTGGCCGCAGGGATCCCAGGGATTCCAGACATTTAATTATGACATCATCTTTGCTAATAGCCGCCGTGGCTTTTAATAACAGCCTGCTTTTCTCTAGAAGCTTATGTGTTTCTCTTGGCTGACTTCCATCAGCTTCTTTTGTATTTGAGGAAAACGTATGACTGTTTAGCGATGGGTAATTTTAAGGATTTAAAGAAATTACTTCTAGAAGCTCTAGATTTATAAACTGGCAAAGCAGAAAGACAAGTTAGCAGTTCTGTAGCTCCAAAAGGGATAAGCATTTCTTTTTTTGCAGGGAGTACGGAGGACTGAATCCGTAGCCTCGTGCATGCTAGGAAACACTCGTCTCCTGAGTTATATCCCCAGCCTTCTTTTGATTTTAACTTTGGGACAAGGTCCCACTAAATTGCCCCAGCTGACCCGCAACTCACTAAGTAGGTTAGGCTCATCTAAACTTGTGATCTTGCCTTGGCCTCCAGTCCCAGGGTAATATGGTATCTTAAAGACCATTCACTATAGCAGAGGGAAAAGGTACTAGGACTTGCATTTATCTGTAAGAGGAATACATCTTGCTAAGCGGCGTTCAGACTCTTGGTCTGTATGTCAGAAAGTCAATTTCCATAAAGTCTACTTGAGGTCTTGCAGTAAAAGTGGGGACTGTACAGTGTGGAGGAAGCAGTAATGGGTCACCTACCAATCCTTGTCACATTGAGAAATTACAGCTTTTCTGGGCTTTGTAAACACAGCTACAGGTGATATTATCTAGTTTCAACAAGGCCCTCAAAATTGGACAAATGGATTTTGGAAAGTGACTACTTTCATAATTAAATTTCAACCTCACTGGGGCTAGAGAGCTGGCTCCATGGTTAGGAGCACTTACAGAGGACCCAAGTTCAGTTCCCAACTGTAACTCTAGTTCCAAGGTATGATGCCCTCTTCTGACCTCCGAGGGCACCAGACACCTATATGGTGTACATGCATGCAGTTAAAACACTTATACACATAAAATAAAATTTACAAAAGATTGATCTCATACCCAAGTGGCATTTCTTAGCTAAGATCTGCACGTGGGGACCTACCAATCTGTTACTGGTTTGAAACATTTCAGCTGTTTAGCACTCTGGTCCAGTCATTCTCCACCTGCTCTGACTTTTCCCAGGGAGCCACTAGGCTGTTGCGAGATCCAACAGTGAACGGGTGTCACCTGTTTAATAGATGAAGGTTTGCAGCCACTTGACTGCCAGTGACCGGGCTGAGTCTGTTTTCTTATTGTCTCTGACTTGGCCTCGTTCATTGCCTCCCTTCCAGTCCAGGCCCTGAACTCTATCAATGTGCCAACCTGTCCATATTCTCAGGACAGAGCTTACTGGTATCAGAGAGAGAATGTCTGCATAGATCTCACCATCAAACACGGCGCTCAGAGGCAGGAGCCCATCGGATAGAACTATCTCCTGCTGTTCTGAGATCCAGGCTTTCTAACACTCTTGCTCCCCATGACCGAGCTTCTCCGGTTTTCTTTGCCGATCTGCTTCGTGTCTCTGGACCCACAGCTATGCTGTTCACCCGGCCACATCTTCTTGTTTATTTCACAAGCATCGGTTAATTCCTATCTGTGCCAGGCCTGCCGTACAAGGCACCGGGGCCTCAAATGGGAATAGTGTCTGGTCTCTGTCCTCCTGAATTTACTTAAGCAGACACATGGCTCAACACAGAATAACAATCATGGCCCCCTGCCATGGTGGGTGAGGCTTTTCCCCCACCTAGAAAATAGTGCTGCTATTTCATGTATTGTAGGATTAAGGCATGTGGAAGGCTTAGTACAGAGATGCATGTGCACATAAAAAACATTATGTAACCAGTGGTTTCTCATATCACTATTATAATTTTGCTCAGGAGAGGTGACACCAAAAAGCTCACTAGCAGATGCTGGAGATGAGCCTTCAGGGACTCTTTGGAGTTAGGCTGGACGCAGGGCTAGAAATGACATCATCACGGTACGATGGCCTGTCCATTGGCTCTGACAAGGCCGCCGCACCTGCCACTCCAGGCATCTCCCTCCCACAGTCACATCCATTCTGGCCGTCTCGGCTGGACTCACCCCAGTGCCCCTGTCCACCGTGCTCTTCCTGTTGTTGGCTTTCCAAATCATAGTCAAGCCTTCCCAGGGGCTTCATATAAATACGCTAAGGGCCTATGACTCTTCAGCTGGTCCATGGCCTTCTGCGGACGGGTGTGTCTGCACTTCTGAATTTATACATATGGACCACAATATACAAATACACATAGCGTTTCCCTTTCACCAGCCATCATTAGAGGGAAGCATTAGCAGACACATGTCACAGGCTTTCTGTCCCACGCGTCATCACGTCACGCTCTTTGCTGACCGCTTATGTGATGGGCAGCCCCCCTCATCAATCAGCTATAAAACACAGAGGGTAGCGTAGCGGAGACGGGGCTGTGCACTCCGCCCCGAGGCATACAGTTAAAGCTGATTAGCTGTTAGAGGACTGGACCGCGTTCCCTCCTCCTTTCGCACATCATTTCTGGACTTTTAAGACGTAGGGTGATGTGATTTCTGGTTGGATCAGGAAGTGGGGTTAGCAAGGCTGCCGTTCTCTCTCCCTACATCACGCTTATGAGGGGTCTTAGCACACTCCTGGGATAGATAGATAGACGGAGTCTCAGAAATGCAAGCTTTGGGAAGTCTCTGTAGACAAAGACCCGAGAACGGCCTTTCTCCCAGACAAATTTCTGTTCTCAGGTGTAGAATTACATATCCAGAGAGCTGTTGCCAGTTTCCAAGAGGGGAGTCGAGGAGGGGGCTCAGGGCTGGACTCTGCTACCTCCTGGTGCATGTATATACAGGAGGCATGTGACTTCCCGGCTGCAGTATACCTGGAAGTTCATGCTCTAGTTTGTCCGTACGGACGGGGCATGGAGGTGTTGCCGTCACACAGGCAGTACGGGGAGCAGGAGAGAATCTGAAAGATGAAAAGTCTCCGTTCAGTTTCTACGGGAGTCACTTCAGCTCTGAGCTCACTTGTTGCTTTGGGCTGTTGAAGCGGACTGGAATAAAAGGGTTAAACTCATTTAGATCAAGTGTTTTAGGTTGTGGTTGGTGAAGTTTTATATTGTCCTTGTTAAGGACTATAGGCAATAGCTATTTAGTATAACTAG
>JAQHUG010000099.1:207077-220936 GCA_028555095.1 Dicrostonyx torquatus
GGGAAGCTCAGATTAACCAATCATGCCTAGTTAAGGCGTGGCTACCTGGAGCCCAGGGAAGAAAAACTGGGACGGACCAGGTGTGCCTCTCTCTCTGGGTGACTCCCGCTGGATACAGAAGAACTTGGACTTCCCATTCTTGTGGTGTGAGTTTCCCCTTATAACAATTAAAAATATAATTGTTTATCTTTAAGCTAGCCTGGTTATTTCCCGAATTGAGCTATTTTCTACAGATGACCTTGTGAAGACACAGTGAGAAGGTAGACATGTCCAAGCCAAGAGGCTGAGCTCAGAAGAATACCAGCCTGCAGGCATCATAACCTTGTAGCCTCTTGAAATGTGAGAGAATGTATTTTTTGCTGTATAAGTCACATTGCCTGTGGCATTTTGTTATGGCAACCTGACCAAACCAACACGTTCTCTGTGAGCTAAATCTCATGATAGTCCATGCCAGCCTGGATAGGGGATAGGGAATACAAGAAGTCTCCTGGGAGCTGAAACTCTGTTATCTGGTTTCTATTTTTCTAGTTGACCCCCCTTTACCATCACTACAAGTACAAAAACCATGAGAGCATAGGCAAGAGAAGTAGGGGAGTTTGGTCACTTGGTCAAGAATGCCACTGGGTTGTTTTGTCCAGGTCGTGGCTTTGTGATGAACTTGCCAATTGGTTCCAAAGCTCACAGAGGCTCATCACAGTGTGCTAGGTCAGAGCCAGAACTGTAGGCTTTGGAGAGGGAGAAAATACTCTGGCTCAGACTGCAATGAACCCTGAGCTCTGCTGACAACTACAGCTCAGGAGAATGATACATAATATATGCCAAGAGAATCTGCCTTCAAAAAGAAAGGCCACTGGAGAAGTCAAGGAGCACTTTATAGAGTCTATGAACCTCTAGAAGGGTGACTTCATTACTACTTCCAAAGAGACTGGGAAGGTGAGCCTTAATTGGTTGCCTTATTTGGGCAAACATAGAAACACTGTTCTAGAATCTCACTGTAGCCAATAAGAAGAGTTTTCACAGACAATTGCTGGATGTGACCAAGTCAGTCTCTAGATCTAAGATAAGCCATTGAACTAAGTAAGGGTGGCTACGTTAAACCAACAACAAGGAACCTTCAGGTTTGGAGATGCCAAGTTGTCTTGTTCCTGCCTAGCAACAAGACAAAGATTAAACAGAGAGCGATCTAGGTTATCTAAGGCAGCCTCCCCAGTTCAGCAAGACCTGAAAGTATACTTTCTGGCCACTTCTCTGAGATAGGGTACACTGAGTGGAGAAACTGTCACAACTGAAGAGACAGACAACTAGCATTTGAGTCCTGGCCCATTGGTTACTCTGTGTATGGCCCCAGGACAGGTATTTGATCTTCCATGGCCCTCAGACTGTTCATCTATAAACTTGGCATCCTCTGGACCTTTCTGCACAGAGTGACGATGAGGATTCAGGGGACCGGGGAAGAAAACCAAACCAAAATAAACTCAAAGAAGGTGGGTGGAGATGATGAAGATGAGCTTGGCCTGCTACCAGGAAAGTGACTCACGACTGCACATCAGTTCTTGTTCACAATTGTGGTGACAAACGAGTGTGGAAGGCCAGCCGTTCCCCAGCCCTTCTGCCACTCATAACAAAGCCATCTAACACCTGCAATGGGCAAGGAACTCTGCATAAAGCAGACATATTCCCTCCTCCAGGCATGGGCAGAGTTCTTCCCAACAGGCTGAGAATTTTTCTTACAATAAAATTAAAAATTTTTATTAATAAAATTTATTTATTCTATATGTTTTCACATCATGCATCTTGATCCCATTCATTCCCCACCCCTTCGCATTTGTCCTTCACCCCTGCTCCTCCCCCAGAATAAAACAAAATTCAAGAGGAAAAATATTGAAGAAAATAAAATGAGAGAAATTAAAAAGGGAGCGGTTTCTTCATGGAAGTTACAGTGTGACCCAACAAGTCATGCTATATACTTTTGATCCATGCATCTCTACTTGCAAGTGTTTATTGTAAAGAGTCATGGTCTGGTCTGAGGCCCCTGGTCTCCACTTCACTATTGTTGGGGGGCCACCCTCACTAGGTCTCTTCTGGACATCCCACTGGAGCCCTGTGGCTTTGGATCTGCTGGTCAGGTGTCTTCGTGTGTTCCAGCAGATCAAAAATGGGGTAGATATTGGGCCTCGGCAGCTGTAGGGTTGGTCTGCCAGATGTGAAATGACAACAGTTATCCCAAGCTCACAGTTTGGGGGGGGGTGGCTCACCTATACTTCCGCTAACAGGGTTGGATCTGTTGTACTGCCCTGGTGGGTGCAGAGTCTGTTCTCCAGAGCGTTGTAGCTGGTGGGGGTTGGGGATAGCTCTCCCACTCTTATGACCACAGGGCCAGCTCAGGTTGAGAATCTTAACACATATCATAAAGGGATCTTTAGGTTTTGGAGACTTTCCTAAAAGTGCCATGTGACACAGTTATAGTAAGATAAAATTATCAACCAATGCTCCCTGCTCCAGCTTTATGCTCAATACTTTACAAGACAACACTGTTGTATATAACATGTGAGTCCCACACAGGCTTTGGGACTCAGCATATAGCTACCAAAATGTGGATCTGGATTATGAGCCCTCTGCCGTGTTGCTAAGTTTAGCAGAATTCCTGAGTTTAAAGATAAAATATACTAAGCACATTCTAGAAAAAAAAAAAACGAGAAAAAAGAAGTCTTCCCTCATCATCTAGAGATAACTGTGGTATCGTTTCGACCTATTTTCTTTCAGTGCTTTTTCCATGCCTATTTAAAGAAACCATAAAGGCAAAATCTTAGCTTGAACCAAGCCCAGATCATCCAGCATGGGAATTCAGATTCACCCTTTTCTCCACTTAGAATGACATAGTTCATACATTCCCATGTTAAAACTCAAAGCATCATTAAAAACCAAAACCCCAAACCACAAACCAAAACAAAATAAAAACCAAACATGTCACCTAAGTCTGTAGCATGTAACCCAAGCGACTTTATTTTCTGGATATGTGTATATGCTGCTTATTATGTATGGGATACTGCTTTAGGCACTTTTGTCTTATGAGTGGATACAATCATTGTCTTCCCTTGACAGATAGCCAAATCGAACCTAGAGAATTGGGCACTCAGGATCTGACCCCATGGAGTCTGCCCTTAGAGTCCATACACTGAATACTATAGCAAGAGAACTTAATTATGGCCAGAACAGTACTTCCTTGGTTCAATGGGTTGGGTCAAGAGAGACTTCTTGAGTGACTTTTATGAGTCAGACCCTGTGCCAGCTCAAGGTCACCAAACTGTGAATGGGAAGCCAGGAGCTCAGACGTGGCTGCAAGTCTGTCAGACAAGGCCTTGCTCCATCCACTGTAACCTACTTCACAAGTATTTTCTCCCCAGAGATGACGTTTTAGGGGCAAGGTTGCACAAGACATGGCTTTCTTGGAACCCAAAGTAATTAGAACCCTTCTATCTGGTGGGGGCACACATGGGCTGTCTCTGAGTTGACCCCTCTTTGCACCTTCCAGGTCCCAGACAGTGTGATGTGGTCCAGGTCACTCAGGATTTGCCTCTTGGATTCAGATGCCTGTAGGCAACGAAAGACTGTCTTTATGAATTCCACCAAGTGTTCTTAAAACCCCAGGCTTGGGCACTAGAGTCCACTGAACTTCTAGCTATTGGAAACTCCTTTACGGTTTTTTCCCTTGACACTTCACACCGTTCTTCAGACTGCTTTGGTAGCTCCCCTAACAGTTGCTTTCATGTTTCGAAACCTATGAAATGACAATTTCATATTCATTTTTTTCCCCAATGGAAAGTACGTATATCTCCTAACACCTTAATAACAGTAACCAGATGGATTGAGGGGGATCTGACGAGGGCTTTCTTTAGCTAATTTGAGAACATACTGAATTTCAGTCTCTTTTGACTAGTATTAAAATGGGCAGAATAAAAAGTGCTGTTTATATTTCCTACTTGTACAATTTTAATGTGTTCATCATGGTCAGGTGAAATATATTAAAAGTTAACTCTCCCTTTTTTCCATTTTAGAAGTGAAGGTTCCAGGCTTTACCCAGGAAATCCCTAGAAAATATTTAACCATTAGGACTAGATGCTCCAAAATAATAATAGTTTCCACTCAATAATTTGGCAAAAATACTTCCTAGTCAGTACGCATGCTCAGGCTTTCTTCTCTCTGATTCTCAAAGGAGACTAAAAGACTTTAAACAGAGGTCTTATCTGCTTAGAAAATCATACATTAGCCATGCTTTGTACAAGCCCATGGGAGGCCTGCCCTTTCTGAAGGGAGACAGAGGAGTGGATGGGAAGGGGGGTCGATGGGAGCAGGGGTGGAACAGGAGAAGAGGAGGGAGGAGAAACTGTGGTTGGTATGTAAAATAAATGAAAAAGTGTTAATTAAGTAAAAAGAAACGTTAAAAAGTAAAATCATATTACAAGTGATGGAAAGATTCTGACTGTCCATCTGGTCTACCTTATTCATGCTGTAGATGAAGAAACAGAAATTTCAGAAAGTGACTTTTAGACATAAATCTCATTCTACATGTAATAAGATCCTTATTATATCACCATGCCTTTGTTCCACCTCACTCTTTCTGAATTTTCCCATTTCCTTTACTTTTCCAATTTTCCTTTTCAGACCCAGATCCTGATGGGAGTGGGAGTGGGCCAGGTTGTGAACAGCCAAATCTGGCAAAGGAAAACAGACACTAGGGGGAAGGTTCCAGAGTCAGCCAGGAAAAACATAGTCAGCGAGTCCCGAGGAGGCACGGAGCCAGGTTATTTCTGCAGCATGTCCAGAGGACAGAGTCTGTGATCAGATTACATTAGTGCGGTGAGCAGATAAGGGGAGCCTTGGTAACAGGCGCTCAGAGGAACTGCACTCAGTAACAGTGCTCCCCATCAAAGTTCAGACTCAAGGCAAGAATGTGACCACGGGGGCCCAGTGGAACTGGAATACAAAGTCTGGAGCATGGCTCCAAGGAACACATTTATAAGGTCAAGGCAGAATGAGAGGTGACCTTCTGGCCTAATGTGAAGCCGTACGGGGGGAAACAAGGACTATCTAAGGACAACATCCAATCCCACGTGTTTCCCAGCTTTCTGTGTGTCCTGACTGAGGTCATGTGACTGTTTCCAGTCAAATGGCTGTGATGGGAAGCAGAGACTGCAGTAACCACATATGTTGTTAATGAGGAAGGGAGGGCACTGGACATCTTAGAGAATAGGCCTATTGTCACTTCTGTTCTGTGACGTATACCTTCTGGAACATGTACAGTCTTAGTTAGACATCGCATGGGTTTGTTTTACTTTTATAGTCGAAGGACTTAATGACCATGTGGGAAATGCCTTTGATCTAGAAAGTATACCTTGCTACACAGGTACTGCTCTGAGAACAAAGCGGGAGCAAAGACATTTCCTCTATAAAACCGATGCTATCCGCTATAAAACAGCTTGTCTTGTTGGACAACTAAAATGGGAAAGAGGACAGCAGTCGGGATTTTATAAATTAAAACACGAAAGCTGGGGATTTAGCTCAAGCATACAGAGCCTATCTAGTACGCCCATGTTGAAATGTGATAGAAATGCAGACAAATTTACATGATGGCAAATCGGTACCTTTCCCTTTATACCTAATACTTGATCTCAGCAATGAGTGAGGCTAATGTTATTCTTCCCACTTGACAGATCAGGAAACGGAGGCACAATAAGTACAGACAATTCCAGGCTGAGGAGATGACCGAGTGGACAACACATTTGTCACACAGGTTTGTGGGCCGGAGTTTGGATCCTTAGAACCCTTGTAAAGGCTGGGCAGGTGAAGCAGCCGTCTGTAAGACCAGCAGTAGAGAGGCAGGGACAGGGCATCCCAGTGATTTCAGGGGTGGAGAGCAGCTTAAGAAAACACCTGAACCGGTGTCCCTCTAAATGCACCTGTACACATACATGTGCCCCCACACATGAGACATGCATACACACATGCACTTATATGACAGACATACATGCCAAGAAGAAGGAATGAAATGTTTAGAGAATATTAGCACAAATATTGGTACAAATATTCTGAATAGACGAACCTCTAGGTTTGTAATGAATTGTTAAGAAATTATCTTTTTAAACATAATTTTTTAATTGATTCTTTGGGAATTTCTCATTATGTACCCCAATCCCATTCATTTTGCTGTCCCTCCATGTCAGCCCTTCACCCTTGTAGTGTCCTCCCCAAAGGAAAATGAAAAAAGAAACAATAAAAATAATAAATAATTAAAAAATCATCGGGCGGTGGTGGCGCACGCCTTTAATCCCAGCACATGAGAGGCAGAGGTGGGCGGATCTCTGTGAGTTCGAGATCAGCCTGGTCTACAAGAGCTAGTTCCAGCGCAGGCTCCAAAACTACAGAGAAACCCTGTCTCGAAAAACCAAAAAACAAACAAAAAAAATTAAAAACAAACAAACAAACAAACAATCACCCAAAAGAAAACAAACAAGCCAACAAAAACACCCATTTCGCTCTCCTGTCTTTCTCACCTCTCCATCATCTCTTCCTTCTTCTCGATGTCTTTGGGAACGGCACTGTGTCACACCATAGACCCTTTGGTTCAAACAGCTTTATTTGAGAATGTTCTTTGTGTAGTGAGTTGCTGCTCGGGTTCAAGGCCTCTGGCTTCTGTTAACACCATCAATACTGACCCTCACAGAAACTCCTTCCTGGTATCCCATCATTGCCCTGTGTCCTAGAGATCCTTTGGCCTTGGTTTCACAGGACCAGTCCTTTTACATGCTCCAGTAGGTTATAGATGTTGGGTGTTGCCAACTCAAAGCCCTGGACATGGTGCATCTGAGTGGTAGCTGAGTTGGTCAGTTCAGGCCCCTGGGACCACACCCCTCACATGAGGGGAGGAGCTAGTGTTCCCAAGTGTGCGGTGTGTGTGGGGGGCAACTCTCAGATGGGAGTGTTAAACAGAGGCTGTACGTTGGTTCCCCTGCTGCGCAGCCCCAAATAATCTCACAGAAACTGTAGTAATTACCACATTGTTTGGCCAATGGTTCAAGCGTATTCCTAGCTAGCTCTTATATCTTAAATTAACCATTTCCATTAATCTATATATCGCCATGAGGCTGTGGCCTACCAGTAAAGTTCTGACATCTTTCTCCTTCAGCAACTCCATGGCATCTCCCTGACTCTGCCTTCTTTCTCCCAGCATTCAGTTCAGTTTTCCCACCTAGCTCTATTCTTTCCTGTCATTGGCCAAAGTAGCTTCTTTATTAACCAATGGTAACACAACATATTCACAGCATATAGAGGAGAATCCCACATTATGGGGGCAGGGACAGCTCTCCTGAGGCCAGTGAGGGGGCATGGTCAGCTCAGCATGGTCCTCTTACTTCAACACATGGTTTGCATGGGGTGCTATGGCAACAGACATCAACACAGGCCCCCAGCTGCAGCAGCATCACAAACCCAGACATAACCAGTAGCAGCAGGCCAAGGGTGGCAGCACAGCCCACTCAGATTGGCACCATCCTGGCTGCAGGGGTGATCCTCAGACATCAAAATGGCCCCAGGTAGGGGCTCAGGTCCGGATGTCCACATGGACTACCATGGTAACAGGTGCCATGAGTATCAACACAGACCTTGGCTGTGGTAGGGCCACAGACCTGGACAGAGTCTTCAGCTGCAGCTCAAGCCTGGAGGTCACCATGGTCCTGGGTGGCCTCACAGATCACTCAGCTTGGAACGGATCCCATGGTAGCATGGCCCTCGGGCACCAGCATGGCCACATGTGGCAGCCCAGACCCTGAGCATCCTCACAGCCTTTGGTGATAACAGGAGCCATGGGCATCAACACAGACCCGGCTGTGGTAGGACCACGGACCCAGACATTGCCCTTGCAGCTGCCTGGATCTGGATGCCACCAAGGCCCTGGGTGGCAAGCGGGCCTCCCACATCAGCCCATTCTTCCCCGCCTTCACCTCTGCAGATCTGCCTCTCCCCACAGGACACAAACCATTCTGCCTCTCTCCTCCGTCATCTAACTGCTCACCATAATGACACCCTACTGCCAGGCAGTTCAGGGCAGGCCTGTGGTTTCTTCTCCCTGCCGTGGGCAAGTGGTCCCGGGTGGGTATGTGTGTGTTCTCCACCTTTCAAGTCCCTAAGAAATTGTTATATTTTTATGTATCAGCTCTTTAGTTAAAGCAAAACCAATCCATTGCACCTCATGTATTTTTAACATAAAATGACCCACCTTACAGTTAATGGTTTGGTAACATGAAGTACATTCACAACTGTGCAGTCAGTTATCCCTGTCAGATTCCAAAATACTTTCATTACCCGCAAAGAAATCTCATACCCACAAAACAATTGCTTCTTATTCCTCGATTCCCTGAACCCCAAGCAAATTCCAGCTCTGAGCAACCAGTAATTACTTTCTGTGTCTACAGATTGCTCATATTGGATGTTTCATATGAATGAAATTGTATAATATATAGCCTTTTATATTGTATTGTATATTTATATTTATTGTATTATATGTATTGTATTAATATTTATATTGCATTATACTGTATTATATCTATATTGTATATCGGTTCTTTTGCTCAGCATGATGCATTGAAGCTTATTCATGTTTTATCATGTGTCTGTGTGTCATTTCTTCTTATGGCATATCGATATTTTATTGTATCGGCATGATGCAAATTATTTATCCTTCCATCAGTTCATGGATGCCTAGGCTGTTGATCCTCCCATCTGTTGATGGACAGGGCCTGATGCCCAGTGTGCCAGCCTGGATTCTGGTGTGCACTACCCGCTCTTCCCAGGGCACCTGTATCTGCAGATCCACCACAGAGGCTACCCAAGCTTCTGAGTCCTGAGGTTTTCGTTCTGGGAGTTATGACCATGAATTAGTACTGGGAAGTCGTTTCGGACAAGGAAATGAGATGCAGATTTTTGCTGGGGTCTCCCTTTGTCACTGGTAGCTGTGTGACTACTAGCCAAGCTCTTTAGGAGTCAGCCACCCAACATATTCGTTCTGGAGAGCTCTGAGGCCTTTCTTGCCCTGGTGGCCAGTGACCTGTTTTTTCATGATGGGTTACATTTTGTTGTGTTCCGGGGAAGTTAGTCCCCTTCCCCCAAGAATGGTTGCTTTTCATTGATAGTTTCTATTTTCAGCTCTGTTTAACTATACTATTTTGAATCTTTGTAATGGCCCTTTAAGTCAGACTTATTTAGAATTATGCCCATTTTACAGATGGACTGGACAAGAAGCAGTCAGAGGAGAAGGAGTTAGGGCTTAAACCCAGACAGCAGAAATCCAAAGACCACAGTTATTTTTCTTCCGGTTTCTGACATAGTGCTCTTTCAGAATTTTGTGTTCACTGATAGTTTTACCCTTTCCACCACCACCGGCCCCATGTGTCTTCCATAGCTGCCCAAATCATTGACTGTTTATTCAATCCTACTGAATTATTACCAGCCCTTTCTTCCTCTCCTCCTCTTCTCTGTATGTGTGTATGGCATGCATGTACATATGTGTGTGTTTGCAAGTATCTGGTCATGTGCACATGAGTTTGACACTCAGTATCTCCTTTGGTTACTCTCTTCCTTATGTAAGATAGGGTCTCTTGCTGAACCCAGGGTTCACTGTTTTGGTGAGTCTGGCTAGCCAGCTTGCCTTAAAGATCCCCTGTCTTGGGATGCACGCTGAGATTACAATCAGCCTCCCACTCCACCCAGCTTTTTTTTTTGTGGAATCTGGGATTTGAATTCTGGTCTTTGGGCTTACACAGCAAGTATTTCACTGACTGATCCTCTCCCCCAAGCTTCTGAGAGCTTTTGAAGCCCATTTTTCCAATGGCAGCCCCCTGGAAATTCACTTTGCAGAGGGAAGACTCCGCTTTTCCTCGCTCCCAGGGCTGCCTGCACCAAGGACAATAACAATATTGCCACATTACCCTTACCCAGCAATTATCAGTTCATCAACCCATTGTTCCCTAATGCCTCAGGGGACCATGACAACAGCCATAAGTTAGAAGAGGACTACTTTCACAGGCATTGGGACTGAGGGGGGTCACATTCCTGGCTCCAAGTGTACCATTTACCCCTAGCCTTTGACATGCTGTGTGCCTTGGAGTTAGACAAGTATGTCAAGACCTGGTTTAGAAGTCTCCTTTGAAACTGGGGTCAGCTGTGCCAGCAATGGCTCACTACCAAAGAACGAGGGCATCTCTGGCCACTTGCAGCTAAACATACAAGTGACACCCAGAACACTGGTCCGGGCTAAAGGATCCCCAGTGGCCTGTCCCTAGAAGCCATCTCGAGGTGCTTTGGATGTCGTCACATTCCTCTACAAAGGCATGCCATTATGCCCCAGGAGTTGGACAGCAAACCTCCCTGACAGTCTACTGACAGAGGGTTCCAGATCTGCTCAGGCCTTAAGTCCCCCTTTGGGTCTAATGGCAAATCCTTTACTGCACACTGGGAAGAGACCCTTCATCCACAGTGCTGATGACTCTCATGCCAAGAGAGTAGAGGAATTTCGGTACCGTGACACGGTGCCTCTGCTTGGTGATCACTTGTCTTGGAGGTCATTTGTCTGGAAAAATCTTGCTTTAAATTAACTGATGTTAACCTTCCTGTCTTGGCCAGCCCGTGTGTCACCAGGAAAAGGAAGTATAAATAGGTGAGCTGCTATTTGTGGTAAATAAACTCCGCAGTCAGTGCCAAGCCAGGCTTTGCCTGAAGGTCGCTCTGGCACCAATGACAACGAAAGGTGACAAGCTTTGTTTCTTGTAAGCCAAAGGTTTGATTTTTATTCTGGCATACCGTGGGCTTTAATACGGGGGGCTGCAACTGCTGCCACCCTGGACTGCTGTATAGGCTTCTTCCCATAGCTGGGGGTGGGACTCCAATCAGCATTGCATTTTAAAACGGCCTGCTAAGGACATGCTAGCAGCTTCACACAATCACTGCCGTTATGACATCCGGCGATCCAGCCTCCCCCAAGGGTGATCTCAATTGCCAATGAAATGGCACTTCTCATTTAGGGTAATCCCGCCAGAAACTACTTCTCAGGCTTAACGGCAGGCCAGTTGGTGGCCTGGCATTCCACAGGGATCTGAATCGGCTGGCCCCCGTTTCACTTGGTTCCGAACCCATGCCATACTCGGTATTAAGTAGTTGGGAAATCACCATTACTTATGGACCTGTATTTCTACCATTATCCTGATGGCCCTGAGTCAGGCCATTCCAGGACACATGTTACATACTCAGTGAACCAAGCCCTTCCGTGTCCACACACCCTCGGGGCCCTCCTGCCCGTTTCTTCTTATCACTCAGCAGCCTGTGCAGACTTCCCGAACCTTGTCTCCTCTCCCTCTCCCACCATACACACACCGTTAATTATTTCCTCCTGAGTTCACAGCAGCATTTGCAAGCCAGTGAGCTGAGACATGGGTCTTCTGTTTCTCTAGAGGGAATCACTATCCACAAAGATCCAAACCGACAGCTTCAGAAGAAAATACATCAGGACATAAGTCTTTATGAGAGACCTACAGAGCGTCAGAGGTGGGACATTTTCTCCCTTCTGGGCTGTTCTTGATAGAAGGTTTTTTTCGGCTTCCAGTTGAGTATGTCCAGAGATATAGAAGTTAGTGTTTTTTTTTTTTTTTAAATTTATTCTCTTATGATTTATCCATATACATAATGTATTTTGCCATCCCATTATCTCTTCTAATCTCTCCACTTCTGCTGAACTCCTTATTTCCAATAACTTCCCTCACACTTTCATGTCTTTACATGTTATGCTAAGGTTGCTAGTTAAGGTTGCTTGAGGTGCGTGGGTGTTTGCGTGTGTCCCGATGCATGGGCAATGTACCAGCGGCTACACTACTGATGTCAGTGGTTTTTAAGTAAGAATTTTTTTTTTTCATTACTGAGCCGAAGTTGGACTTTCAATAAACCCAATGTGTCCTCGGCCTGACTTTGAGAATAGTGCCAGGCCTAATCTCTACTCTGCTCAACCAACCTTCGGCAAGGCTCTCATTTGCTGTCTGTCCTTCAGAAAGAGGATGGAGTTCTGGAATCATTCTCTCGGTGGCCAGGAAAGAGGCGCGTGGGGGATGGGCGTGAGTAAGATACGTGTGATACACTTGAGCGGAAATGGCCTTGTAACACTGCGTCTCTTGTGCTAGCAAGGGCAGTGCACAGACCGCCCACAAGCCGTGGGCGCCTACTGGTTATTTCCCAACTGCTTGGCAGGAGGCAGTGATTTGGGGGATGTAAACACATTCCGACACAGAACTGAGCACAGTGGAACCATAAGCAGTAACGCTCCTTAAATATAGGGTCACTGTTTAAAATGAAAGAGCCAAAGAACCCAGAGGGTGTTCGTCAGCGAAGGAAAGTTCCAGAAATTCTACAGTGAACCTAATTCTAAAGTTCAGCTGCAGCAAAGAGTTCAAGAGACACGGCCCTGTCTTTCTCTGGGAGTCTATGTACCATTTGCTTAATTTAGGAAAAATTCTTAGGAGGGGCCACTGTGGAGAGCTGAAGGCCACACACTACAATGGAATCCAGTTCTAGCAAAATTATTATTATTATTTATGGGATTCAAACAGTCCGGGCTGTGTGTAAATGGAGTTTGAGAAAAGATTCTGGGGATTTTGTTTGCTATGACGATGTCCACTGGTGGGGATTTCAGAGTTTTTCTTGCAAGCCAGAACAACGGACTCAAGCACACTTGTAGGCGCCCTCTAGAGGTGGGAGCGAGCAGCTGCCTGTGGAACTCTGGGGGCATGGATCCTGCTCCAATTTGAAGAGCCAAAAGGAATGCGACCAAGTTAGGGAGGAAGGGTGTGGGGGATGGGCATGCTTGAGGTCCAACAAATACTTGTGTGTGCATTGTTATGGCAGCCTTCATGACAACAACAATAGAACGAACACTGGGAGTTATTGGTCCTTCTCCATCACAGAAAATTTTATTGATTAAAAATATTAAAATGGGCGGTGGTGGCGGCGCACGCCTTTAATCCCAGCACTCAGGGAGGCAGAGGCAGGCGGATCTCTCTGAGTTCGAGATCAACCTGGTCTACAGAGTGAGTTCCAGAACAGCCAGAGATAGACAGAGAAACCCTGTCTCAGAAACAAACAAAACAAAAAAGAAACAAACAAAACAAAACAAACAAACAAACCCTACATTTTATACATGAGTGAAATTCTTGAAATGAATAGAAAGAACGAATAATAATGTACTAAAAAAGGACCTCAAAAATTTCAACAACATAAAAGTTTTCTTAATTTCTACCCAGCAAAGCTGAGACCAAACATACCGTGCGTACCTGTCTTATGAAAGAGGCTGGGGTCACTAGTGGAAGACTACAAATGAGATAATTTGGTTATAACTGGTGGGTTTTGGCACCGTGGAAAGAAGGAAGCAAACATTCCGGAATGTCTCCCTCGATTCCTGAAAGGGCACCCATCTTGATTCGAGGATGTCATCATAGCCACTGTCATCTCTGAAGCATCCATCACGGAACACTTATCACCTCTCTGGGACTAAGTAATCCTTGCATTTTCTCATGAACCTTCTCCTAGGTAGATAATAAAGTAGCCCTAGGCCAGGAAACAGGAATCTGTAGGTTTTTTTCCCTTTTTTTCCTTGGGGGTGGGGGCAGGGGGACGCCACACAGCTCCCAAATCAATACACAAAGACTTACTCTTACTTAAGAATGCCTGACCTTACAATTTCTCAGAAAATTAGGAAGGAACCTACCTCAAGAACCAGCAATACCACTTTTGGGTATACACCCAAGGATGCTCAATTATACCACAAA
>JAQHUG010000099.1:275648-319326 GCA_028555095.1 Dicrostonyx torquatus
ATTAAAGGAAAGAAGCTGTAGCTTGTGTCCCTGTCCACTGCTGACACCCTAGGCAGGACGAATGTGGACTAATCTACCTCTAGAACGTCATCTGTAAAATGATCCACAAGGCTAGAACAGTGTCTTCCCAAACAGAACGTTCTGAATACAATGGCTACTCACTCTTTTAAAAAAAAAAATTCTCATCCTGAATCCTAACAAAGGGAAATGCCCACTTAAACACACACGCAAACACACACGCAGACACGCATGCACGCACACACACACATTTTATCACCTACAGCAGAGCGTATGTAGACTCTCCTAGGATGGAACGATCCCCAAACTCCCTGTGTTAGCAAGGTAAGTTGAGCCAGCTGGGCCCAATTTATCTGAGTTTGAGGCAATATTTTGACTTTTACGTCTCTGAACTGACATCACAAACATTCTCCTATCTGTTGTCTTACTGTTATAATCTCCTGAGGCTGGGAATGTTATAGCAATGATGAACTTTTAAAATTTGAATTAGTTTTTAAAATGCTGCTTATCAGGTGCCCAAACACTGGGATCAACGTTCTGAGATTGCCGGAGGCAGCACCGTCTTCAGCACCAGACTCAATTACCAGAACATCTATTTGAATGACACTCGAATTTCTACTTCTAGAGACATTTTTACCTAAGTCTCTTTCAGACAAATGTCTAGCTTATGGACACGTAGGCTTCACAAAGTACAAAGAAACTATCAGTGAATCATCTCACCTAGCCTGCCCCTTCCCTGACCCACCCCTCCTCCAGAAAGCCCGTTACGCCTCTGAGAATGGGTTTGAGCTTTAGCCTTCCCCTCTCTTGGGTTGAATTCTCTACACGGGCAGGGGCCAGGTCTTGAGTCTTCTGGTGTCTCTGGTGCACAGGGAGCTTGCATTGTGTTAGACATGCTAAAGATGAGGGTTACCTGAGAATTAACTGAAGGCTTACAACACACTTTAGATATGGTGTTTCCTTTAATCATGAGAACAACCTATCAAGAGGGTACATCTTATTTCATCATTGATGAGGAAACGGTCTCAAATAAAAGCTTTCCAAAGACCCTGAGTCTAGTAAATGGCAGTACTGGATTAGAATCATATTCACTCACTTTTTTACCTGCTATACCTAAACATCCGAGGCGGGGCACATATAACTTTATGGAGTTTTATTTGGGATCCAACATATGGGGGTCACATATGGTAGATTGCTTATTAAATTGGTCCTCAGGTAGCACGAGGCATCATGTGAGAAGAGACGTGTGTGTGTGCTTTCATGCACATGCAAGTATTTGTACCCTTAGGTATCTATCCATCTTCTTTCTTTTTGGTTTTTCGAGACAGGGTTTCTCTGTAGCTTTGGAGCCTGTCCTGGAACTAGCTCTTGTAGACCAGGCTGGTCTCGAACTCACAAAGATCCGCCTGCCTCTGCCTCCCGAGTGCTGGGATTAAAGGTGTGCGCCACC
Source organism: Dicrostonyx torquatus (assembly GCA_028555095.1). Classification (NCBI taxonomy): domain Eukaryota; kingdom Metazoa; phylum Chordata; class Mammalia; order Rodentia; family Cricetidae; genus Dicrostonyx; species Dicrostonyx torquatus. The sequence continues at coordinate 277,117 of JAQHUG010000099.1, forward strand.
ACTGCCCGGCTTCTATCCATCTTCTTATGAAGACATCAGTTTTCAGTTCTGTGGGCTGCACCATGATGGTCTTACCTAATTCTAGTCACCCCTGCAATGTCCCTAACTCTTGATATCACATGGAGTATGCTAAGTATACTGTGTGGTTTTGTGTGTCAACTTGACCCAAGTTAGAGTTATTGGAGGAAGGAGCCTCCAATATTTTCTCAATAAGTTGAGAAAATGCTTTGATGAGATCCAGCTGTAAGGCATTTTCTCTATTAGTGATCAATGGAAGAGGGCCCAGCCCATGGTGGGTGGTGCCATCCTTGGGCTGCTGGTCCTGGGTTCTATAAGAAGAGAAGCAAACCATTAAGTGGCTCCCGCCATGACCTCTGCATCAGCTCCCGCCTCCGGGTTCCTGCCCTGTCCTGACTTCCTTCAGTGACAACAGAAAAGCTGAGGTGTAAACCAAACAAACCCTTTCCTCTCCAATTTGCCTTTTCGTCATGGTGTTTTGTCACAGTGATAGAAACCCTGACACTATCTACCCTCTAAATATCATTATCAAATTTCATCATACAACTCCTCCAATATCCTATTGGAAAGCACGGGATTTTCTGGTCCCAAGTCTCCCAGATTTCTGGCGATGTGCTCTTCTGCCCGAAACCTGGTTACAGTAATACTGTGTTAGTACTGTAGTTATCAGGATGATGGGTCGAACATGACTGATTTTAGCTGACTGATTTCCTTTACTTTCTATTGCTAGTTACAGCACTAAGTTTCATGTCTCTGCATCAGTCTCAGAGACAAATAATCTTATCATAAAGATGGTGTTCTTTAGCCATTGTGTGTCAAATTCTCCAAGTCCCATGGAGAAATGTAAAAATCATTTATATTTTTGTATCAAGTTTTTCACTATTTTTTTTCTCAGAAAAGCTGAAAGGGAGAAGTTGGTATATTACTTGTCTTCATTCCAGCTGTTCCTCATCTGCTGAGGTAGAGGGAATGGGATTTATGTAGTGTTTATAGTGTGTGCTATGCATGTCGTATCTTGGATCTATGTATAATGCAAATTATGGAGACCGGCACATGACTAGCAAGTGAACATTGAGACCAAACTGGAAAAGATCCAGGACCGCCTACATACCCTAAATGCAGAAAGAATGCAGAGGGTGCTTTGGAGTGGCCCTAAGAAGGAAAGAGGTGTGGCAGAGGAGATGCTGGGTCCTGCAGCGTGCTGAGGTCTTGATAATTGGCCTGAAGTAAGTGGTACTTCCATCTTCACGCTGCGTGAAAGCGTCACCAACGGACAAGCAAACGACCAAGTGCAAAGGCCATATCCAAGCGCCGGAGACATTCAGAGATTTTAGAACTGTGACGTTTTTGATGTGAAATGTCCCCGGCGGGCTCATGTATCTGACCGCTTGATCTCTGGCTGGTGGTGTCTGTTTAAGAGGTGAGGCCTCAGCGGAGAAAGTGGGTCACAGTGGGTAAGTCTCGAGGTTTCATGGCCAGCCTCCACTTCCTCTTCTCTCCTGCTTCCTGAATATGGATCCAATGGGACTTGCTGCCCCCTGCTCATTTGCTGCCCCTTCCCTGAGGTGACGGACTACATCCCCTTGAGCTGTAAGATCAAATAGACCCTTCTTTCATGAAGCTGCTTCTGGTCGGGTGTTTTGTTACGGCAGGGAGGAAAGCAACTGATACAAATGATGTCGCTCCGTTCTCTTGAAATAGGGCCCATTACGGGCTACTCAATCTGTCCATTCCATCCCGACAGTAATGCGTGGCCAGCCTCTTAGGGTTTCGTTTAACCGGATTTCCCCCCATCATTCTCACCTGCCAACTCTGAGGCATCCATTCACAGCAGCCCCCAAAACGCTGCCAGGAGAGCACTGCTGCACCCCTTTCACACTCTGTATAGATGCCCCCCCTCATTACACTTATCCAGCTGACTGAAACTGTCTACGAGTCCTCCCTGCTCCTTGCCTGCCCCTGTCTTATCCTGTAAGCTCTGCAAAGGCGGAAGAAGAAGGGCTGTATTTACCACGACTTCCTCACTGTTTAAAGTGGAATACGGACTCATAAAATGGCTACTGATGAATCTAATATGTAGAAGGTAAGTTTGAGTAGAAAGACAATTATTACATGTATTCACTCATAGGTGTTCTTTAAACACAAAGCGAAGAAAGCCAGCCCACAAATCACAATCCCAGAGAACCTAGACAACAATAAGGACCCTAAGAGAGACTTATATGGGTCTAATCTCTGTAGGAAGTAGAAAAAGACAAGATCTCCTGAGTAAATTGGGAGCATGGGGACCTTGGGGGAGGGCTGAAGAGGAGGGGAGAGGCAGGAACGGAAGCAGCATAGAAAAATGAAGAGCTCAATAAAAATAAAAAAAAAGTAAGTTTGAGTAGAATGACACATCCTTGAAGAGTAGAAGACACTCAGTGATATTTGAAGTCCCCTCCAACTTCAGGATTCCCTATTTCAAACCAAACAAATAGAAGTAATAACAACCTAATGACCACATAAGGGAACAAGTACTACGTTCGTTATTACCATGGGAAGGCCGCAGCTCATCATCAGGCAGCATACAGTTAGTCCCAAGTAAGAGGGATCTTGTATGCTGGAAGACCGGCGCACACGCTGGGTGCAGGTGTCGGCCCTAGAACTACACAGCCTGGTTTTAAACACCGTTGTGCCACACTGATAGAGAGCGGGGAGCAGTTCGTTATCTGCCATCTCATGCCTTTTCCCCCTTCTCTGTAACATAAGAATAATAACAACGTATGCCTCAAAGGGTTGAGATAATGCAGTAAATGAGTTAATGCCTACATAAACTGCTTGGAAGAATTCTGGGTACCGTATGTCTCCTGAAACTGTTAACTGTTGTCGTTGTTGTCTGGATCCTCTCCAGGGCGATCCTAAAGGAAAACTGGCATAGTTGGCATCTAAACTGGAATCCACAGGGAGAGGGGATGGGAACAATGAACCAAGTTGGAGCTGCCCTACAATGTCTGCCTGGTTGTTTCAGCCTCAAAGTCACTCAACAGATAGCTCTGAAGAGATGCTAATTTGGGTGGGTGAGAAGGGCATCTTTCTGGTTTGCAGAAGGACTCAATCGAGCCCATCTTCTCCAGACTTCTACCCTGTAGAGAATGCGGTTAAGACAATTCATGTGGACGCTCCATGGTTCACAAGCAAATGAAACCATCAAATGAGACAAAAAAAAAAAACAAAAAACCCAAACCAAACCAAACCAAAACAAAACAGAAAAAAAAAAAACAATCTTGAGTTGCCAGGCATTCAGCTGTTTACTGAATTGCGCCTCCAGTTTCCACTCCTAGGGAAAGCAAACAGAGCTTTGAGTTTCTTTTATTCAAGCCCTTCAAAAGCTGATGATCTTTCTATCAAAAACCCCTCTCCTCAAATGACTGGGTAGACTTTCCTCTTTTCTCTGTCCTTGCGGGAAGAACTGTGCCTGGCAGCCCTGTGCGCACAGAATGAATGCGGGCTTTTAACCGCTGACCCCAGCACCTCCACTTGTAGGGTTTTCATCACGCAATCATAGAGTGTCCTTTGTGCTCTGCCTCAGAAAGGCAGTCAAATGCCACCCCAAAGGACGGCCCCGTGTACTTTCTCCACATCAAAGGGAAGGGATTGTGAGTAAGCCCTGTCTGCAAACCCAAGTGCTCCCATTGGTGTCCTGCAACGGCCGGCAAGTCAGAAGGCTGCTTTCCCACCCTCGCTGCAAGACTGGCATTTAGAAGGCGGAGGGCGGATAATAAAAGAAATCTTGGGTAGAAGTGGCAAAAGTGGCGTCAAGTAAAACCAATCAAATAGTAAACCTCAGAGGGTACAAAGGAAAACTGACGTAGGGAAACTAGAGATGATCTGGAAAACACGACCAAAGAAACTTTATATCTATTCAAGACTTAGATCTTCTAGATGCCATCTGGCCCAGGTCGGAGGCAGACAGCACACATTTCTGTAAAGGGTGTGCCAGCCACGCAGCTGCTTACGTAATCTAGACGTTGCCGTTGACAACTACTTTTAATGCCGGCAGCAGAAAATAGTTAATTATATAAGATTGAAATGAGATGACCACCGAGAGATTTCCCCTCATAAATTCCAGATGCATCGACTTCTAAAAGTTAAGCTGAGTGTCATCTACTCAGTTCTAGAGACTTCGCCTCAATAGAAGCCATGGAAACAATAATGGGACATTAAGGAATTAACGCAGAGAAAAGATAAAACTCTTAATAAACCTCTGCTACAAAACAGGCTTTTTCAGGTGTTTTCCTCCCAGCCGTTTTCCAGACTTGCATGCTTTTCATAGCAACAGCCGGGGCTATAGAGTCTACTTAGCGTTGGGCATTGTTGGCAACGGGTTCTGAAGTCTTCAGGATGAATATACGGACGCCCATTTAGCGCATGTTCTATGTTCTCTAGAGAACGAGTCACCTGTTTATAACCACGCGCTTATCAGAAAACAATTCACAAGTCAGCTTCAGGTTCCAGGAATGGTCAGGCTCCTTCCAGAGCCTCGGGCACCTGCCCCATACTTTTTTCCCATTTTCAGGAATTTGGAACCGAAGCTCTGCCTGCTATGGTACCCTCGAACCCCCATTCTTCACGTTTGAGGCCTTAGACCAGTGGCTCTCATTAATGCTGTGACCCTTTCCTACAGTTCCCCATGTTGTGGTGACCCCCCCATAAGATGATTTCATTACTACTTCATAACCGTAATTTTGCAGCTCTTATGAATTGTAATGCGAATATTTGAAAGGCAGGATATCTGAGATGTAGCCCCCAAAGTGGTCATGACCCACAGGTTGAGAACCAGTGCCTCAGGGCTCCCGCTTGAAGCCCTCTGCCTCCCCTGCCTGTCACAGCAGCACTGGAAGCTCTAAGGCATCAGATGCGGAGGATGAGGATTCAAGGACACTGGAGGGACTGACTGAAGCTGGGTCTCCTTTCTCTGATCCATGGATCCGGGAGGGCATGCACTGAAGAAGGGTCCATTGGTAGAAAGAGAGATGAAGGAAAAGGAGGAATTTAGGGAACCCAGCAGAAGTCGCTTTGAATGATTCATTTAGTGTGTAGCCATCTTGGCAGAAACAATATGAACAGAACTTCTAAAGTGAGATGCTACGTCTTTTCCTTGGGCTGTTAAGGTTATGGAGACCTCACTCAAAATGATGTTTTCTAGCTCCGTCCATTTTCCTACAAAATTCAAGATGTCATTATCTTTTTTTCTGCTGTGTAGTACTCCATTGTGTAAATGTAAGACATTTTCCTTATCCATTCTTCAGTGGAGGGACATTTAGGTTGTTTCCAGGTTCTGGCTATGACAGACAATGCTGCTATGAACATAGTTGAGCACATGTCCGGAAAGACAATTATCACATGTACTCACTCATAAATGGTTTTTAAACATAAAGCAAAGAAAACCAGCCCACAAATCACAATCCCAGAGAACCTAGACAACAATGAGGATCCTAAGAGAGACATACATAGATATAATCTACATGGGCAGTAGAAAAAGACAAAACTCCCGAGTAAATTGGGAGCATGGGGACCTTGGGAGAGGGTTGAAGGGGAGGGGAGCAGAGAAAAATGTAGAGCTTAATAAAAAATCAATAAAAAGACAAGGGATTCCTAGGAATTAGAATTTTCTAAGTATTCTCATTCTGAGAAAGGAAAAAAATTTGAGGTCCTAGTGCCAGCCAGAGATTTCACCCAGTGTTGACCACTTGCAGGGCAAACCAAGGACCAGGAGACAATGATGTGTCTGTGACGGGCCAAGGATAGGCAGACCCACACCTCGCCCAGGGTTGCTGAGTTACACTTTTGCTCTCTTTCTAAACGCCAGTATCTGGAGCATGGATCAGAGGGTACCACTGGATCTATTCACTTGTTCCTCATCCCAGTGTAGCCATACAGGATAAACATCTCTTCTTTGGTTCTCGCCATTACGAGCATCTTTTATTGGCGGACTGGGTAGCTAGGCTATTTCGTCAGGCTGGCAGTGATCAGGTTTGATGCTAACAACTCCGGTAACAATTTGCCTCCTTCCTTCATTCTGTCTATTAACTGTGGGTTAAATACCTGAGCTGTATCAGCCCCAAATCAAGCAAAGGAGGGCTACACCGATAGCTCAATAGTAGAATGGTTGTCTAGCTTACAGAAGCTAACCATGATGATGTAGGAACAAAGTTGGCATTAGTGGGGATGTAGAGAAACAGACTTTAGAAGGTGAAGAAAAATCGACAGACTAAAAGAATGATAGTTTCAGATCAATATTTTCTGACAGGTTCCCAAAATATCCCTTCTTTCATAGTGGAGAATTTTGAACTGAAACACTGGCGCTCAGCCAGACAGCTCCCTAGCCCTGTTCTGTTAGAGCTGAGTGTGCATATTACCAAATTCCAGCCAAGTGGCCTGGACTAGAAGTGATAATGAAGTCTTCTGAACAGTGCCCTTCAAAGCCGTGTTCCCTCTTACCCTTGGAGTCTGTGGAATTAAAGATATGGCTGGAGTCACCGTTTTGGACCATCAAACCCATACAGCACAGTGAAGACTACCAAGCAAGAAGATCAAGCTTCCTGCCAACTCACAGACTCCCTCCCAGACCCATTTATCTGATCTGTAATTCTATCTGGTTTAAGTCTCTGGGTTTGCAGCTCATTTTGTCAGACTGGCCTGACCTAGTCTGAGTAGCACAAATTCTTCTTGCTGTTCTAAGCACACAGCCCTAACAGTTCTCAGCTGTTTTCAACACGTAACCACAGCAGGCCCGTGAAGACGGGGCAGTGTTCAATAGGGAAAGACCGACTTCCAAACTGGCTTTTTCTCGTTTCGTCTTGAAATATTCAAACAGTATTTGGGTTTCTATTTCCTGTACCAGCAAGTCAGAGACTTAGGTCTGGGACAAACTGCATATGAACTCACATCTATTTAGTGACCCACTGTTTCTCTTTCAATCCCGAAGCCCGATTCTCTCTTATATCTGACACTGAGGTCTCAGGAAAACATATTATTCACGTCACCAATAAACCTCTGCTTCTCCATCTGACCCAGCCAACATCTCCTGAACATGGATGAAGCAAGTCTGTGAGGAGATTACTTCCCTCATTCAAGTAGAGCGAAGGTCAAGGCCTGTGCTGTGCTGCCGCTAAGTAAAAAAAAGAAAAAAAGCGCTTCAAACAAATATGTGTAGTGTCGGGGACAGTCGCCCCAACATAGAAACTAATGTTTTTCCCCAAATGTGTCCCCGGAGACGCGAGGAAGGAAACAGGCTTTCACACCATTACCTTGCGTTTATTCTCCCTCCCAAGCCATTCCTACTCTGAATGCTCTCTCCACTCATGAGGAATTTTTCTATTCCTATTCCTTTTTCTGGGGCACCTCCCCCAGCACACACACACCTGCATTCCTTCACCCGCTTTGGAGATAGCAACTTCTCATCAAGCAATCTACAAATGAAAAGGAAGGCTGGAGCAAAACCCTCATCTATTGTCTTTCTAAATTGTTGGCTTTCAGCTACGAAGCTGCATGGCGTCCTCAGGCTGGCGGGTATCAGAACCCACAGTGTAGGAATCTAATAAACCCCCCACTGAATGCTGAGGTGATTCTGCTGAAACCTGTGTGTCCCCGGAATCTCAACCCCTGCTGCAATAATGGTCACCACCCTTCATACCTTCACGGACCGAAATATGCCAAGTCTGCACGGAAGGCAGGCTGTTTCTGCTTCTGTCCCGAAGTATCTCAAGATCCACTGCGTGGAATATGCCAATCAAAAACCCGTGGTTTAAACACCCGCTTCATTCATTACTTCCCTAAACATTAAGCTCAGGAGATTAACAACAAACAATAAAAACAAATGAAAAAAAAAAACAACAAGCAAAAGAAAAACGGCAGAAGAAGCAGGTGACTGGTCCAGCAGCATATTGTGAAAGAACAATTCCCTGTTGGTATTCTGTCAAAGAGGGAGGCTGGTCCACACTAGGAAATACAGACTGCCGGTTGAGAGACTGAAAATCTTGGACTATTAGTATCAAGTACGTCTGTTGCTTCCACCAAAGGCCATAGTCCATGAGAACGTATTCCAAGAGCTCGGTTGTTAAATTACCACATTAACGTTAACACCGTGGAGGGCAAGGGCCGCGACTCAAGATTGCTCCAGAGCAAATAGTTACCGACTGTCAAATCAGGCAGAGAGAGACCACTGTCTGACCCGCCAGTCTCTGTCCACAGGGTCATCGTGGTCTACTGAGGGAAAGAACTTATTAGTCAGCCACTGTAGACGTATGCCCAGTGCCGAAGGAAACGGCAAAAAGGCAAGTGTCAAGAGGCTCACATTTGGAGTGAGAGGTGGATGAGGACGGCCTTTAAGCCAGCCACCGAGATGCGGGTGAGACCCACCACTGACAACATCCGATCCAGAAGACGGTGACCACGTGACCGCCGCGGTGTCTACCCGATCCGGTGAGAAGCCTGCCTTCTCGCTACAGCTCCACTTCCCGTTCACCCTCCAGTTTCAATGCAATGCCTTCCCTGATCTGCCAGGGATGGAACACACAGCACGACGGTTGCAGAGCAAGAGCTGCATCGCGAGATCCCCAAGAAGCTTCTCTAGAGTAGTGCATTCTAGACACGGGTGCACAAAACACTGTCCGTCTTGGCTCTCAAAGAGCTTGCGCGCTAGGAAAACAGTCCACCCACAGACCTGCCCCGCTAACCACGCACACAGGACCTTTCGAAGATTCCCATTTTATTGGTTTTTGTTTGTTTGTTTGTTTTTCCACTCTGGGAACCTTGTTTTTTTTGTTTAACCTCATCACAACTGTCCCGTCTGGCTGAGAGAAAAAAAAAAAAAACCTAAAAGCCGGGCGGTGGTGGCGCACGCCTTTAATCCCAGCACTCGGGAGGCAGAGGCAGGCGGATCTTTGTGAGTTCGAGACCAGCCTGGTCTACAAGAGCTAGTTCCAGGACAGGCTCCAAAGCCACAGAGAAACGCTGTCTCGAAAAACCAAAAAAAAAAAAAATAATAAATCCTGAAGCTTTCTCTGGAAACACCAAATGCTGGGGTCACCAGAGGGAACAGAAGGGCTTGTGAGCAGCTCCCCGGAGGACTGCTTCTTCTCTGCAGAAGAGGGATACACCTGGCCCTGAGCAGTATTCCAGACATCCTCCACATCTCCAACCAATGTCAAGCATCTTCAAATATGCGTGACTTTATGAAAATGGCAGGCTGCATGCATTTATGAATTACATTCCATCTTTGGTATTTGGGGAGGCAAGTCGCTCAGACAACTTGCATAGGGGACTGGAAGGTTTTTAGGGGACCAAAATCCGGGACTAAAACCATTATTTTCTTAACAACTTAGGAGGCAATAACTGCTTGTTGGTAATGTACTCATACATGTAAGGCAATTGTTATAATAACTGAAACCTATGATAGTAATATATGTGTCGTTTCTGTAAAGGACCTTTTTGGTTGTCTAAAGTGGTTTACACCTTCTTACACGACCAAAATGATGCAGACTGATGTAAATACCTTCGGTGCTTAGGAAAGGAGCCCTATTCACAGAAACCAAGGTCTCTTTGGTCAGTTGGACAGTCAAAGACTGAGACAAAAGATTTTTTCCCCTTAGTTTCTATTAACGCTGCAGGAAAAACCCATAGCATGGCGCGATGGGCCCCATCCCTTAAAATCACATTTTCCATATAGGTTGCCTCATTTGAATTTCACCATCCTGCATCACAGAAACTTAACTCTTTCTTTTTGTTTTTTGAGCACTTCATACATGAGGATCATTACATTTTTATTGGCAGTAATTACTTAGCCAGTACTCCGGAGTTATAGTTTAAAATATTACTTCAAATCCTGTGGTTTTCAAAATTTTCACACTAAGCCAATGGGGTTGGAATGCCGAATCTAGCATCCATTTTAGGCTGAATAAAGAAAGTTGAGCCTCCTAGTTAAAAGTGAGAGGGGGGGGTGGGGGACTGGCGCTAGGGCGTGTTGGTTTCAGGGATCCTGTCCGTCACAATCCTCTGAACCAAAGATACGAACTCCTTCCCGGTGGACGAGCGTGTGCATATTTCTAGGTTAATGCTTGAGTGTTTGCAGTGGGCTGAACACGCCAAAGCACTAGTGATCTGAATTTAGTCACCTTGGTTGTATATCCTGCTCTAGGACCGGTTTGAACGCAGTTCTCGGATGTTCCTTCCAGTCCTAAAATGCTCTATAATTCTAGATCTTTCTCCCAGGTTTGCGTTCTCAAATAATCATCATAATAACCTTGACTGATACTTCATATCTCACTGGTGGCGGAGTGTGTGCTAAGAACTCTGCCTCTATTTTCCTTGTAAACCTTGCAATCCTCCTAAGAAATCTTTCTCTAACAGATACAGAAACTTTAATTCCCGGGGTCAAAGGAACTGTCCTCAAGATCTGCTGGAAATCTGACTCCAGGTCAGAGAGACCTTCGAGGACCTTCACTGGGTCTGTATTGGTTTCGCTGAAGAAATTAATGTCCGCATAACCTATCACCTCTCTCTGTGCCAAAAGGGAGAGAGGAGGGGGACGGAAAAAGCCAAAACAAATAAAGCAATCTCTGCTAGGCAAAACCAGAAGGGCCTTGGAAGGACGCCAGAGGCTTCTTCCCAGGCCCAGGGGGGGCGGGGCGTCCTTCTCTCCAGTCACAGGATCCGATGTCCTACCCTTCCAGACCAGGACCATTACCTTGTTGAGATGAGGGTTCCTGGTGACATCGTATCCGCGCTTCTTCAGGGGCACGGGGCGAGGTGGGCCGGACTTGGAGTGGCAGCCTTGGGCGGGTGCGGAGGGTGCTTGGCGCCGGAGGGTGCCGCAGGCCATGCGTGGCAGGGAGGTCAGCCGCGGGCCAGTGACCAGCGCGGCGCCCATGGTCCTGGCGTAGATCTGGAACCAGGGAGAGACCAAGGTCAGGGGTGCCCTCTAGCCAAGCCAGGTCCTGCGCGCCAGCAGAGCGCGGGGGCCTGAGTCAGGACTCGTATTCTTGGAGAGGCAGGGGGCTCCCGAAGGGTTCAAGGGGGCAGTCTCCGCCCCTCCTCCGAGGCCACCTGCTCCAGGTTCGGTTGCGATGCTCCAAGCCTCACCGGGAGCCCAGCAAAGCGAAAGCAAGCTCAGAAAGCAGATCCTGTGCAGATGACAGCGGGTGCCATCCCCGCCCCCATGCAGAAGAATGGTCGACTGCGCGCTCTGAGGGGTCCCTGCATTCTCCTTGGTTCCTCCTTCCTCCGCTCACCTGTCTAACTAAAACCTATGCAGTTCCACTGCGGGCAGGTGGGACAAGCTGCTCTAGTCCCCTGTCACTCTCCCGTCAAAGGCTGCACCGCACAGGCAGCGTGAGCTAGTGGTACTGGTGCATTCAGGAAAAGCAGTCCCCAAACCTTCCCTGGTGGCACCAGACTTCCCTTGACGATGCGCGGTGTGGCTCTTCCTAACAAGACAGGATGAAGCTGGGTTTCTTCCCCCCTTAGAGCGTTTGCACATTTTCTCCCTGGTATTTTCCATCCAGAGAGGACTGAATCGCAATGCTGGGTGAGCGCTTAACAATCAGTATTCCCTCTTCTGCTTCCACCTTTTGAGCAAGAATGAACAAGGATGCTGTCCAATCTTCACGTGGCTTCACGTGGCTGTAAGTTTTCGATAAATTCCTCTAAATAAAATTCCTCTAAATAAAATACAATTTAAAACCCATTTCCTCAGTCATGGTAAGCACCTTGTTGGCAGTCAAGAGTCTGGGTGTTCGTGCACATTTGCAAAATGCTTGCAGCTTTGCGAAAGTCGCTCTGTCCCTAAGTGGGCTCCTAGGAACCTCATGCTGCCGGCGACCACAGATGTTAAAGTCACACCTGCACCTTGATGTCCCCCTGTCCCTTGACAGTAGTCAAGAGAGTCCTTTCATGGGGCAGTACTTCACTGTGTGTGAGCTAACACCCACGTCTTCAGGAGGCCTTTTGGTTAACCACAGGCTGGCTCCTGCCAACTTCTCGCGGTCATCCTGCTCCCCTCTGCGTTGCCCTTGAGGTCCCCTTTCCCTTGCTTTGTTTCTCCACCTTCCTCAGTTCCCAGCCTCCACCCAAGGGCCTTTGCACCTGCTATTGTTTTATGCGGAATGACATCCTCCGACTTCCAAAGAGCTTGCAGTCTTCCAGGTTGCCCCTAATTTGTCAACTTGGAGGCCATTATTCTAGTTATTCTATTCAATGTTGGCCATCACCAGGAGACACACAAGAAAAGGGGTTCCCCTACATATAGATTAACAAGAGAGCTCTTAGCTCATTGTTCTGGTGGTTGACTGGTGTCTGCTTCCCACCCTTAAAATACAGGCTTCACTGGGCTATGGTCCTTGGGGCCTGGCGGGTCTCTGTACAATAAAAACATAGTTGTTTGGTGAACAAAGGTGAGCGAGCACTCTGTTCATCGGGGCTGCGGACTCTCAGAACGACTGCCAGGTGGATGGTGTGCTTCTCTCAGCCCCCTCTCCAAACTCTGCTCCCACTGTCATGCCCCAAGTGCAAAGTAGGCATGACGGTGCTGTCGGGGTCCTCCCGCCTGGGCTCGGGAGCTGGTCTCCTCAAGAATGTCGGCCTTCCCTTGAAGTTCTTCTCTGCTTTAATTTCCAGTTCTCGGTTGGGATGATCTGTAGTAAACTGTGCTGCTTAGAGCAGCCTCAGAACTCCCTGTTGAAAGGACAGAGTTTCCGGGTCCCGTCCACAGTCTCATTCAGAAGAGGTCAAATACCTGGTTAGGATTATTCTTAGGCTGGATACTTACGCAAGCCTATCAATGGCATTTTAATTAATAAAGCAAATTTGGGTTAGAGTTTTTATATAGTCTGTCACCAAGAGCATTCACTTCTTTCAATGCTGTTTTATTTTATTTTTTTGGTTTTTTGAGACAGGGTTTCTTTGTGGCTTTGGAGCCTGTGCTGGAACTAGCTCTGTAGACCAGGCTGGTCTCGAACTCACAAAGATCCGCCTGCCTCTGCCTCCCGAGTGCTGGGATTAAAGGCGTGCGCCACCACTGCACAGCTCAATGCTGTTTTTATATTTACACATATCGCCATCAATTGTCAAGCATCTTGAGGACAGAGATCACATAGGCATGCTTCTTTCTTCAGTCGTTAGTAAAGGGCAAGTGAGCAGAAGCTGTCTGTTCAGTGAGCATGCCCTTGTTCAACACTGTGATCTTTTCCTCGCGTGGGTGTAGCCCCAGTCCTTCGAAACCCAGCCAGAGACAGAGATGCAAATAACAGAAGGTTTCAAACAAGTAAATATAATTTTGTTTTGTTTTTCAAGACAGGGTTTCTCTGCAGCTTTGGAGACTGTCCCCGAGCTAGCTCTTATAGACCTGGCTGGACTTCAACTCACAGAGATCCGCCTGCCTCTGCCTCCCAAGTGCTGGGATTAAAGACGTGTGCCACCACCGCCTGGCTTAAATAATTACAATTTTTACACTGTCCATTCACTGAAGCTTATAAAGTTTGCTTGGAAGTCTTTCATGGGCCATGACCTGCAGCTGAAACCCTCTCTACCCAGTTAAACTCTAACAATGCTACCATGCTGGTCACAGTGATGTGCTAAGCTCAAGCCACGGGGTGCGTGGCAAGTCCTCTGAGGTGATTTGGTCTGCTCCCCAGGAGCACTAACACCACGTCAGCATCCCATTTGTTCCCTGTGGAAAGGCAGAGAGGAACGGGAAAGGAAGTGGAGTGGTTCTTTCTGCCAAGGGACATGGGATGGATATTATAGTCAGTGGGCATCTGCTCACAGTATGTTTTGTTGGGGGGGGAGCGGTGTGACGTTCATCACATAGTCACATTGCTCTCTGCATATCATAGTGTTATCTGCCGTAAAATCATGGGTGCGTTCCTGAGGCTCATCAGGGTTGTCTATTCCTCAAAGGAAGACACTAAGAACTGTTCTTAGGGACTCTGCTATATGTCTAGATATCATACTCACTCATGGTGAGGGAGCTCGGTATACAGGGTAGGCTCAGAAGCTGCCCTCTGGAACTGCTCTGCGGGTTCTGTGTATGCTTTATCGTCACCTCCTTACTTTTCAAAATGAGCATAAGATTTCAGAGACAAAGTTGAGAAGCAAGGGCACATTCTGGAACTTTTCCAATCCCATAAAAACCACAAAACATCAGCAAGCAACCTTAACGAGCCAGTACGGTGGCAGTCTGTTCCAGCGTTACATAAACCTAGTGACGCTCCCTGGTCTGCCTCGCCTTTCCCATCCCACCCACTGACTTCTGCTGCCTTTGCAATGTTGCTTCCTGGGGTGACAGGGTAGGAACCTCATTCCATCCCCCTCACCCAAGGTTCCACTTCCAAATTCACTTAATACCTTTGCCTTGCTAGCACAAGCATAGAGATTTGAGTATTTATGCGCGACCTTACTGAATCGTGACTTCCTTAAAGACTGAAGCCACCACGCTGCAATGGGGGGACAATACTCCAGCTGGAAGTCATACATAACAAAATAAAACCCTAGTGCCAGGCATGAGTTACCTATTTTTGAGTTGGTGGCTAATGGGGCCCCAAAGACACCCAAACCGTTACAGGTTATTGCCAAAACTAAATTGGACAGTAGGACCTCATTGCTGAAGATACCATATGCTTATGTCACAGAGCATCAAGAAAACTAGGGGGTACTCGAGTGGAAACTTTGCTTATATCAGCTGGCATGGGGGTACTCAACTGGAAGCTTTGTTTATATCAGCTGGCATTCACAGTTTTGGCAGGTTAACTCTGTGAGATACAGTGATGACCTACCTGGTAAGGTATGTCTCCTGGTGCAATTGTGGTGTTAATGTTATGGGAGGAATCCACTACTTTTTGACTGTTATTAAAGCCTGCTCCATGAGATGGATCCTATACCAGATACTATCAACGAGGGCAGCAACCAGAGACGAGATAGATCGCGGGTCCCAGAAGGAGACCTGCTTGTGTTATCCTGCTAAAGGAACGCAATAAAATGAGTCTTGATGACACATTGCTTATATACCCGCAGATCAGTGAGCGCATCACTCAACCTTCATCAGGGGCGCTTCTTCTTGCCACAGATGGCAACGCAGAGACCCACAGTTGATCAATATAGAGAGAATCAGAGACTTTGGAATTCTCAGTCGTAAATGGGATGGCTCTCACACCCCTCTTACTAAGGCTCAGAGATCTATGTGGAAGATGAGGTGGAGAGATTGTCAGAGCCAGAGGTGGTGGATCCCTTCAAGGAAGCAGTGTTTTCCAGACGCAACAGGGCAGATGTATACACAAAAAACTCACAAAGACTGGGGACAGCACGCATAAGACCCTCGTAAGCAAAAGTCAGACAAAGTTCGTCGGAGAGAGGAGGACAGGTGGGTAAGGAGCTATTGGCATTTGATTGCAGCTATGTGAGGAAGAGTCAGTTTTCTTCAATGGAGTGATATTTGGTATATGGGTCACACTCCAGGGCAGGAGTAGTTGACCAGTTGGTCAACTCAGACTAGATTCCATAAGGTTTGTTTTGTTGGTTTTGAGACAGGGGAAAAAAAAAACCCAAAACATAAATTTGGGTGAGTAGAAAAGAGGGAGGATGTGGGAGGGAGTGGCAGAGGGGATGAATAAGATCAAATACAAAGGATGCACAAAACCATTACTTAAAAAAGATTGCAGAAGTCTCTGCTCCTTCAGCATCTGGGTCAGCACCTGGCTGGCACAGAGAATACACCTGGTTTGTTGAATTTGCTTTGGGCATCTGTCTCACAAGGCCTTTCTCCACCTTCCCGTCTGCTTCAATGCCATCGTCACCAGCAAGTCTCTCACGGTCAGTAAGCTTGTCTTTCTCCTTCATGATCCCCAAACGCCTCCATGTGTGTCTACTGTACCGCTAAAGCCAGTCTCTCTCTCTCTCTCTCTCTCTCTCTCTCTCTCTCTCTCTCTCTCTCTCTCTTTCTCTCTCTTCTTGGATTTTCGAGACAGGGTTTCTCTGTAGCTTTGGAGTCTGTCCTGGAACTTGCTCTATGTAGACCAGGCTGGCCTTGAACTCACAGAGATCCGCCTGTCTCTGCCTCCCGAGTGCTGGGATTAAAGGCGTGCGCCACCACCACCCGGCAAACCAGTCTCTCTTGTACGTTTATGTATATGTCCCTTTCTCTGGGTCTCGTGGAGGCCAACAGATTTAGAGTCCAACGGTCTGGATTCTATTCTACTAGTGAATAGTTCACGGGACCTGGAGCATTTTAAGAGACCTTTTTACAATCTCACTCTCTTCATGTCGAAACTGAGATCCCACTGCTATTCCTTGCATTTTTGTGGTCTCATTTGCTTATTTAAAGCACTTTACAATGCCCTGACATGACGCCAAGCACAGTTCTCAACACTCAAGTCCTGTACTTGAGATAAGAAACCATAAGCTAGTTCCATAGAAACGGCGCTGCTAATTTTGACCATTTCCCGGGCTGTCCAGATGTAGGATTCACTCTCCTTATGCTGGCCAGCAGCAGTAAATTGTGGCTCCCACTTTCTCAACCGTGAGAATAAATGACTAGTGTTTTGGCAGCACACTGACTGCTAAACTCTGATATTTGGGAGGCTGGGCATTGTCTTAGTTAGGGTTTCTGTTGCTGTGAAGACACACCATGACCACGGGAACTCGTAAGAGGGAAAACATTGGGGTGGCTTACAGTTCAGAGGCTTAGTCCATTCTCATCGTGGCAAGACAAGGTGGCCTGCAGGCAGACATGGTGCTGGAGATGGAGCTGAGAGCATTACAAGTTGATCTGCAGGCAACAGGAAGTGATCTGTGCCACTCGGTATAGCTTAAGGAGAGGAGATCTCATAGCCCGGCCCCCACAGTGACACACTTCCTCCAACAAGGTCACATCTACCCCAACAAAGCCACACCTCTTAATAGTGCCACTCCCTATGGGGCCATTTGGTTTCAAACCACCAGAGGTATAGTGAACACATTTTCAACCAATAATATTCCTAATTCAAAATGGACTTACAGCTCGTAAGCCAATTAATTAGTTGTAAGTCAAAGAGCACCTGTCGTAACTCATTTAATCTTATAGTAGCTCTGTAGTTATTCCTTTACGGAACTCTCTTTCTGACTTTCGCCTGAAGCATGCATCTTGCAAGCCAATTCTTTGGCAGCAGGGTTTCCCACTAATTTCTGTCAGTGGGGGCAGCAGAGGGAGACCGAAGGCTGGAGCGGACAAACACCCTTTTCTCTGTTTCCAGCTGGGCACTTTCAGTTCAAGAGTTCAGTCGTAGCCCATTGACCAGCGTCAGCCACTGGTCCCAGAGCTCAGCCTCCCTCCTTAGCAAATGTAGCCTTCCCAGGCCCTTGCACACTACTAGTGTGCACACTACTAGTTGGTCTCCTGCTCAAGTGCAGCTGTCCGTGGTTCCAGCAGCTCCTCTCTTTCTTCTTCTCTAAGCTTCTTCCAGTGGTTTCTTGTACCAGGCTTTTTATTTTAGGCCACCAACCAGCGCCCAAATCATGACACAGAGACTTATTAGTTTTGAATGCCTGGCCTTCACTTAGCTCGTTCCTGGCTAGCTCTCTCTCTCTCTCTCTTTTTTTTTTTTTTTTTTTTTTTGGTTTTTCGAGACTGGGTTTCTCTGTGGCTTTGGAGCCTGTCCTGGAACTAGCTCTTGTAGACCAGGCTGGTCTCAAACTCACAGAGATCTGCCTGCCTCTGCTTCCGGAGTGCTGGGATTAAAGGCGTGCGCCACCACTGCCCGGCTCCTGACTAGCTCTTTTAACGTAAATTAATCTCTGTCTCTTCATCTATCTTTTGCCTTGGGCTTTTTACCTTCTTTCTGTATACCTTACTCAGTGCCTGCCTGGCTTCTGGCCCCAGATGCCTCCCTTGCTCTCTCCTCCTTCTTCCTCTTCTTCTTCTTCTTCTTTTTTTTTTTTAAAGATTTATTTATTTATTTTATTAAGTATACAATGTTCTATCTGCATGTATGCCTGCAGGCCAGAAGAGGGCACCAGACCTCATTACAGATGGTTGTGAGCCACCATGTGGTTGCTAGGAATTGAACTCAGGACCTTTGGAAGAGCAGGCAATGCTCTTAACCTCTGAGGCATCTCTCTAGCCCCTTCCTCTTCTTCTTGAGTTTAGATTTCTCTTCCTATTTATTCTCTCTGGCTGCCAGCCCTGCTTATCCCTTCTCTGCCTAGCTATTGGCCATTCAGCTCTTCATTAGACCCATTGGGTGCCTTAGGCAGGCAGGATGCAACACATCTTTACAGAATTAAACAAACGCAGCATAAACGCCAGGCCCCTTTACACAGTTAAAGTAATATTCTGCATCGTCAGCAAATATGACACATCTTTATCTAGTTATAATAATCTTCCTCAAGTTTCTGGTGGCTGCCCCAGCAATCCCAGCCTTCTCCTTCAGTCCCCTAGCACAGAGGAAAACTGTTCTTTATCTTGAATTCATAGTTTGGTCCAGCCTGGTGTGACTTGGAAATTGATGTTACCCTCATCAAAGAGACACTGATTTGCTTGAGTGGTCTGGGATTTAAGTCTGGACTCCAGATGCCATAGAGGTTCTAGGACACCCAAGACTTAGATCTGTGAAGTGCGCCACCAGGCCTGACGTGTGAGGAACTCATGTGACGGTTCCCTTATCCAGTCACCTCCTCACCACCTTATCAGCCCTGCATCCCACCAGGCCCTCGCACGCGGTTGTGTAACAACCACCTAGAGTGGGAGCACGGAGCCTCGTGTTTCCCCCGCCCCATCTCCTTTGTGTGAAGCGTCTCCAGGGAAACCGCTTCTCCGTCTCTTCCTTTCCCTTTCCCATTTCTCGGCTATCCCGCACGACTCATCCTAGCTCAGTTTCTCGCTAGTTTTTAAAGGAGAAGAACCAGCTGTTAGACAGTCTGAAACACAGCAAAGAAAAATGAAACCGTTTTTTTTTTTTCAGCACAAAACCCGCTCTTTATTTTTGCTGTGCGTGCCCCTCTCTGTTCTATTTCATTGTAACTACAGAAGTTGACTTTAAGAAGAAAAGAATGTACTTTTAACTAATAACACTTTTAGTAGAGACCCGCCCAAGCTCGTCTATCCCTGCACTGTTACCCCAAGAACACTTTGGAATCTTTGTTGATGACCCCTGCAGCCTTCCTAGTTGTTACAGCAGGTGTGACTGCTCCCAGATAGAAGAGCATGGCCTTTCTCATCAGGCTCTCTGCTCCATTATCATTTCGTTCTGCAGTTAGATCTCAGCAGGCCTACTTGGAGTCCTAGTCTGCCTTTCTTTCCATGGCTCCTTTAAGCCCAAACAATGTAGAGATCATTTCATACCCGGCTCTACTTCCACTCTGCGCTATGAGTTCTGAAAAGAAATGTTGTCTTTAGTCGGAGTGATCAGTCCTTTCTGTGTTTTCCAGGCCGGTAGATTTCCCAGAGCTTGTTTAAGGGGAGGGGGAAAAAAACTATTTTCTGCACCTCTTGAAATAGTCAATTCAAACACTCCCTCCTCTGCCAGCCGCTAGGCCATTTCTCCATTATGTTCCGGCCTCTCCACCTCCTCTTCCCTCACACAAAAGTTAGACAAAAAGGCGACTGTTGGGGGAAACTCAGGCTTCGGAAACAGAAACCCCTGGCAGCAGCTGCTGAGCCACACAGCTGATAAGGGGAACAAATCTGTGGCCTCCTGATTTGTTTGGAGGTCAGAGCAGCAACCCAGTAGGGCGAGGGGAGGGCTCTTTGTCTGCGGTGTGATTTGACCATCTGGCCCATTCAGCATCCCCTGGACCAGCTGACCCTGGCCACGGGCCGCTTCACTGGCTCCTTCACAGCCTCCGAACTTGTTAAGCTGTCAAGAGCATTTCGCCCCATTTCCTAATTGACTTTGCAACAGTCCCCATACCCTTCCTCAAAGGAGGGGGCCAAGGAGAGGTCCGTCCCCCCCTCCGTCCCCCCTCCCTCCCGCTGGCGATCTTTTCTCTCTGGGACAAAACTCATCTGCTAGCTGGAGGAATCTCGAGTTTTTCACTGGAGAGCTGGGGTTATTTCCGTTCGAAGTGTTCTTAAAAGCGTGTTTTCTCCCCGTGTAATTGGTGAGATTGTTGTTTCTAGAGACCTCGGGCTCTCCTCGGCTCTTTATCGCCTCAATTAGTTTTTGCGTTCCCTTCTCACAAGGCTTAGCCGCTCCACCCCTCTCTCAGCTGGTATTCAGCTTCAAATCCCTTCACCTGATTCCCAGAGCCTTCCCCCAAGGAGATGTAATTTGTTTCCTTTGTGGATTCAGAGCTCTTGCCCTTAGCTTGTGTGCAGGGTGTTACCGCGATGGGTGTTATCGGGCCTTCAGGCCATATTCACTGGGCTGTGAGAGCCAGCGTGGATTTTGACTGAGAAGCCAGAGTTTCTCCCTCGAAGGCTCCCAGTCGTAGGCTTACCTGGAGTATCCTTGCCTCTAAGGGCAGGAGGATTTCCGTTGCCTTAGCTTTGAGCTTGGCCCGGGAAGCTGAAAGAATGTCTTAGCAAGGGGAAAGTGGAGACAAAACCAGCCCTATAGAAAAGCTATGGACGAAGAGATGCTGTTTTGCTTTCAGGCTTCACAACGAGCTGGAGAATCTTGTTTATCTTTGTTCTAAACAGGCTCTGCGCTGCGGTTTCAAAGCAGATTCCAAGGTCTAAGCATCGCAGGCACGCCATCCAGTGCTTTGACTTGCACGATAAAAGGAAGCATGTGAGCCAAGGGTGCTATTTCAGGTCATGACCTCAGATTCTTGCCCAGTAGAAATGTATATTGTACAGTCACTCGGAGCTTTCTCTTTGGAATCACACCGTGTGGAGTCGGATCCTGGATCTGGCAAGATCACCGGCGTGGGATCCTGAGGGACTCGGCTTAATCCTTCTGAAAGCCCATGTTGTCTATAAAGCAAGCCTGGTCCTAGGAGTAATTAGCTCACACAATGGCCCTGAGGATTAAATAACCTCACGTAGTAAACCTCTGGTAAATGTTCAGTATCAATTCCATACTGCGTCTGTATTCCCACGAAACAGCCCCAAGCATGTGATGCTGAGTAAACATTGGTTAATTTGGACTTGACTGATTTTTTTTTCTTTTTAGAGGCTCAGATTTCAAAAGCTCTGTATGAGATATTTGCGTATCTCCAGAGCAGGTATATCCCTGAGCAGAGGCTGAATACTCAGTTTTGTTGTCTCTAAAGGATGACAAATCACAAACGCACCGTTAGATACGATGCCAGTTCCTATTACAATGGGAGTGCGATGACCTCACGGGCCCCAGTCCCCTCGTGTTGCAGGTAAGCTCATTCTCCCATACAGCCTTGGCTTTTCTGGATCGACTTCCATGCCAGCAATGTCAAACACAAGGACCTCAGCTCCCCCCAAATTTGTGCATATCTAGGAGCCCATCTGGCAGAGGAGAAGGTTTGTAATCTACTTAGCAGAGTCAGGTTCTATGAATTGAGCCACACCTCTGCCTGCTTTGTTCCTTGTGGGAGTGTTCTCCTGTGTTTTGTATTACTCTTATTGGTTGAATAAAGAGCTGCCTGGCTTATAAGATGGGTTAGCCCTTAGGTGGGCAGAGTAGACAGAACGGAAGTTCTGGGAAGAGAGAAGGAAGTGAGCCAGACGCCACGAGCCACCATCGCAGATGGATGCAGGTTAGACCTTTCCGGTATGTCACCACGTGGTGACTTACAGACTTTTATAATGGGTTAGTTTATGAGGTGAGGGCTAGCCGGGAAAAGGCTAGTGATAATAAGCCAGGCAGAGTTTAAATGAATACCGTCCTCACGTGGTTATTTCGGGTGCAAGCAACCAGTAGCTGAGCGGGCCAGCGGCTGGGGGCTTGGGAGCCTGGCGGCTGGGGAACACAACACGCACACCTCTCCCATAATTACAACAGTTCCTCTCCTGCAGCGAGGTAGTGTGTGTGTGTGTGTGTCTGTGTGTCTGTGTGTGTCCGTGTGTGTAATAACCAGTACTTGCTGAAACTCTGCTTCTAATTCCTCTTGAGTCACTGGCCACCATAACTTCTGAAGCTCTGTGACTGGCTGCTTTCTTTGTTGTTGCTGCTTGAAACTGTGGGTTCTCTCCTGATGGGGCAGAGGAAGGCAGAGATGGATGCCCGGCACTTTCCGTGGCTGGTGCAGATGTACCAGCTCCAGGAGGAAGAAGGCAGGTCTCCAGAAGAGTGCTGTGCATCTCTAAGGGCTCAGGGCACACCAAGTGGGCTCCAGGGTAACCTCACACCACACTTTGAACTTCTGTTTACTCTTGTCCCTGCTTCTAATTCAAGTCTATCCTGAAAACATTTTTTTTTGTTTGTTTGTTTAATTTGACTTCCTGGAGGAGAGGCACGCATTCAGGCCTTGCAGACCCATCAAGTCAAATAGACATAAAATCAGCCAACCGTAATTATGTGCAAGTCCTTCTTCACGAGGCTTCCTGTGTAAATCAGTCATATATACGCAGGCATCCGAATAAATGTCTGAGAACCCCCATCACACCTAAGACCTTTGTCGGTCTCGAATGTTCAGGAACACTGTGTAATGCAGCACACTTAACCATGATCCAGCCATATAGCTTTAGAAATACATTCCTTCAATAAGATTTAGGAACGGAGGGGAGGATTAGAGTTTCCTTATGAGTCAGAAGGTTTGAAGCTTAGTTGGAAACTGTCTACAACCTCCAGTAATTACAGAGCACATGAAATTACATAATTCTAAAGTTAGAAGAGTCTTAGGAATCATCTAAGCTTTACAAACTAATGAAAGATGGTGCCAAGAATCGAACATTTTCTCCCTGGGAAGTTTCTGTCGGAGACCATCGCCCCAACATAGAAACTGATGTTTTTCCCCAAATGTGTCCCTGGAGACGCGTGGAAGGAAATAGGCTTTCACACCATTACAGTTTAAAGGCCGCTTCAGACTTCTTCCCTTTACCGCATGGCCTTGAGTTTATTATCTATCCCAAACCATCTTCCTCTCTATCTTCCTGCTCTGAATGCCCTCTCAAAACCATTCCCGCTCTGAAATGCTCTCTCTACCCTTGAGGAATTTTTCTATTCTTATTCCTTTTTCCGGGGCACCTCCCCCAGCACACACACACCTGCATTCTTTCACCAGCTTTGGAGATGGCCACCTCTCATCGAGCGATCTACAAATGAAAAGGAAGGCTGGAGCAAAACCCTCATCTATTGTCTTTCTAAATTGTTGGCCTTCAGCTACGAAGCTGCATGGCGTCCTCAGGCTGGCGGGTATCAGAGCCCACAAGTTTCCTGGATGCCAGAGTTTACTCGGCAGGTCATCACTTGCCAGGTACTGTCGGGATGGGAGCAGCCCCTCCTGTGAGCAGTGTCCCTTATGAATAAATCAGAATAGCTACACACAGCAGGCTTGTTTTGCTTCTTCTCTTATGTTTTTAAAGATGATTCATAGTCCAGACTGATAGCTTCTCATTCTAAGCAAGCAATGAGATTGATAAAGAATCCAGACACAGAGCCCCGGAACTACCATAGAGAAGAGGGTTATGAGAATGAACAGACTGGGGATCTGAAAATCTAATCGTTAGTTCTAACAAGCCAAGAAGATAGAAAGATTGTGGACAGAGTGGGAAGTCATTAGCATTCAGGCATCTGTACTGGCCTGCCCTTGGGGTCCTGACAGGATATGTCCTCAGCTGCAGCCACTAAGAGCACCTCCTGGGTGCGTTCACTAGTTCATTACGTTCCCTTTTAAATGGGCCCTGTCTTCCTCTCTCCATCTCCCCCCTCCCTCTCTTCTCCTCCTCCTCCTTCTCTGCCTGTCTCTCTCTCTCTCTTTTTTTTTTTTTGGTTTTTCGAGACTGGGTTTCTCTGTGGCTTTGGAGCCTGTCCTGGAACTAGCTCTTGTAGACCAGGTTGGTCTCGAACTCACAGAGATCCCCCTGCCTCTGCCTCCCGAGTGCTGGGATTAAAGGCGTGCGCCACCACCGCCCAGCCTCTGCCTGTCTCTTTGTCTCTTCTGTCTCTCTCTGCCTCTCTCTTCTCTTCTGATGCTCCTGTCCCCAGAGGCCAGTCTCCCTTTCCCCCTTTTAAATTCTCTTTTCCCTAATAAACCCCTCCATGTGAATTTTTTCACATGGTGTCTTTCTCTCTTGCATCACTTTTTAAATTACAACAGAGGCGATCTGTAATAAATTATAATTGGCAGAAAAAGTTATCAGAGTTGAACAACACGTTAGAAATTTTGCTTACTGTTTTGTACAGTGTATAATAGGATTTTGAATGGAGTTTTTGTTTGTAACTCAGGATATTAGTAACAGAACAAAACCAAGACCAATAGGCAGTCCTCTGTGTTCTACAGAAAACAAGGAACCATCAGACATGGCTTCCAGTGGTCTTAACTGAAGGGATTCCCACTCTCAATACTATGCTAGAGCCTGTGGCCAAGAAGAGGTCATCGACAAATATGCTGAAGAACCATGCATGAGCAAGGGCTTTTGTCCCAGAGCAGAAGGGTCCTAGTTTCTGGCCAGATGCATGTTGATGATCTAACTTAGGCCCAGCGGGGTGGATCGGCATAAGACAACTCACGAGAGAGCTGGCAAGCAACCTTGGAAAGTGGAGCGATTGACTGGGGGTGGTCAGTGATGGCAGAGGAGAGAGATCAGATACTTGTCAGGGTGACCTTCCACTCTTCACAGTGCCCAGGAGATCCCAAAGGAATACCAGAGAAATAGCTGAGGATTCTAGGATGTGGTACCCATGAGGACCCAGAAGGACTCGTTATCCTGCTTTTGGGGAGGATAACAGACTTAAGGGGATGTTGTGTTCCACATCCTAACTGAATGAGAACTGTCTAAGCAGAAAGTCCCATGGAATCAATGCTGGAGCTATCCTCTGAAGCCAGGATGCCATGAGGCTCCAAACAAAAAGAGATGATCTTGCGGCCAGTGACAGATACATCCAGCTTTGGGACACTTAACCTCTGAGTGAGTATCGATTGTTCCAAGGGCTCTACAGAAAGTAAAATCCACATCAAAAGGTTCTGTTGGTGTTGGTTGCCTAGGGATACCGTAGCGCATTGCTGTGATAGTGGTAGCTTACAGTGTCGCACATCTATCTATCTGTTCTCCAGCAATGCAGGACGGGAAAGCTCTAGGAGATAGGATTCCCCTTGCTCTTTGAGCTTCTAGTGATGTCAAGTGCTCCTTGGCTTGTGGCTACCATTCCACTCAGTCTCTGGTCACTTTGCCTCTCTTCTTTCTCTGCATTTGTCTTCTCTATGCAAACTTTTGTACTGCAGAGCCATTGAATTTAGAGCCCGCCCAGCATTATCTCAAGGCCTTACCCCTAACACAGTTACACTTACAAAGGTTCTACGACCCCTTCCCCCCCCACAGAAGTTTCCAGTCACAGGTTCCAGGGATTAGAGCATCTTTTGTGGGGCAACAGCTCAACCGCCTGCATACCTTTTCTCAGGCCCCTTCCCTACTCAGGTGCTGATCAGATTTGGCGCAGGGAAGAGAAGGGAGCAAGCTCAGGTTTGGGAGAAGAATCTTTGAAATGCAGGTGAGATTGTAGCTTTAAGATGCACTTCACTAAGCTTCAACTAACCCGAAGTAACTTTGTGAGATCTGCCTTGATTTCCTCATGGCCAGGCATTTCAGAAAGCAGTGGTGGAAAGGGGTAAGACGGAATTTCTTATCACAGACCGTCAAGTTTGGCATTTTTTAATAAGCCGGTTAACAGTAGTTAATGATTCATTTGCTTCTAGTAGGAGAACTCTGGTTGGTTCTTTTTTGTTTCCATAAGAAAAAACATAATTTAGAAGGAGTCTTGCCAACACATGGATTCATGGTGTTGTACTGAAAAGGAATTGACTGTTTGGGGTTAACTATCACAGAACCCTAAACTAGGAGATTGTATTAAATGTCCATCGCTTGAGTGGAAAGAGTGAGACTATGTTCTTTAGTAACAGGCATTCTAGGCATTCACTTAACTGTCAGCTCCTGATGTGGTCAGATAAGGAAGGTTCACTGGGTCTCCCAGCTACCCCAGCCCATCGTATTCTAGTCCCACAGCTCAATTAGTGGGAACTCTGCTATGATGCTGCTCACGCTGAGTTGCTACTGGAGGGAACCTTAAAGCCAGAGAGGCGTCATTAAAGAGAAGCCAGCTCCTTGACAAGTATTAGACATGTGCTCATGGGCCAGATGCCATTCCTCTCAGTAACAGTTTTAGCCTAAGCAAGAACCACCGCCTAACTAGAAAGCTGGAGTCCGTAACTACCTGCTTGACACCTTTGTTCTGCAGAGCTGTGGCCCCCACAGGTGTGGACCAGTTTATTTATCCTTGGGAAGAAAGAGAATTTCATCATCTAATTTGGCATCCTATCAATACTACGTCATCATAAGCAGAACTGTGAAGAATTACTGAGTATAGAAAACACAGGTCTGAATTAAGTTTTCCCGTGAATATAATTTCATAGGCCTGCATCCCATCTGGGACTCTATGCCAGACCTGCATCCTTTCAATTCACTATTGTCATTGGCAGATATATGATAGAGTACCTCTGCCCTGGTCATCCTGACAGAGCTTGAAATCCTAGACCACATAGCCATTGCCAGACAAATTCTTGGCGTCTCAAACTAGACAAACGGATCCTAATGTCCTAGACCAAGGTGACCTCTCCCACCTCCCAACTGAGAGGGACTTTCTACATTTCCTCCAGGGGATCTCACTTGCTCCTTACTTTGATTCAAGAAGTTACTGTGGGTGTCCGATCACAGATGTTCCCCAAAGGCTGGTTCATTTGTGACCTTGCCTTTTAAGCTTTGCTTAACACATCTGTCAGAATCCTTGTGCCAATCTCGATTGTGAGGCTGGCAAGATGGCTCAGTAGGTGGAGGCATTTACCGTGAAGCCTGGTGACCTGAGTTTGGGTCTCAGAACCCATATGGTGGAAGGGAGAAATGGGAAATTTGTCCTCTGACCACCACGTATGCCACACACACACACACACACACACACACGCACACGTGTGCACACACACACCCGCACGCACAACTCACCCACGCATGCACACACACACACACATACACACACATACACACATGCACACACACGCGCACACACATACACACACATACACACATACACACATGCACGCACATGCACGCACACACTGGAACGTGCATGTGTTCGCACAGCTTGAGTTGTACTTCAAACAAATGAATTTACAAATCTTGAAACCGACACATTTTTCTTCCTTTATGCTTTGAAAAAAAAATGTTACCCATGTAAACAGCATTTATTAGGCAAAGTTTATCTGTTTGTCAGGAGTCACGGTCCAGACACCATATTGATGAAGGAAACACTAGGACTCCGGCTGCTGTGCAACACTGATGTGCAGGGTCCTGTGTGCTCTGGATACGTTCCATCGGAAGACGGAAACCACAAGTGAGTATGTCAAACTGCGTTACCCACCGAGTTTATCTAAAGATTCTGATGGTGTTGACACAACCACAGCTATTGACGAGCCAAAGCTAAGCTGTCTTAACAGAGCTGATGCAATTTTTACCCTAAAGAAACTTGACCTTTGGGGCTGGAGAGATGGCTCGGTGGTGAAAGCACTGGCTACTTACCCAGAGTGTTTGATTCCCAGTGCCCACATGGTAGCTCCTAACCTCTAACAACTATTCTAGGAGATCGGATACCCTCTTCTGGTGTCTGTGGGCACCAGGCACACATGTGCTGCACAGGCATACACGCAACCAACACACCAGTACACGTCAATCAAACAAATACATAATGAAGATTATGGAAGCTACATTTAAAAAGCAACCTGCCCCTTTATTTTAGCTGATGTGATCAATTTTATCAATGTTGAGTTTCTGTAAAGCTGTTTTCTATTTTTGAACTTGAGGCATTACTTTCTGAGATGAACCCCCCCCCCCAAGGTTTAGGGAGCTTTATGGGGCAGCGAAGAAGCTCTATTCTAAGATTCCTTGGTTTTCTGACCAAACCTCAACTGCATCCCACAGTGTCATAGCTTCCCAGGTCCCTAGGGGGACTGCACAAGGGAAAGCAGTGACTGTTACAGTCAGTTTTATCGCTCTGACTCTTCAAACACCCCCTCAACTGAGTTCCGCAAGAGCATCTTTTATCTTTAGTTTCAAAGAAACAGCCACTAAGAGCAGAACTACATGAGCGAAAGATCACGGGAGCCCCCCTGTGTGCCTGGCACTGTGTTAGGCCCTTCGTCTTCAACACCCGCTTCCCCACAGCTTTGCACGGTAAATTTTTATCATCTCAATTCAGCATTATGCATAAGGATTTATATTTTGAAAATTTTTTTTTCTTCTCTATATCTGGTGCCCTTTCTTGGTTTGGATTTGCATTGGGCATTGGTTTTCCATACTAAGGCTCTTAGAGCAAAATATTTAAAAGGATCAAGAGAAGGCGATTTTTGCTTATAAAAACTAAACAGTAGGTTTGGGGAAAACACTTTCGATGTGAATTTTAGCCAGAATAGAAAGATATAAATTTCTAATTTAACCGTCTAGAAGTCAGAAGGAAAAGAACTTTCTAATTTCATGTTCTTAAAAACATCTTGCTAGCTATTTGTAGCTCAAATATTTCCATTTTGGTAGCCATCAGGAGACCTAGAATAGCTAGTGCCCATCCACTCTAGAGGACTCTGAACTTTCAGTTTGGGCTGTTGAGTTATGTGACCTCAAAGAAAGGTCATATGGATGGCTCTGTCTCCTATGCCCTGCTTTCATCTTGGGGCTCCTTGTGCCTTGACAAACATGCCCAGGGCTCCTTTCGCTGCACTTTTCCTGTTCCCTCCAGGTTCTTGCCTTGGTGTCTTCCTCAGCTCAGACAGTCATAACCAAAGTACCACGGGATGGGAGGTTTAGGGGCACACCATTGCTCACTGTCCTGAAGCCAGGAAGTCTGAGGTCACGTTGTGTGAACTCTCTTCTTCACAAGTGTTTTATCTTTCCACAGTGAGGGGAGTGGCTGCAGAGCAGGCTCTGTTCCGCTTCTTCTTATCAGTCTATTAAATGCCTCCTGGGAAGCTCTACCTTCATGACCTAACTATGACCCAGAGACTCCTCCTGAGACACTACCACGCTGGGGATTGGGGTTTCACCCTGTGCAATATTTGGAGGCTGCAAAACGGAGCGTGGGGACCTGCACTCTACTTCCAAATGTCAACTGCGCATGCCCCTAAGCACAGATCCACTGCTACGTTCTACCTTTACTCCTCAACGTTCCAACAGCTCGCCAATTCTGATAGATCAATACCTCACGAGAAACAGTACAGGATGCTGTCCACTTAAATGTGTTTCTCTTCTCTCTAGGAGTGTAATGCCGGGCCCTCGCTTTGTTTCAAGATACATCCGGCTCTTTGAATCAATCCCCAGAAAGTTACTTGTTCTAATGCCCCCACAGGCAGAAATTCACGTGAGAATAGTTGAGTGGAAGTGACACAGGGAACGTGTCTTTTGACAAGGACTTCTGTGAGCCTGCGGGATCTATGGGCTCTCGGTGTCTCTCAGCACTGTGTCTCTTATCTTCTGCCGAGATCAACCTAGAAATCGCACCCATTGACGGGAAACACAAGGACCCAGGAGTAGCTGGGAGGCCCCAGTTGCTGAGGATGACCTTTGCTGCGTATTAGAGAGTAAATCTTTTGAGCGTTCTTCTCACGGGAGAGAGGAGCGGAGTGGGCGATTCCTAGGAGGAAGATGGTTTCCACACTGATACTCCATGATGGCCACAGAAACTCTTGCAGAAGTAGCTCCTGAATGTCTGAGAGAAGCTCCCATAGCATTGTACGACCTTCCTTTGGGTCCTCATAAGAGATGGAAAGTGGTACCAAAGAAAACCAGGCTGTCTATAGCTTTAGCCTATTGACTGAAGCTTTGGTGGATTTCCATCTGCAGTTATTTTGCCATAACAGGAGAGAAGTAAACATGGCTTTGGAGACCACCTCCCTGCACACTACAGAGTAAGGGCGCCCATTACCTATTCCTCTCCGTCAGTTTTATGACATTTCCCAGGCTCTCTTAGAGTTAGGGCAGCCAAGATATATACCAGGATGTTGTATATAGGGGAGAGGTGTGCGGGTTGTATGTTCCCAGCACCCAGCCCCCAGCCCCCAGCAGCTGGCCCGCTCAGCTGCTGGCCACCTGCACCCGAAAGAACCACAGGAGAACGGTATTCATTCAAACTCTGACTGGCCCATTATCTCTAGCCTTTTCTTGACTAGCTCTCACATCTAAACTAACCCATTATAAAAGTCTGTATGTCACCACGAGGTGGGTGACTTACCGGACGGTTCTACGGTACTTCCCTCTGTGGCGGGGGCCTCATGGCAACTGGCCCACCTCCTTTCTTCTCCTCCCAGAACTTCCATTCTGTCTACTTCGCCCACCTAAGGGCTGACCTATCTATAAGCCAGGCAGCTCTTTATTCAACCAATAAGAGTAATACAAAATACAGGAGAACACTCCCACATCACCAGGATATAACCAAATGAATGTGACAAAAATGTTCTGAGCTACTTGAAGCCCTGGCCCCTAGAAACTCCCAACTGTCATCCTCAGGGTTCTTTCCTTAAAGGAAAACTCTTGGAAGTCACACATCAAAGATGTAAGGGCTCCAATGTTGAAGAAGCCTGGCCTCCTTAATTATTGCTAAGGGCAGAGCTAACCGCCAAGCGGGAACATACACTTCAGAGAGGAGAAATGCAGTTAGCATTGTTAAACTGTTAGCATTTTAGTTCATACGTCATATACGTCGGGTCATAGCAGTTACATTCACCTTAAGAGGGACCGTCACCTCAGTTTGCTGGTGTAGGAGGGTTCTTCTGTATTTGGGTTACTCTCATTGGCTAAATAAAGGACTGCCTGGCCTATAGGAGAAGACACAGCCCTTAGATGGGCGGAGTAGACAGAACGGAAGGTGGTGAGAGAGAAGGAATTGGATAGACGCCATGATTCTCCAGCCCGAGATGGATGTAGCTTACACTCATGCCGGTAAGCCACAACACGTGGTGACACACCGATTACTAAATATGGGTTAGACTAATATGTATAAGAGGTTAAAACTAATGGGCCAGGCAATATTTAAATAAATACAGTTTGTGTGTAATCATTTCGGGTATAAGCTAGCTGTGCCTCAGCCAAGAGCCAGGCACTAGGAAAAAACGGCCGTGCTCCTCTCTGGTGCTGGGAGCCGGGTGGGACACAACCACCTGCACCTGTTACAATAGTTTGCGACTAGCTAGCACACCTTCCAGGGCAGAGGTATATCATTAATATAAAAAACTCACATACAGAGGACACACTTTAGTGCCAACAGGTCATGCTTGGAATTTCCCCTTTGGAGTCTTGACTCCGTGCCAGATCTGCCACAGAATAAGATGACTTCGGTTGATTAGCGGCCCACGCATTTGCCTCATGAAAGAGGCCAGTGTTTTCCAGTCTTTAATTGGTGAATCACATTTCTAGCCATTAGCACTGGAGAAAAAAAAATATTCTTTGGTTTCTGGCACACACTGCCACCACAGAAGAGAGCCTCCCCATGACAGCACCCTTGTTAGCTGATTTTGCAAGGATGGATTTTCTTCAAAGATTTATTTAGAGGTCAGGTCATAACTACTTAAGCAAAAATGCCCAGATTTTGATCGGTGACAGAGAAATCCTCAGAGGGACGGAATGGTGCGGTTCTGTGGCTAGCTCATTGAATCATGCAGGTCTACACTACAGATAATTTAGGATACACACTGGATTGCTACTGCTGCCGCCATATTGATAATTTGTAATTTATATGTTACAGAGTGTATGAGGGTTCTCTAGAGTAACAATTTACACACACACACACACACACACACACACACACACAATTTAGTAGAATGGCTTACAAGCTGTGGTATAGCCAGTCCAGCAATGGTTGTCTACCAATGGAGAGTCCAAGAATCCAGTAATTTTTCCGTCAATTACTGGATTGTCTCAGATGATCTTTGGTATACACCAGAATCCTGAAGACGTAGGCTCTGATGCCAGTTAAGGAATGGACTTGCCAGTGAGAGCAAGAGGTAGCAGGCAAAAGCAAAGAGTGAACGTTTCTTTCTTCATTGTCCTTTATCCAGGCTTCCATCAGAAGGCAGGGCCCAGATTAAAGGTGGGTCTCCTTACCTCGAAAGATCTGGATTAAAGGTGTATCTTCCCACCTGGAAATATGGATATTAAAGGTGGATCCACCCACTCCAAATGATTTATTTAAATTTATTTAAGAAAAAAATCCCCTACAGGTGTGCCCAGCCTCTTGGGTTTTAATTTCAGATATAGTCAAGTCAAGTTGACGGCTGAGAGTAGCCATCAAAATGAGTTCAAATGGAGTAGTCAGTCCACACACCAGGAAAAGTTCCTGTGTTTTTCTTGTCCACTGTCTCCTTATAGTCAGAATGAACTTGACTGATTACATGTGTAAGGGCAGAAAGACACAATACCTTTCCTGGATCTCATGCATGAATGTCATAGCTATTATCCCTGTCACAAAAGACATGAGCCTGGTAAGCCTGTAACAGATATACTTAATTAAAGTCTTGTATGTACCATTTCTAGAGACTGAGAAGCCCAGGGAGGCTATCCATTTCTGTTCAGAGTCCATGAGGAATGACCTGATCTTAAGAGTCTGAGAAAGGAAAGGCAACCAATCTTATTGGGAGTCTTCTGGGGGTATTCATTTCCGTGTTCTATTCTTTCTTAGAAGCAGGGCAAGACCCGCTGTAGAAAAAGGGCCTAATGGTCCATTAGCAAGGTCCATGAGATAATTCTTTGTATCAAGAATTTACACAGAAAACCTGGAGTGATTTCTAGGTTTCATAACTGGCTTTGGCGAGAGAAGTACTGAGTTTCTCTGACTCGCTTTGGGGAGAGGGATTCTGAATTTTATGGAGTTTCTTGAAGAGGAGAACAATAACAGAGAAGGGCCGGAGAAGACCACAACCTCTGCTTCCGATGGTTTCCAACATCCTTCAAGTTACTCACACACAGAAGTAGTCAACTGTGGGGTACCATTTTGTGAATCCTATTATACACATGACATTGTTGTTGATGAACACACTGTGCCCTGCTCTACTCCATTCCAACATGCTTTCTCAGGATAAGATACTGCAAATAAAGTCAGAGAAAGACTATGGGCCACTCGTTGGATTACAGCATCTTGGGTGGCATTGGAAAGCTGAGACTGGAGTTGACCTAGAATGAGAGCCTTGGTGACCTGTTGGGAAAAGGGCAGAGATCGCCTGGCAGCATATTTCAGGGCCGTTGTTTCAGTGCAGTGGGTTGTTAGACTTGCAAGTAGACTCCAGAGATGCAGGTATTTAGTCCTAGGGAGGAGTGGAGATGAGAACCCTTGAATAAGAAGGCAGTCACTGGGATAGAGCCTCTTCAACTGCCCTAGAACCCTGGCCTCCCTCTCTCCTGGATCTCACCCTATGGTGCTGTGGTCACTGGAGATTTGGGACTCTGTGAGTATGTAGAACATAGACTTCATGAGAGTCAACATGTTTGCAGCATATGCAGAACAACCCAGTGAACGAAGAATAGGATTTTCAGCAAATCATGTAGGAATAACTGGAGATCTCTGGTTGAAAAAAAAAACTGAATTCAGCCTAAAATTTCTATCATACATAAAAATTAGTTACAAAATTAGCCGTAGACTTTTAATCTATATAAAAGTTTTGAGAAACAAGCAGTCTACTCATATATGAGTGAATTTACATTATTTTATTTCCACCCCCTCTCTTTCTTCCTTCCGACTCCTCGCCTGTCTCCAACCCCCTCTTAAATTCATGTCCTCTTCTATACTTATTATTAGACACAAAAATCCTACTGAGTCCCAGGACCCTCTAATGGAGGTTAAAAAGGAAAGCTAGAGAAAGAAGAAAAACATTACAAATCATCTATCTGATAAAAATATCACATCTTTTTATAGACGTATTTAAAACTGATAGACCTTGAAACTCTAAACCACAACATTAAAAATCTAATTCAGGAATAGGACAAAGGATCTAGGTTTGAAAAAAAAATAAAGGAAAGATGTTCACTGTCATCACACACTTGGGAAATGGAAACTAAACGACCAGGTTTCACTATCAACCTGAAAAACAGCTAAAATAAGAAATAATAATAATAACTGCAGAAGAGGTGTTGAAAAATTAGACCTCGTATGCACTGAGAGTGGCGTGGTGCGGGACAATTCTGTATCCTGTCAATCATGTTTTAAATAAATGCTGATTGGCCAGGCAGGAAGTATAGGTGGGAAAACCAGACAGGAAGTAGAGGTGAGAACAGGAGATTTGGGAAGCAGGAAGCTTCCCTGGCATTCTTGCTCAGATCTCCAAGGAGGCAACATGTAGCAGCCCAGCTGAGAGAAGGTACTGGCTATGTGGCTGACAATGGGTTAATATAATTTTATGAGAGCTAGTAAGAAGCCTGAGATAATGGGCCAATCAGTTAATAACCTAATGTAGACTCTCTGTGTGATTTTCTTTGGGGCTTGCCAGCTGTGGGGTACTGGGCAGGACAGAAACCCCAACGAGCAGGACCCTCATGTTACAGTGGTGATGTGAGATGATGCAGCCTCTCGAAGAGTTTCGCAGATAAATACACTCTTGGTGTGGGAGGTCTTTCTGTCTATGTGTTGCTTTTCTTGATTAATGAATAAAGAAACTGCCTTGGCCTGTTGATAGGGCAGAACTTAGGTAGGCGGGGAAGATGGAACTGAATGCTGGGAGGAAGAAGGGCAGAGTCACAGAGATGCTATGGAGACGCCGCCAGAGTCAGACATGCTGGAACTTTGCTTGTAGGCCACAACCTCGTGGTGATATACAGATTAATAGAGATGGGTTACATTAAGATGTAAGGGTTGGCCAATAAGAAGCTAGAGCTAATGGGCCAAGCAGTGATTTAATTAATACAGCTTCTGTGTGGTTATTTTGGTTCTGGGTGGCTGGAACAAACAAGCGACTTCTCCCTCCTACACACTCTCGAGTATTTATCCCAAATATTTAGACATATGTTCATGCACAACCTGTGCACAGTTTACGGCAGCTCTATTCCTCATAGAAGAAAGCTGGAAGCAAACTAAGCAACCATCCAATAAATGGACGGTTGAACACACCATGGTACATCATGCTATGTAATACTACTGTGTAACAAAAGAGAACAAGGGATACTGAATCATGCAATAAACTTAAATTTATGAGAGAAATGGTAGGTAAGAAGCCCTGCACTGGGGTGGAGGAATCATAAAATCCAATCTCCTTGGGGCATGAACTTTCAGTTCCTGGTTACTCTCCCTGTATACCCCTAGCCCCTGATAAGGTGCCTGACTTCTTTACTGGATGAGTGAACGAGATACAAGACAAAGGAATCAGAGCAACACCGAGCAATTGCAGGGGATACCTTACTTCTGTAGGGAACACTGCCATGGGCATGCGACATTTCATTATGCTAAAATTTTATGAAGTTGTAGCTACATGCCACCGAGAGTCACGGGACTTACGTGTAACCGTCAGGAACGAATGCACAGCACAATGGAAAGCCAGGCAAATCTCACATTTTTACACCATTTCTGTGTTCTACATTCAACAGGTTTTTGGTTTTGGTTGCTGTTTAAATGTGTGACTTTTATTCTCATCTCAGCGCCAACCAGGTCTGACCCTGTTTAGCTTGCCAGGTCAGATGAGGTTGGGCACCCTCAGGGTGGTAGGGCGCTAGAGATGGCTACTGTTTTTTTAAGAGTGTGTTCCAGGCAGAAACCTGCTAACGATAACATATATTAGACTCTCAAATTCTTTCTTCTTTTTTTTTTTTTTTTGGTTTTTCAAGACAGGGTTTCTCTGTGCCTTTGGAGCCTGTCCTGGAGCTAGCTCTTGTTCGAAACCAGGCTGGTCTTGAACTCACTTAGATCCGCCTGCCTCTGCCTCCCGAGTGCTGGGATTAAAGGCGTGTGCCACCACCACCCGGCTTCATCCGTTATTTCATCACATGGATTCAGGAGCCTCCTCTTGCTAGCCAGGTTGGAATCCCTTGTGGAAAGAGGTATTTTTGTTTTGTTTCTGTATCTTATTTATTGTAGAGTGTGTACCATGATGCGTAAGGGGAGGTTGGAGGACAACAGTGCCTATGGGGACACTGGAGGACAACGGTGCCTATGGGGACACTGGAGGACAACGGTGCCTATGGGGAGGCTGGAGGACAGCTTGTGGAGTGAGCTCTCTCTTCCGCCACATGGATTCATGGATTCCAGGGATCGATCCAAGGTCTTCAAGCCCAGCCATAAGCTCCTTTACTTGCTAACCTATCTCGCTTGCCCACCGTTGTTTTTTTTTGTTTTTTTTTTTTATAATGTTTTGACACAGAGCTTCTCGTGTGTATCCAGTTTTGTAAACACAGGCACACACATTAAGATGGATTACATTTTAGGAGATAATATTTAGCCACCACCTACGCTCCCACTTTATGACACCTGAGCCAGGAAATACATCAGCCTTTCATCCTCTTACAGGAATTTTCCATGCTCAAAATTAGGGCCTCGCAGGTGCTATATTTGAATCAGAAGCTATCTTCAAGGCCAAGATGACACACAATGTGGATGGCATATAAGGAAAGAGCTGTCTCCTAATGCCCAGGCTGCTAGTCTGTGACCCGAAGGCAGCCTTCTCTATTGGTACTCCTTAGCTCGCGTGGGCGTACCCCCTGTTGATCTGTTCACAGTAGGTGACAGGAGCCTCCAGGCAGATGAACTTCCTTCTCTTCACGGGTGAATTTAGAGCCTTGGTCCTTCCCACCCAAGATTATTGACGTGTGAAGTTTACGTTGCTTTTAACTTCTGAAGGAAAGTTTCAGAGAGATATTTATGGTTTTTCGCCCTTCTTGTTTTTAAAAGCCAGCAGGTTTCAGCAGCAATCATTCCTGGGATTACAGGCTTTTCAGAGCACAGCCTACCACATCCTCAAAGCCATGTGTGAGCACGCCTGCAGCCTCTTGTCAGGTGACAAAGAGGGCTGCCTCACTGTGGGAACAAAGACTCCTCTGATTTACATTTGGCGGCATACCTGGCTCCACCTGCCTTCTTATGACATTTCCCCTAGGGGTTTGTTTCCCAGATTCCGGTGGAGAAATAAAAGAGAACTAAATAATTACAGGACTTAAGATGTGTCAGACTTTCACTGGGGCGGAGTTGCTTTTATGCAAATTATTTCCCCGCTTACCTGTGGCTTAAAGTGTTTCCTTCCTGGACCAGGGAACTTGGGGGGGGGATCATTCTATTAAATTGTGTGTTCCATATAGTGAATTAATTTCTTGAATACAATCCAAGGCAACTATGTTCTGGCATGTACAAGCAATTCATGTTAACAGATTAAAATGGGTGTGACCAGTTTAAAGGGACAGGTTAATCAAGAAAGACATAATCTAACTTGGAGTTGCTTAGCTCTTAAATGTGCCTGCTTTACAGCAGTTACGGGGACCAAAAGAAATGAGTTACAAACGTGAGCTTCTTCCCAGCTGCCGGTCCCACCGGAGAGGAGAAGAGTTCCTCGCCTGCTGGATCTGCTCAAAGAAGTTGGGAAGTGAGGGAAGCATTGGAATAATTTAATGAATAATTAAAAAAATAAGACCGAGAGACTCAGCTGACCCTACATAATACAGAATTCACGAGCACACAGAGATGTGGGGCCCCAAGCTGGATGGGGGGAAGCTTAGAGTTGTCAGGGTGTGGACGAGGGATACAAGGGTGTAGTTGTTGTGCCTAAGAAGAGGTAAAGGTATGTGAGATGGGGAAAGAAAATGATAAATGGTCTTTGCCTTTCCTTGTCAGCCAGCTAGTGTTTTCTGAAAATATTGAATGAGTTTAAACTTTATCTGACTTACCTTAGATTCGGGGTTAAATTTCTTTGCCGTGAAGCTATGCCACGATGCAGTCCGTACATAGCCGAGACTTACATGTTTATCTGCTGAATGTCAAAAAGTGTGCATTTTAAATGTTAACTACCAGTTACATCTGCACCTGCTTTTATGGACAGGCACATTTACCTAGGCTGTTCAGTCATCTCTTTAATATTTTTTCATAGTCAAGAGGAATGAAAGCTGTGTGGGACCCTGTTGGGCAAGTCTGTCCTCCCTATGGGTAGAAAATCAAACTGCCACTTCGCCTCCAAATCACAGCAAACAAAAGGCCATATTCTCATACAGTGTTAAGGGTACACAAAGCACATTGTTGACAAAGGGATAAAAGACTCTAAGAGAGACAAAAACGAGTGAATCACGAGCCTGGACCATCTTTTCATACTTTCACGTTATTATTTACTTATAACGTGGTAATTTCATATATGAATACAAAGTACTTTGAACACATGCACTTCCTACTCCTCCTGGACACCCTCCACATCCTCTCGTTCCCTACTTCATATTCTTGCTTTGATTACCTACTGTGTATAATTAATGCTGCCCATATGCGAATGGATGTAGGGTCATCCAGTGGCTCATGGGCAACCCACCTTGGGCCACACCTTTAAAGACACTAACTCTTATTCTTTCAGCAACCATCACCCAACCAAAGCTCCTGGGTTAGGGGTGGGTCTCATGAGCCCCTCCCCTGTCCTGTTGGAGTGTTGGCTGGCTTGATTTTGTATAGGTCCTATTCAGGCAACCCGAGTTACTGCGAGTTCATAAATGTGAACTAGCGGCATTTCATTTGTATTTTAATAAATAAAACTTACCTGAAGATGAGAATGTAAATCAGACCCACTGGTTGGCCTTACAGACCAAGCAGTGATGACCCACACACCCAGTAGCCACGCTAGTTGCCATAGAAACCAGGTGGTGCGTGCCTTTAATCCCAGTGGTGCATGCATTTAATCCCAGCCCTAGAGAGGAATCTAAAATGGGAGGAGACAGCTCTCAGGCACAGTCTCATTTTGAGATTCCTGGAGGCAGGATGGCCATTTCGGACTGAGGAAGAGGTAAGAGCCAGTGACTGGCTGTTTTGCTTTTCCAAGCTTCAGGTTGAACCTGTTTTTCTCTCTGAATTTTTATTACTTGTGCTTCATAAATGGAATCTAGCTCAGTCATGTCCATAGATACTACTTCTCTCCAACCCCTGGCTCTTAAAACCTTTCCGCCCCTCTTTATGATTTCCCTCAGCCTTGGACAGGAGTTGCGATACCGACACTCCCATCAGGGTTGATCACTCCACAGCTGTGTAGTCTCTGCACTTCGGTCAGTAGTGAGTCTCTATGCTGGTCACCATCAATTGCAAAAAGAAGCTTTTCTAATGGCGGTGGGGAGGGATGCACTGATCCGGCAGCACACATGGCTCGAGATTGGAGGGGA
Organism: Dicrostonyx torquatus; assembly: GCA_028555095.1. NCBI lineage: Eukaryota > Metazoa > Chordata > Mammalia > Rodentia > Cricetidae > Dicrostonyx > Dicrostonyx torquatus. The sequence continues at coordinate 316,556 of JAQHUG010000099.1, forward strand.
GCTGGGTTCGCTTCATGCTCGTAAGAAGAAGTGTATCGTTCCATCACCACTATGCCTTTCACTGGGGATGATTTCCTGAAGACTTCTACAGCAGTGATCTTAACCATTGGTAGGATCTAGAGCATCCATGAGAATCTGATAAAGGCTAAAGACTTGCCTTAAAAAATTGCACCTGTGTAGTGTGTATATCACTTACAATCTCACTCATTTATAAGTCCTCTGGATGCTTGTCTCCAAATCCCTACATCTTTCACGTCTATCAAGGACTTTTAAGGGAAATGCCTGTGTGGTGCAGAATATTACAGTAACTAGGCAAAGATGTGTTTCATTTGTTTATGCTGTATTTATTTAATTATGTAATTGTTTAATTATGTAAAGATGCGTTGCATTTGTTTCATTTTGCCTGCCTAAGGCACCTGATTGATCTAATAAAGAGCTGGCCAGCCAATACGTAGGCAGCAAAAGGATAGGCAGGGCTTGCAGGCAGAGACAATAAATAGGAGAAATCTAGGAGAGAGAGAGAGAGAGAGAGAGAGAGAGAGAGAGAGAGAGAGAGAGAGAGAAGAAAGAACAAAGGACAAAGGACAAGCCAGGCAGACACCGCCAGACATAGAGAAGCAGTAAAAGTAAGATACACAGAAGTAAGAAAGGTACTAAGTCCCAAGGCAAAAGGTAGATAAAGAGAAACAGTTTAAGTTAAAAGAACTAGCCAGAAATGTGCCCAAGCTAGACTGAGCATTCAAAACTAATAATAACTCTATATGTCATGATTTGCGAGCTGGTTTTTGGCCTAAAAGAAGAAGCCTGGTTCACCCTTGTCCTATGAGCCATGAGCTGACAGAACTGAGATTCTTCCATTATAACAATGCCACTGTGCACAAGTCAGATAGGAGAGAGACTACTGGCCATGGTGGACCCAACATAAAAAAAAATGTATAAAATAAAAGTGCTGTTTCTGTGGTCAAAGCGCCTCTACTAAAAGAAAGACATCTTAGCACTCTTAGATAATTGAAAATGAAAATGTGCTGTTTTCCCTACCGCACAGAGAGAGGTTAGAAAGAATTTGTAAAATAACATTTGTACATCGCTGGAATTGCAATTCATTATTTCACTGAAGTTTTAAAATGCATACCTCATTGCTCCATAGCCTTGGGGAATTCTTAAGCAAACTCTAGTGCTATAGATCAAACTACAAATTAGCAGTGAGAGTCCTTTTCTTCAACTAAGTTTAAACATAGGCATTTTAATGGAAAAAGGTAAGCTTTTTTTCCCTAAGGTCTAAATGTATAGCCCTCCCTTTAGAATGTACTCTTTGGGTTCTATTACAGATACTCGACTATAATGGACTGTGTATCTATTGGCTCTGTTACTAGAGACTGTTTGCGGTAGGATTTAAGGGATCTTTTATGTAAAGCTTTTGAGAGGCCCTTCCAAGGTGGCAGGGTATTTTACCTCTGCTCTGCAGCTGTCCTCACCAGGGCAGATGGTTTTCCTGGTGACTTGGCTGTCCAGCACAGCCTGTGAGCACGGCTAAACAAAAGGAGACACGGAACAGAGGAGAGACCGGAGACCTCTCCTGCTAAACAGAGTATCACTCTGCAGTTCTGAGGTGAACACAGCCACCTGCCCAGGAGATGAATAAGACAATGGGTTCTTCAACTCTCTAGAAAATAGGCTGAACTTAAAGTTCAAAGCATAGAAATACTAAAGACAACAGAAAGCTTAAGAAAAGTCGTGGGATAAGTTTGAGATTGGCTATTCTCCATCTAGGTGGCATGACTAAGCAGTTAGTTAGACAAGTCTGGAGGTCAAGAGAAAAGATGAGACTCAAATTAAAATTTGGTAAAACAGATGATAACTTAGTTGAATATTTGGGAAAGGTAGCAATATCAGATAAGACTGGATATATCGGGTAAGAAAAAGAAAACAAAATAAAAGATTTCAGGAGAAAATACATCATAAGGCTTTTGGATGGTTAGGATAAGGACTGTAGGGCCAGCTGGAACAGTCGTGTGAGAGTCTAGAACTCACAGTGCAGGGATAAGTGTCTATGTCCATGAGCCCTCGGGGTTGGCAGAGTCAAACTTAATGAGTTGTAGATGCCTACCAACCACAGGTGGAAATGAGGACACAGATCACGACTCCCTTCCAATCTACCTCCAACTGGGAAGAGAGCAAACAGGAAATTTATCATGTAAAAAAAATGCAAATACATCGCAAGCAATTGTAACAGAGGTATGGATACCCGTTCTCTCAACCAGAGATGAGGAGCTGAAAGACATGGATCCCGTGCCTGCTGTGACTTAAACACCAAGAAGTAGGAAGAAATTGCGTGCTGGGCTGTATTATTTACTTGGAATATGCTGCCTTTAACAACTGATCAACTCAGCTCGGCGTTCATCATCTTGTGTCTCACATACTTATTTCAATGCCAATTCTGCTCCATCATCCATGTGAGAAGATGGCTCTGTACCCGTGGACCAGGGTCTTGACCCTTAGGAACTATAAACAATAATCGAGGAACTTGTATAGTAAAATGTAAACTAACGAGTGAAGTTTCAAAATGTGGTTAGCCAAAAGAAGTGAGGGACGATACATCATCAGCGTTTCTGGGATCACAGGAACCATTTGGAGTCTTTGCATATGGTTCATCTACAGGCAAACTTCACAGTTCCTACACCCCACCACTTCTACAGTTCCCACACCCCACCACTTCTACAGTTCCCACACCCCACCACTTCTACAGTTCCCACACCCCACCACTTCTACAG
>JAQHUG010000099.1:349162-369612 GCA_028555095.1 Dicrostonyx torquatus
CCATTTGATCAGGCTCATCTTTGGCTTCTCTGTGACCACATTGTTATTCTGTCCCCAAAGAGCAGAAGTTCTCTCCCCCCAAGTGCTTGGTATACTTGTGGTATTTCCCATACGGAATATGCAAACTTAGATTCGAAATGTGTGTGTGTGCGCGCGCGCGTGTGCACTCACGTGTTGTGTCCTTTGTACATAAGGCATTTCCTGTCTTGGCCTCTGTGAGACTAATGAATGACATTACTTTTCTCCCTAAATCCTCTCCATGCTTTGTGTGCCAACGTGGAAAGAATGACTGCACATGACATGTCTTGCCTTAATTATGCTCCTTGATTCATGGTGGCATGTGGTGACAGTACTTCCCCTTCATGCTCAGAAGAGAAGCCTGGGTGGTTGGGGGAAGGAGAGGAATGCCAAGCAGTTTGGTTATCCCAGGATTAGCGAGCTAGGTGAGGGACAAAGAACTGACCCACATCCCCAAAGGGTCAAGTGCTCAGCATGTTACTGTATTTGTAGGATGCAAACTTCTTTGCAACTTTCTAAGTATCTTTCTGCTACCATGTGGCAGGACGCAGCTTCCTGCACTCATTTAATGCAAACAAGGCCCTTTCTTAGGCAGTGTGTTTATTTCTGTTGCTTATGAAGAATTTGAGGCTGAGACACATAGTTTGCTCATGGTCAAGGGTGGTGAGGTTGGGATATATGTGTGTGTGTGTGCTTGTCTATGTGTGTGTGCATGAATATGTGTGTATACATGTATGTGTGTATGCATGCGTACATATGTATCTGTGTATGTGTATGCATGGATGTGTGTATGTGTATATACGTATGTATGTGTGTATGCGGGTAAGTGTATACATGTATGTGTGTATGCATGCGTACATATGTGTCTGTGTATATGTATGCATGGATGTGTGTATGTGTATATACGTATATATGTGTGTATGCGGGTAAGTGTATACATGTATGTGTGTATGCATGCGTACATATGTATCTGTGTATATGTATGCATGGATGTGTGTATATGTATATACGTATGTTTATGTGTATGTGGGTAGTGTGTACGTGTGTGTGTGTGTGTGTATTTGAGCATGTGTTTAGGTCAGAGGGCAACTCCTTGGTTGTTGTAGTTTCGACTCCATCCATTTTTTCTCTAATCAGCCTGGAGCTCTCCATGTAGGCTACACTGGCTTGCCGGTGAGACCCAGAGATCCATCTGTCTCTCCAGCACTAGGATCGTGAGCTCTGCCTCAGTGCTTGGCTCTTTATTTGTGGGATCTAGGCCTCAGACTCGGGTCCTCATGCTTTTGTGACAAACAGTGAGGTAGCACCCCAGCCCTGGTACATACTTTTCTTCTCTCTAGTTCTCTTAAATCAATATTAAGTTAAGAGAAATTAAGTATTCACAGGCATCATGCCAAGCAACAGACACTGTGTTAACTATACCTCATTTAAACATCAGTCTTGTGAATAGATGTTTCCCCCTTTCACAGATGGAGTTAAGGCTCAGAGAAGTCAGGATCCTTAATTCCTAGCATCTGCATGCAGCAGAGCTGAAGGCTGTACTTAGTTCTGACTAGGACCAGCTCCCCATCTTCACGGCACTGCGACTGTTCTTTGCCCAGTGCTGTTTGGCTATACCTGAGAGGCTCTCCCTGTCCTTGATGTCCCAAATGTTCCAATTATTAACACCTATTACAAGAGCATCTCTCCAAAGGGCCCTACTGTTGGAAGGAGAGGTCGCTTGTTGGTTCCCAGCCGCTTAGCCCCGAAATAATCACACAGAAACTGTATTAATTAAATCACTGCTTGGCCCATTAGCTCTAGCTTCTTATTAGCTAACTCTTACATATTAATTAAACCCATTTCTATTCATCTGTGTATCGCCACATCGCAGTGACTGACCAGCAAAGTTTCAGCATGTCTGACTGTGGCGGCTCCATGGCTTCTCTCTGACGCTGCCTCCTTTCTCCCAGCATTCATTTTAGTTTTTCCTACCTACTAGCTCTTGCTATATGCTCAAAGCACTTCCTTTATTTATCAATGGTAATCACAGCATACAGAGGGACATCCCACACATCACTCTGAATACCCTTCAGTGCACAGCCATCACGGCAAGTTGATGCCCCAGACTTTGGCCATTAGCAGTGGATCACTGGCCTTTTCTAAATTATATTTGGTTCTAAAGACACCGGATGGCTACCCTTGCTTTCTTCTTTCTTAACCAGAAGGAATCTGCCCATCATCTTCTCTTTAGTCTTCCTTCTGGCTTTAATGAAGTCCTTGGTTAAACTCTCCCCAGCCAATACCAGTAATATAATTTCTAAGGCCCGGTGAAACATTAAAATGCTTCTTCCTGAAATAATGATTAAGAATTCCAAAATGACCACTGCAAAGCCTGACAGCATGGGGCTCTTCTGATTGTGTGACCCTGTATATCCGCACAGGTCACATACTCCTGGGACCAGGCTGGTACCTGGCATTACTCTGGCTAAAATTTTGGAATAGGAATATTTTTACTGCTGGTATTCTTTTGGTTTAAGCAGTGCCTCCCTGCCCTACCCTGAGCAGGCTGGTCTTCACAGCAGCTCCATGAGGACTTGACCCCTGTCTGTGTCCACTCCTACCTGTCAGGGACCATTTGCCCTAATAATTACAGAAGGTCATCAAAGGCCTTTGACTTAGAATGTTTAACAGAGCCAGCTAGGACTTTTTGACTCTAGTAAGCTTACAGAGATAAAGAAGCCATTGCCTCCAAGATATTTACAGAGATTCCCCTCTTCCTTAGTTAGCTATCCACAAAAGAATGTTTCTGTTTGCACAGGTATGCTAGTTAGCTAACTAGGTGTTTATTACCCCCAGTTCCTGCTCTCTGCCTCGACCCCCACCTAAAACCCAGGTCCCCATTTCGGGGCTATATATACTGGTGTTGTTCCTTAATAAAGTGAGACCTTGACAAGAGAGATTTCGCTTGGTCTCCTTCTTTTCTCTCGCCCATGATTTTCAGGTAGGAGCCTCTTCGGACCCTGAATAACTGGACCTGCGGGTCGGGTTCACCTACCCTTTCTGCAGTTCTTTCTCTACTACCCAGAGGCTGCAGACTGCTTTCCCGAGGTCGGGGCTTGCCCTCTTGACTCTCAGACATCCTACCCACTCAGCTCTCCAGTCAGAGACCTCGCGATGCACCCGGATGTGTGTGTTTGGCAAAGCATTTGTTTATAACAATTTCTGGCATCTGGAATGATTTTTGCTTTTTATTAAATATATATCTGCATTCTTTAGTCGACTTTCCACTTGTCCTGGGCTTCTTGAGGGGAATCTCAGGGATTTTCTTGCCAAGTCATACCAGAGATCTTCATATTGATGCCGTAGAAGCCGGCAGCGTCACCACAGCCCACTTCCTTTGCTGGAGCAAGTTTACAAAACACACATCACAACCTCATAAGCCACGCCCTCCCCTCCCCTCCTTTAGTGTAATTGATAACAGCAGGGCAAAGTATGCAAGTCACTTCCAAATGGAAAACAGTGACTCCCAAGCCTCCCATTGTGAAATCCTGGAGCACGGACATGGGATCGCAGTGCTGATAGCAAGAAAAGAATTAAGAACTATCAAGAGGAGAGGAGATTTTTTCCCCCCCAATGGAGAAAGACAGCAGAGAGACGTTCAAAGGGTCATAGGTCAGAAGAGGTCAAGCATAGATGCTTGACATTTGGAGTCTCCTGAAATGATATCAAGTTGGTAATGGTGAAAATTTGTTAGGCCTTTGCCATCAGCTCACTGTGTATCTACCGCATTGTCTCAACAGTTTTGTGAGAGTTGGCATCACTGCCCTCATTTTGCAGACCAGGAACGCAATACTCAGAGGTGTAAGAAACCCAAATCAAAGCCTACATCTTGTAAGTCAAAGCTCGAATCTGTGTCTCCTCCCTTCAGAGGGGCTGTGGTCTGGACTCCCCGTGCCTGTGGTCGCAGAGGACTGGACAAGTCCTGGACACGTGTCACAGAGAGGCTCACCTATTGGAAAGATACCAGACTAATTCACGTGGAAAGGCTCTGAAACGTGATTCCAGCTGACTTTGGTTCTTTCTCGTAGCTAATCTATTGGGAAACGTTGTGATCTTTTAGCCTCAGAAGCTGAGCTGAAGCGGGGAGAGAGGTAGACTCAGGACAAGAAGGACCACGGAGGGAGTCATGCACAAATGAAGACGAGGAGGAGAAAGGTAGCAATACAGGAAGCTAGAACATGGCGAGATCGAGAGAAGGTGAGTGAGGAATTAGAGAGACACAGGAAAATATGACAGTTGAAGAGGGGGGTTGGGACCAGTGACAGAGACACAGAGCTTAAGAAAATGGCACCCAGAGTCCACCACTGCAGCTCCTAACAGGATCCTGGATACACATGTGGCACACATGCTTAGGGGATGTCTCTGTTACCTCACAACGAGCCTTTCCACTCAGAAGGGATCAGGTCCCCATGCAATCTCTTACATTTTGACCCTCAAATGCCAAATTTCTCTTGCCTCCTGATCATGTGAGACCCCTCTGTTGGTAACGATAGCAACCGCTATGTGTTACAAATAACTGACAAGCTACCCAATGAATGGCCTTCTAAGAGTGCACATTGCACGGAAAAGGAACTGAACAACAGAAAGGATATGGCAACCAAATTGCCTTCTAAATATTTATATTTATCCCCTTAGACCCAGGCTTCTGTCCACCTTCATCAGAGAAGCTGTAGTGGACAGCAGTCAACGAGAGACTCATAACTAGGCAATGCGCTGAGCGCCATGCCAAGGCTCAGAGAGCATCACAGAAGAGAAGGTGGAAAGATTGTGAGTGGAACGACGGGGACGAGCGCTGTGAAATGTCGTCTTCTGGACACGCCATGACTCACTGTGTTCATGAACTCATACCAGCTGTGCCGACCTGCACGAGACCTGTACAGGACTGAACCTGCCAAAATCCCCAGAGAGATACAGGGGAAGATCTCCAGCCTCACCTCCTACTGAGGGTGTTGGCAGTTGGTAGCTACCCAGAAGGGGGGATTATTCTTCTTGGAGGATGTGACTGCTGGTGGGTACCCAATACTCCAATGGATGCCCCTGACCCATGCACATATGGACAGCACTAACTGGACTCAGTGCATCCATTTTTAAAAACATGAAGTCATGTTCAAGTGATGTTGGGAAGGATATGGGGAAGTTGGATGGAAGGAATGAGGAACAAGGGACCTATAGGACCTTATTTCATTTAGACATATATGAAAGTCTCAGAGAATAAAAAACATAAAACATAAGAAAATGATGGCAAGAAATTAACTGAAGGTTTGAGAAGACAAGCGGGGATTTCACATCTGAGAGAGCATGTTGTGGAATATTCTGGTTTTTTTTTTTTTTTTGTGAGCTGGGGGCCCAAAGAAAAATCTGTTTACAAGAAGACTTGTCCCACAGTCCCAAGAACTTGCGGGTAATGGTGTGAACAGCAGAGGAGCAAGGGTGTGGGCTCTGCTGAATTAGCAAATTCTAATGCATGTATCACAGCAGGCGGGGCTTGTAGGCTTTATTTAGGTAAAACTCCCATTGAGCTCTGGCTCCCGGGGCCCTGTATTATTCAGAGCTTCAGAATGTTGGCCTGCAGTTCCATGAGTCATGCTGATGAAATTTCAAGAGACGAGGACATTCTTAAAATTAGCTTGGAGACAACAACTGGCTCTGCCTTTGCCCTGCCAGCGCCTTCTTGAGGTTTTTTCAGTTTGACGCTCCTTTAAGGAGACTTGGAATGGCTGACTTCTGCCCTTCCTCTGGCCAGTGGGACCCCAGACTTCCTCAAATCCGGAGCCTCTCTGAGCTTGCAGGGAAGCAATAAAAGATTGGGGCGCTCACCCTCAGGCCTGCTTCTTCCACAGTTCTCCTTGAGATTCCAAGAGAAGACTGAGCGCTCTAAGCAGCCCTGAGGCTAGGGGTGCACTGGGCTGGGTTGACCACTAGACAAAGATTGAGTGTGACCAACTTAGTTCTCTGGCTGCCCAGGCCCACTCTGTGCCTTTTGACCAAGCCTCCTCTGGGGCAGGAAATCAAAGCTGACATGGACTTTGCAGTCAGAACATTTCCATCAGGAGGGGACTTTATATAGATGAACAATTTCCCCACTGTTCTCTGCAGAACAGAGGGGTCTGTTAAAATCTACAGTCATGGCTCAGTTCCTCTTTTTTTATTTGCTCTGATGGAAAACTTGGTGTCTTCAGCGTCTCCATTCCTTCTCCATAGGGACATGCTGCATCTTGGGTATAATTGGGATTGCTTTGAACAAACCTAAATGAGTTACCCAGGATCCAGGGATTGAAGCTTTAAGTAGGATTGTGAGTGCCCAGTTGGTGAGATGCAAGATGTCCCCAAGGATTGAAATAGCCCTTGATGCCTTCCCATCAATATGGCTACATTTATTGTTATTCATTTAGTGAGAGTTGATCACATGCAAACCAAATGGCTTACCGTGCTGGGTACGTGGAATATTAATACGATTCTTAAGCACTGTCCTGTGACTTCATCTTTTTATTTGGGAATACTGGCAGACCACCCTTTACGTGGGCTACTAAAATCAAAGGCAGACTATGAGTTCCAGCAAGAAGGCGTGGAAATGCAGGGATGTGGCCAGGCACCAGAAGAAAGGTAAAAGTATTCATTAGTAATTAGGAAAATCAAGCAAGATCTATTCTGGCTTCTGTAAATAGTGTACTGAAAAAGTGTAGCTCACATTATGGCAGAAATTCAATTTATAATTGACCCCTACTCCATTTCATTCTCTCATTTCTGAGTCCTTGTGATTCCATCCATGGGGGACCAGAGGGTAAGGGGATTGAACATTTTAACTTGATCTTAGCCTTTGGCTAAGGAAAGAATCCGGGGAGCACTGTAGCAGCCCAGAGCAGGACTCTTCTCTTGGGGCCATGCCTGGGGTACGTCAAACATCCCTTTTTAGGACTTCTGTCTCATAGTTCCCTTGACCCCAGCAGATGTGTTCCTATTCCTGGTGTCACTTGTCGCCCTGAGAAGCAGATTATCTCCAGTCTTCCTGTCAGAGCCTCCCTTCCCCCCCATTCCTTCAGCAGGCACTTGCAGACCAGATCGATGATAGCCCTGCCGTGCAATGGTTCTTTTCCGCTGTTCTCTACTTCCGGTGAGTGGCAGATGACTGTATCTTCGACAGTGAAACAATTCTCGATGTGGGGTCCTCAGAAGCAGGACCCAGAACCTAGTCCTGGTCCTGGTCTACTTTCATGTATGCATCTGGCTTCTCTGCCTGCCCACCTGGAAGGAATGTCTCTGCCTTCACCGTTCCTTGTCTTATTTTCAATTCTTGATCTGGTTGCAGTAACAGCTCCCATTCTTATTTTCTCTTCTTGATCTGGCTGAAGGCCAAGACTGGAGTTATGAAAGGCCCCAACCCAGCATCTTAGGGTATTCTTTTATATCTATTTTTGAATCAATATTTATTCTATTAGAGCCTGAGATAAACCAGCGACTAAAAGAATCCCATTTCAAACATATTAATATTCACTCTTGTGGTACGACCTCAGATTGAGAACAGGGTGTCCCAAGAGATGGTGAAATGAACTATGTCCTGCAAGCAAGCAGAAACTGGGGATGCCTTAAAAGCCAAAATTATTCTTTAGATCCAGTTTACAGTACTTTTAAAGTAAGCATCTGGGCTTATTGCTCACATTCCCAGTGACTTGGTTTTTATCTCAGCGTTTACAGTAATGTGGTCAACACTTAGGCTAGGAATGCGAAGTTGTATCAGTTTTCTCAGGATAGTTGAGCAAAGACAGGTTCAGGGAGGCCCCATGCTTCTTTACACAGGGATTTTTTCTACCTACATACAAGATGGTACCCACAAGCACAGAGGCAATACACACACTGTGCTGGTGAGTCTAATGTAGGTTATTTTTATTTTATTTTCATAAGTCAAAGGAGAAAGGTGTGACTCAGGACTCCTGGCCCTCCAGAACGTTGTTGGTCTTTGGCTGCCACCATATAAAGCCATGCCCAGGGTCTCAGCAGTCAAGCTCTGAGCCCTGCGTGGGATGTAAAATCTGAGTCACATGGTGGTGACTCACTAGCTTGAGACCACACAATGAGTCAGACAAGAAAGTCCCAGGGATATTCTTTTTTAAAAAATCAAGTTGTCCTGACTGTCTCTTAGAGAACCACCCTTGAAGGAGAGACGGCTCCATGGTAAAGGAGTGGGAAGACTTGTCAAAACATCCATCCCTGACATCTGGAATCTTAGCGGTTCCTGCAATAGATTCTAATGGTGCTTTGCAATCTTTGACCCTGGTTACTGATAACAAATCATTATTCTCCTAAATCCACGGGTGGCCCCTACTGACTGAGCCCTGTTCATTGCCATTCAGCAGCTGCTCATGCTTCAGGGCGTATGAAACCTCAAGCACAGCCAGTCTCAGGGTACAGCAGAGACACCACAGCAAGGACAGGACACAGCCTTGCTTAGCAGAGCTGCATTTGGTGAGGTCTTGAGAAAATCATTTACACCATTAAATAACAACAGAGACAACAGTACACTTAAAAAGTTGCATGGAGCCGGGCGGTGGTGGTGCACGTCTTTAATCCCAGCACTCGGGAGGCAGAGGCAGGCTGATCTCTGCGAGTTCGAGGCCAGCCTGGTCTACTACAAGAGCTAGTTCCAGCGCAGGCTCCAAAGCCACAGAAAAACCCTGTCTCGAAAAACCAAAAAAAAAAAGGTTGCATGGAGAACACGTGAGATGCTATCTGTAAAGAATATGGAATGTTTTATCATCATTAAACACATATATTATTCTTTAAAGACTTGTGTGGTGCTTGGAGAGAGAACATTCACCCACTAAAGACAGGCTGAGGGTCCTGGGTTTTCATCAACTACATCCTGACTGAGGAGGCGTATTTGACTTCATCTCCTTCAGAGGCCCTCCTGATAATGTATTTTATGATCTTGGTGCAAGCGCATCTGCTTCCTGAGCTTGAAGTTCCTCACCGAGGTGCTAAGTGGACTGTTGTGAGCTCAGGTATAGATGAGCAGTGTGGGGGCATGAACCTGGAATTCAGATCCTGGGGCTCCTCTGTCAGGTAGAGAGCCCTAGCTTGGGGTGCCTTTTACAACCTTCCCTGAAATGCAAAGTCAGAGTCATAGCTTTACAACCTATGAATGTGAGGGTACATCTTATGGCGATTAATTTTAAGACACTCCTTCACGAGTATAAATGCATTTTAGGCTTTTAGTTCAGAAAATAAAACTGAAAACTACCTCTGAATGTGGTAAATTTTTGAAATGCATCACGTTTACAATCCACTAAACATTCTATGAGGGAGGCCATGCTCTGCTAATTTCAGGACAGTGTGTAAATTTGAGAAATAGTGTTATATACAGGTAGGGAGCCATACTACTTATTAATAATCTAGATAGTGTTTGACATCCTTTGCATTGATTATCATAATCCATTGCTCCTGGGCACGTAGTTTACAAGTCCTCTGTAAATTCCTACCTCGTGACTAACCGTTTGTCATCATTCGCATAGGAGACCTTTTGGCCAGTTGGCTAGACACTGGCCCCTTTGCTTATACTTTAAGTCTTAAAAAGGAATCTTGGCTGTGCAAGAACCAGGCCTTCAGGAAATCCTGGCCCTGCTTCTGGTCCCAAAAGGGACACTGCATCCACTGATTTGGGAGAAGGCTGGAGAATCTGTTAAGAGGGGGAAGAGAGGTGGAAGCTGTTTACTGATAAGAGTGTAAATATATTATACACAGATTGTCAAGAGGCAACTTCGTGAAAAGAAACTGTATTCTTCTGGGACTGAATCACACATCAGTGGCGAAGGATCCACCAGTTGCCGGGCACACTTAGGGCAGGTCACATGACAGACCTACTTCGTTAAGGACATAGTTTGTGCCAGCTGGAAGGGGAACGTGTGTGTGTGTGTATGTGTGTCTGTGTGTGTCTGTGTGTGTGAACTTAAATAACTCCGGACCTGTGTGTGATTGAGGGTGACAGGCAGGAGCTTGCCCTCTGTCCACTGGCGTATGGAGTCATCCAGCCTTCGGCAGCAGGTATAGTATCCGGGAAGAAAGCCTCCATCTTGATTCTTGGGTATGGGTTGTGGGCACGCATTCCTGAGGTGTTGTCTCATAGGTGACCGGCCTGGAGTTCGAATGGACTTGCTCTCCTACCTCCCAGTCAGCGCAGGCTCCTTCCCGTAACATGGGCTCTACATGTTAACATGCTTGCTTGCCTTTGCAATGCCTCCGATGTTCCAAGTGGAACGTGAGTCAGAGGACAAAGATGATCGCGCAGCTAATCATCGGCCGCTCCTTTGTGTTTTGGGGGATTCATTGGGTTCACAACTGTTTACTCTCGTGCTAATTGACCTGAAAACAAGCACTTGGTTCTCCTCACGGACAATGAAGCACTCCCAACTGCTGTCTCTTTGTATCATCCAATCTCATCTCGGGGCAGTGGGGTGTATCACTGGGAACCTCCCTTCCCTGGAGTCCCTGCCCTCTACAGATGTCTTCTCGTTTCCTGGGTGACAGTTGATGTTTAGCTACAGAATTGGAGGAAAGACCTGGGGTTGACTGCAGGGAATTCCTCCCAGGGAATTCCTCAGAGGCATTCCTCTATGACTCTGCCAAGCAGGCTGTGGAGGGGGCAGCTGCAAAGTGGGCAGCATGGCTTCGGAGCGTTCTAAAACTCCTGCCACAAGGGTGTCGCGGTAGCAGCGCAGAAATGAGCGAATGAGCATTCTGGAGCACAAATGGTGGGTTTGAAGCCTAACTCTGTAGGCAGCTGTGCAGCCTACACCGATCTCTTCACCTCTCTTAGCGCCAACTTTCCCACGTGTAAAGTAGACTTGAAACATCCTGGGGTTGCTAAAGGATTAGCATTAGGGCGTATAAGGTGCCTAGAAGCCACTGCTCTAGGGAGCCAGGGAGGCTACACGGTGGGAAGCGGCTTCCAAAGCCTGCTTCACGGGTCTCTCCGTACCCATCCCATCCCAGCCTGTCAGGCACTGACTTGGTCACTTGATTATAACGATGGACAAAACACTTTGGCTCCTGCTACCACGCCAAGCGCTCAGCCTAGAGACCACCTGGGTTCCTTCTCAATGGCACAAGCCATCTGGATTTCTTACTGCCTCTGTGCAGAGGGCCCATTCTGGATGCTCCCACCCAGATGATGGGAACAGAAGGAGCAGGAAACGAGTTAGTGGGGATGTGAAAATGCAGTGTTGGCTGAGTAGCTCTGGCAAATATTCTCAGAACATTCCTCCTTGGCTCTTGGGGTGAAGAGGAAGAGCATTCACCCCAGACTGTGGGGGTGGGGAAATCTGCTCTTCATTAGCGGGGGTATTGTGTGCAGTGGGATCAGCCCTGAGCAACACAGTGTTCGCAGCCTGGGTGCTAACAAGCTGAGGACAGCTCTTGCCAGCATCCAGAACCAGGCTCCAGAGCCCGGAAGGATGAATTGTCAATATCAGCTCTCAGTTCTTTCTGCCCTTCTCTTTTAGCCAAAGACATGTTTCCTATTAGAGAATTTATCTGTAAGTAGAAGAGGAACAATCCCCTGTGTCAGGGACACAAGTTAATGAAAATTCATTCACCAGCTATTAAGCTGAGAAACCCAGTAACCATACCGGGCACGTCTAGCCAGTCTTTCCTACAAGGTCTTGATCTCTACTCCTCTTCTTTTGCTTCAGTATTCATAGAGATGTTCTATTACATAAGACAAGTCCGTTTCACTCACTGACACTCAGGGTAAGACAGTAAAATCATCTCTAACTATTTAAAACAGAGAGAACCCATTACTAGAAAAACACCCGAAGAAAAGATGGACGATAGAAGAAACCAAACAGGAAGTGATGACATGCCTCAAAATTATCCTCAGCAAGAGTCTCCAGGCACCTGAGGCTCAGAGGAGAAAGAAAGGAGGTGACGTCACCAGTTGAGGTGTTAGGCTCACTGGCTGAAACCAGACAGTAGACAGCATGGCCGTAGTCACCAAGGCCTACGGGGGAGAAGAGGCACCTGCTAGGTACAGGACAGGAAAGGAACACCCCTCGCCTTCCTTCCTCCCATCCTACTGTCCCCTTTAGCACTTCCCACTGACCAGCCCAGAAAGAACCGAGGTGGCTCAGGGCATGCAGCCTGCAGCCCCTGGTATACAGAATAAAGCAGGGGGAACATGGAGATATTTCTAAGGCACGCCCGTTCACATTTGGTCTTCGCAAAATCACAGTCTCAGATAGAATATATTATGTCGCCAAAAACTAGATGAAGCCAGGGCAGCGCTGCAGAAGAGGGAGAAGAAGGATTGTAGGAGCAAGAGGGGCCCTGGACATTATGAAAACACAGCCAATAGAATCAATTAAGGAGGCTCGTAAGGGCTCCTAGAGGTGACAAACACAGATCATGTCTGAGTCTGAGACAGGTCCTCTGCAACTATGTTGGTTGTGAAGCTTGGTGTTCCTGTGGGACTCCCAACAATGGGAGTGGGGGTGTCTTTGATCTTTTGCCTTCCCTTGGGACCCTTTACCTCCTACTGGATTGTCACATGCAGCCGTGATATGAGAGTTTGTGCCCAGTCTCATGCCATGTTCAGTGGATATCACTGGGGAGCGTGCTTTCTCTCTCTCTCTCCCTCTCTCTAACATGTTTATCTTTTTTATTGTTTTTATTGAGCTATATGTTTTTCTCTGCTCCCCTCCCTTCCTCTCCCCTCCCTTCCCCTTCAACCCTCTCCCATGGTCCCCATATTCCCAATTTACTCAGGAGATCTTGCCTTTTTCTACTTCCCATGAAGATTAGATCCATGTATGTCTCTCTTAAGGTCCACTTTGTTATTTAGGTTCTCTGGAATTGTGAATTGTAAGCTGTTTTTTTTTCCCCTGTTATATCCAAAAGCCACTTATGAGTGAGTACATTTGATGTTTGTCTTTCAGGATCTGAGTTCCCTCACTCAATATGATGTTTTCTAGATCCATTCATTTGCCTGCAAATTTCAAGATATCATTGATTTTTTCCCTCATTGTGCAGTACTCCATTGTGCAAATGTACCACATTTTCTTTATCCATTCTTCAGTTGAGAGACATTTAAGTTGTTTCCAGGTTCTGGCTATGACAAGCAATGCTGTTATAAACATAGTTGAGCACATGTCCTTGTGGCATGATTGAGCATCCTTTGAGTATATACCCAGAAGTGATATTGCTGGGTCTTGAGGTAGGTTGTTTCCTAATTTTCTGAGAAATCACCATATTGATATCCAAAGAAGCTGTGCCAGCTTGCATTCCCACCAGCAATGCAGAAGTGTTCCCTTTTCCCCACATCTTATCCAGCATAGGTTGTCATTAGTGTTTTTGATCTTGGCCATTCTTACAGGTGTAAGATGAAATCAAAGAATTGTTTTGATTTGCATTTCTCTGATGACTAAGGATTTTGAGCATTTCCTTAAGTGTATTTCAGCCATTTTAGATTCCTGTTAAGAGTTCTCTGTTTAGGTCTTTACTCCATCTTTTTTTATTGGATTATTTGTTCTTTTGATGATCAATTTCTTTGTGTATTTTGGAGATCAGCCCTCTGTTCGATGTGGGGTTGGTAAAGATCTTTTCCGGTTCTGTATGCGTCGTTTTTGTCTTGTTGACCGTGTCCTTTGCTTTACAGAAGTTTTTCAGTTTTAGGAGGTCATATTTATTAATTGTTTCTTTCAGTGTCTATGCTACTGGGATTATATTTAGGAAGTACTCTCTTGTATCAATGCATTCAAGTGTACTTCCAACTTTCTCTTGCATGAGGTTCAGTGTGGGTGCACTTACATTGAGGTCTTTTATCCACCTGGACTTGAGCTTTGCTCATGGCAATAGATATGGATCTAGTTCATTCTTTTACATGTTGACATCCAGTTATGCCAGCACCATTTGTTGAATATGCTTTCTTTTTTATTTTATATTTTTTGCTTCTTTGTCAAAAATTAGGTGTTCATAGGTGTGAGGATTAGTATCTGGGTCTTTGATTTGGTTCCATTGGTCCTTCTGTCCATTTTTTTTAAGGATAATGGAAGAGGAGTGGATTTGGGGGAGAAGGGAGCTGAGGGAGGACGTTGGAGGATTGGAGGGAGGGGAAATTGTGGTTAAAATATATTATATGAGAGAAGAATAAGAATTTAAAAATATATACATATATTTGCACTGTGTCTTTTTTTAAATTAAGAGACTGGAGTTTGGAAGGTGCACACACACACACACACACACACACACACACACACACACCCCGTAATTTTATAACCTTCCTAACCTAAGCTTTGCCTGAGAGTTAAACTCTCAACCTTCCTTTCCACCCCCGTCTGATAGGAGACCTGGGAAGCTCTAAGTTAAGCAAGATCAATCTTGGAGTCACAGCAAAGGGTTTTTATTTGACTTTTGAAAGCCGCAGTTAATAGGAAGCATATTTGATGCAAAGAGACAATAGCTGAACAGAACAATCCTTTGGCATACTGGAGCTTGATGGCCAATCATTGGGAAACGAGCAAGGAGCCGGTCTGGGGACACGCGGTGGCTTGTCAACAGGGACAAGGTTCCGCCAGGTCAGCGCTAGGTCTGGTGAAGATGCCTGCAATCCTGTGGAGGTGTGAGCATTTTGCCAGTGGCCCTGTCTGGCGACACTGCTCTGAAGATCCTCCAGATGTATCAGTGGTCATGCAGCCACCAGGAGCCCCTGCCTCTGGCCAGCCTTCTGGGATCCCCACATCAAGTCATGTATTGTCTGTCTTTATCATTCCCCCAGAAGCCTGTGCTGTGTTTCTCATGGACTTCATGTTCATACTCATTTGCCCCAGCTCCTTGAGCGTAGTAAGGCCCTGTGTATCCTCTGTGTGGAGTGCATCATAGAATACACGGAAGAGGTACAACAGGAATTTGAGGGACGAGAGCTGGAAGGGTCAGAGAGGAACCCAGGATGTCCTTAACTGCAAAATGCAGCGGGAAGAATGTGCAGTCCGGAATCAACTAGACTTAGAATTGTACCCAGTGCCCTTCTCACGTGACGTGTAAACTCAAACAATCGCCTGAAACCCAAGCTTCCGGTTTCTGCTTGATGAAACCGGAACCAAACATGCTTCCTGGAAGGGTTATTGTGCTTCTGCGAGAAATAGTATTGCTTAACAACTGGCATTTCCTCTCTCCCAGTTGAAAGGAAACCACCCTAAAATGTAGGAGATAATCGTCAAGATTAAGTATTATTATCAACATGCCATGGCTTCGAAATGAGGTGACTAAGTATGAACTAAAATTCAGTATATGAGTAGAAATCATTTCAGGTGACTTAAGATGATTAAGAATTTGACACAAGTAAACAGAAGCGGGTGGGGGGGACTGTTACAAAGTCTGGAAGGGTGAATGTTAAAGGCCGCCATTAGCCTTTTGAGGCCAAGGGATTCATTCCCCTGTAACTCTCAGCTCATGTCAGGAAGCTGCTACTGCCGCAGCCATTGTATTTCCAAATACTACTGCAAAGTATCACAATTGTGTTGAGCATTCATTCCGTCTCTAAAGTCTTCATCTCTAGTAGATGATGTAGCCATTGCAGCTACAACATAGAATGCCTTCCACACAGCACGTGTTCGACCCTACGGCCAAATTACTTCCAAAGACATTATCATATCAGGTCTTCATCTAGAGCTTTAGGTCGTAGCTATCGCTAACACCCCCATTTTACAAACGAGGAAACCGAGTCCCGGAAAAGTTGCATAGCTTCTCGAACATTAGTGAAGTCAGCAGAGTTGATAAAGTTTGTTTGCTTATTAAGCTAACTCTCTACTCGGTCCCCAAAAGACCAGAATCATTTTATTCATCATATTAACAGGAATATCAATCTCCCGAAATTGTGTGTAGCTGGGTAGTGGTGGTGTACCCCTTTAATTCCAGCACTCGGGGTGCAGAGCCAGGTGGATCTCTGAGTTTGAGGCCAATCTGGTCTCTAGAGCGGGTTCCAGGATAGCCAGCAGGACACAGAGAAAGCCTGTCTTGAAAAATCAAGAAAAAAAAAGTGGGACTTTATGTTTTAATGAAGGTTTTCTCATTTGAGCCTCCTACGAGAATAATGTAGTGTATTCTTGTTGCATTTGAGGGCATCCAACTATGTGACAGAAGAAAGAAAATTATATGTATGATATTAATAAGCATAGATTGGAAACTATAACATGTGTATTAATGTATATACAAGACACAGAAGGACTAAAAGACAGACAGTATTCATGAAGTAGCTGTAGACTGGATTTAAATGATATATAAAATAGGTGAGATATGAGATAGTACATGATTTAGACGCATTAACTTCCCCCACACACTTTTTCCCCCCAAGACAGGGTTTCTCTGTAGCATTGGAGCCTGTCCTAGAACTAGCTCTTGTAGTCCAAGCTGGTCTCAAACTAAGAGAGATCCACCTGCCTCTGCCTCCAGAGTGCTGAGATTAAAGGCGTGCGCCAACACCGCCCGGCTCTACACCATAAATAAGCATAATTCATAAAACCTGATTCAACCATAAATCCATGACATCTTTGCTGATTCCATGTTCTCTGCACGGTCAGTGAAGCCCCTGGCTGCCCAGTGTGAGAAATGGCAAGCTATGGCTGTCTCTCTAGCTGTTGTTCAGATGCGCTTGTCTCCAGACTTACCAACAGAGAAAGCACGTGTTCTTGGCCAGCCTCTTTCCCTCTATGTGGTCCCTTTGTCTTCACTTCATCTCTGGTCCCACAACCAAACTGTCAGCGAGGAAGGGCAACACAGCAGATGGTGTGAATGAATGCCCCCATTCCAGCACTAATGTAGGATGGCTTTTCCTCTTTAACCAGACCTTGGCTTAGAGTGCTAGTGTACCCCATACCTTTTCCTCCTTCCATCTCACTAGACTTTTTACTCTCTCTCTTTCGGTCTTTCTCTCTGTGTCTGTGTCTGTCTGTCTGTCTCTCTCCCTCCCTCCCCCTCTCTTTTTCTTTCTTTGTCTTTTTCTCTCTCTCTGTCTCTCTCTCTCTCTCTCTCTCTCTGTCTTTCTCTCTTTGTGTGTGTCTGTCTTTCTCTCTCTGTCTGTCTCTCCCTCCCTCCTTCCCCCTCTCGCTCTGTTTCTCTCTCTCTCTCTCTCTGTCTCTCTGTCTGTCTTTCTCTCTCTCTCTGTGTGTGCGTGCGCATGTGCACGCGCGTGTGTTTGTGTGTGTGATACTAGTCTAGCCCAGACCTTGTGCACACCAAGCAAGTACTCTAAAACTACTGAGTCCTTCACTGTCCTTCCGGCTTCTCACTATCCTTTAAATTGATTTACAATCCATAAGAACCAGGCGCTGTGGTGTTCATCTGTAATTCCCACGTTGAGAGGCAGAGGCAGGAGGATCAGGAGCTCCAGGCCATCCTTGGTTAAGTAGCCAGGATTTGAGGCCAGGACAGACTACATAAAATAATAATAATAATAATCCATATGACCTGAACATTTTAATTTAGCTTGTGAGGTTTTGTTGCTGTTGTTTTGTGGGTTCTGGTAGGAATTACTAATTGTCTGGAGGTGACCTTGGCTGACCCTCCTTGACACGTGACAGATAAAGACAGGTAGACATCCTAAGCTCAATCTTTAGAGAGGAGGAAATGGAAAGATGCGAAGGGCACCCGCCTTGCCACAAGCCATGCAGCTCTTAAGTGGAATAACCAAGATCCACACAGCTTCTCCTACTCAAAGTCTAGTTCTATTCCCCTCCATGAGATCTGTGTGGGAAAAATATATCAGTGAGCATTACACAGCGCTAACCTGGAGGTTCACTGTGGGGCTCCAAAGACGGGTTACATAGAAGGATCTGAGGCTGTTCTGAGCGGCCTTGCCTGATAACGACTTTTATGTTGTGATGGAACCACAGTCACTCGGCGTGCCCACACTGGGCACGTCCTCGTTCAGAGGGCACCCTCATCCGTTTCCCATCAGTTCTGCCAACACTTGCTCCTACGGACAAGGCTCCCCACCGGCAGGTAAACTGAAGCCAAGGCCGTTAGGAGTTAAGTCCAGGAAAGGGGCACACCTGATCTAAGAAAGCCTTGCTTGTCTTTACACCTTCCCAATTCTGAGCTCCCTGCCAGGTATTAGCCTTAGAGACTGGCCTGAGTGTGTTTGCTCTGGCTCCTTTAGCTGTTAACTTTTGGATCAACTCTAGATTGACTTTAGTCTGCAGATTGTTTTCTCCAAATTAATAGTTAACTCACAGAAGCTTTTTTTTTTTTTTTTAGGTCCGTTCCATTCTCTTCCAACCTAGCTTTGAAACCATGAACAAATAAACACTTCTAACCGGAGAGATTTCCAGGCAGCAGGCAGAAGGCCATTGTAGAGAAAGCAGGTTCTCCATTAGGGGGAAAGCTGCAAGCCTCATTTCATTTGTGTCTCTTCGGCTCTTGTCGGAATTACCAGACTTCTCTGAAGAGGCGATGAGTAAGACTCAAACATTTCAGAAACATTTAATACTTCTGAAGATTTTGGCTGGCTCTCCCCATGTTTCCATTCCATCCATCCAGACTAGATTCTTTGACTTCACACCGCGTCACCGGGCTAGAAAAACATCACAGCGACCACAACCCATGTTTATGAATTTCAGATCAGATTAGCATGGAAATTGAGCACAAAACAATCCTCTATTTGTCTTTCCTAATATTGTGGGTTTTTTTTTCCACATGGGTGTTGTGCATGGACAGATACAAATAGATCCAACAAGGCCAAATTCTCCATATAGGAAAAGCGCAGTGTCAAACACTGCCTTAGCATAGGTGACTCCATTGAGGAGGCACCATTCTGACATTAGAACTCAGCAAGTAGCCCCCAACAACTGGCAAAACAGGAACTTAAGCCATCCAAGACCTAGTCCACAGTTCCAGGATCCAGGAAAGTCCCTCGATGTTCTAACTTCGCTGTTTGGCTCCTATAGTTTCTCACTGACTGTTTTTGCTAACTGAAGTGTGGCGACCAGGATGTGGTTTTGGTGCATACAAGGCAAGGGACAGTGAAGCTCGGGGCTACACGATTTGGATAAGCTGACCGTGCAGTCATTGGCTGGTAATACAAACTTGCTATTTGGCTTTAAGAGTGTCCACGTGTGTTCTCTGGTGGAATCACCTCACAACAGCTATTTCTTTTCTGGACTGCGGGATGACGGGAGCTTTGGCTTATCTTGTCTGGGCTCACAGGGATAGCTGCAGGCAGGACTTGGCTGTATTCAGGGCGTTCCAAATGGTGTTGCTCAAGTTTTAGATGCTGCTTACTGTTGACTAGAGAGCCTCAGTGCTGTGACCTGTGACCTCTCCTCTTCTAGGAGAACAGGCTGTACTTATTCATGATGTCATGGGCTCAGCACCCTTAGAGAACGGGTATAAAAGCTTATGAAAAGGTCTAGGCTCCCAAGCTTGTACTATGTCACTTTGGAAAGTCAAAGGGAGTCTCAGAAGCATCTTAATTTCAGAGAGTAGAGCAATTTACACTGTCTTGATGACGTCAATGCCGATACTTTGCAAGTAGTCATGGGCACCGGGAAGCGTGATTCATGGCTGGTCATTATTACTGTGCTCCTCTGTATTATTTTTGTCTGGAGAGGCTTTTGAGCTATCAGTAGAGAGGACAGTCTTTGGGTTCTGTTGGCTTCAAATCCTACCACTGGCGTTTGCCAGCCCTATGGCATTTAGGCAAAGAATTCAAATCATTCAGTGCCTGTCTTCTGACAGGTGATTTAAGGAGGATACTAATGTGTGGGCAATAATTAAATGTGGTCATGTCTGCAAAGCTTGAAGCAACTTTAAGTGTGTCATAAAATGCTCTGCTCTCACCACTGAACTGGCTTTCCTGAAGAGGTGAGAAAGTTGCTTCATTTCTCAACTGAAGGCATCGACCTGTCTCTCCCTCCCTCCCAGCATCAATGGCAGCTAACTGACTACAGTCTCTTTTCTCTTATTATTTGTTTGTTTTTACATACCAATCCCAGTTTACCCTCCTTCCTGTCCTCCCACTCCTCCCACCTTCCCCCCATCGCACCCTCATCTCCTCCCCTGGAAGTCAACTGAGTCTGTCCCATCACTGAAGCAGGACCAATGAGGCTCTCTCCTCCTTCTCCTTGCATAGACTGAGCAAGGTATCTCTCCATAAAGAAGGAGCTCCACAATTCAGTTCTTCCATTAGGGGCAGAGTCTGGTCCCACTGCCAATGGCCCCACATACTGCCCGAGACACATCATTGTCACTTGCATTCAGGGGGTCTAGTTCAGTTCTATGCAGGTTCCCTAGTTGTTAGTCTGGGAGTCCGTGAGCTCCCACTAGCTTGGGTCAGCTGATTCTGTGGGTGTCCTCATCATGGTCTTGACCCCTTTGTTCATATTATTGCTTCTCTTTCTGCTCTCTTCCAT
>JAQHUG010000099.1:370679-385083 GCA_028555095.1 Dicrostonyx torquatus
ACACACACACACACCAGCAAAAGGCACACTTTGGGACAGTGATCTTAAAAATGAAGATTGTACCCTGTGGTTTCAGTGGGAGTAGCGAGTGTCCGGAATAAGTGATTCCTATCGTTGCATGACAGGACTTGGCTCCTGACTGTGGGGCTGAGTGTGGTTCTGTCCTGTGGGATCCTCAGCCTCATTTGCATACAGTAAACCACCAGTTACTTGCGTCACCTTCCATTGGGACTTACATGACCAAGGGTGGAAGGGAACCTTAGATTATTAGTATGGGATAATACACTGGTAAATACTTGACCTAGATCCCCTCCATGAAGGCATGCTTATAACTTGGTATCTAGAATATGTAGCTGAAGATGTCTGTGAAATCATTAAACTAGATCCTGCTGTCTGATATAGGATATGGGGTAGGTCAGCATTATGACATCAGATCAATAGGCAAGCTTACAGAGCCTCAGCTGTCTTCTCTATAAAACGAGGGAGTATTATTTGCCATGCAAGAGTGGAGTAAAGTTAAGAAGGAAGTATATAAAGTACTCAGTGCAGAGCGCATATTAGGAGGGTTAAATTAGAATGGTGGCAAAGTGCCCACAAGTAGCTGGCACATGATAGGTTTACAGAAAGTCATCTTCTACGTTTACTCTTCACTGTCACCTTGACTGGATTCGGAATCGCCACCAAAGCACACTAATGCATGTGTCTATGAGAGCAGTTCCAGAAAGGTTGATATGAGAGAGGGAAGTCTACCTGAATGTGAGGCGCACTGTCCCGTGGGTTGGGGTCTGAAACTGAATAACACGGAGAAAGTCAATGGAGCACCATCCGTGGTCTCTCTCTGGCTCTGACGGCTGAAGCGGTATGACCAGCCACCCTATGCCCCTGCTGCATGGCTTCTCCACTCTGAAGAGCTGTACCCTCAAACCACGGGGTAAAATAAACCATTCCTTGTTTATGACAGACACTTAGTCACAGCAACAATGGAAGGAAATCCTTTCCAGCACCGAGGGGGATTTGAGCTTGAGGCTCTTCATTCATTTTGATACAAACTAAATGCATTTGGCTTCACTGATAGAATAAGATAGCATTGCGCCACTGAACATGATTATGAAAATTGAAAGTATAGTAATCAAAATGAAATCATTCATAAGACAATTTTCTGCAGTAGTTTTGTTTTTATTTCATTGTGTGTGTGTGTGTGTGTGTGTGTGTGTGTGTGTGTTGTACTAGATGAGCGGGCCAAGTCCCACCACCCGTCTAGCTTAATCCCCCGAAATAACCACACAGAAATTGTATTAATTAAATTACTGCCTGGCTCATTATATCTAGCCTCTTCTTGGCCAACTCTCACATCCTGATCCAACCCATTTCTACCAATCTGTAACGAGGTTGTGGCTTTCCGGGAAAGATTCTAACTAACCAGCATCAGTCTCAGGCAGGAGCTTCATGGCATCACTCTGTCTCTGCCTTCTTCCTCCCAGAATTCAGTTCTGTCCTCCCTGCCTATCTAAGTTCTGCCTTATCAAAAGGACAAGGCAGTTTCTTTATTCAACCAATGAAAGCAACACAAAGTCAGAAGGACCTCCTATACCGTGTGTGTGTGTGTGTGTGTGTGTGTGTGTGTGTGTGCATGCTCATGTGGAGGTCAGAGAACAACTTGCCAGGATCAGTTCTTTCCCTCCACCATGTGGCTCTCAGGGCTTGAGCTCAGGCAATCGGTCTTGGTGACAAGTAGTGCTATTGCCCACTGCGCCATCTCATCAGCTCTCTACAGTAATTAACTTTTATACAATATCTATTTTTCCACATAGAGATAATTTCCAAAAGCTGTTAACATGGCTCGGTCAGTTGAAAAAGAATGTTTGCTATCCATCCCTAGTGAGCTGAGTTTGAATGTCCAGCATAGGAGTGAGTGTGTTGGCATGTGCCTGTCACTCCTGCGTCAGGGGGCGGAGTGAAGACAATCGAATCCCAAAGACTTCCTGTGACAAGTCTGACCAAAATGAGAAACTGTCTCAAAATAATAAGTTAATTAATGAAGCAGAGAACAATAGAGGCAGACAGTAGACATTGACATCTGGCCTCTACACACACACACACACACACACACACACACACACAGAG
This sequence comes from Dicrostonyx torquatus, assembly GCA_028555095.1. Classification (NCBI taxonomy): domain Eukaryota; kingdom Metazoa; phylum Chordata; class Mammalia; order Rodentia; family Cricetidae; genus Dicrostonyx; species Dicrostonyx torquatus. The sequence continues at coordinate 372,804 of JAQHUG010000099.1, forward strand.
AGAGAGAGAGAGAGAGAGAGATACACACACACACACACACACACTGTTTAAAAAGATATCTTCCCAAGCCTTCTGGTAACTTAAAGACTTGGACAGACTCTAAGCCAAGTTAATGGATGTTTATCAGATACCTAGATGGTTTACAAGACTGACGAAAGAATATTATTACTAAGTTTAATTTAAAGTTCTAGAGACTGATTCAAGGTTAAGCAGGCATCCAAGATGCATTCCCAGTCTCTTGCAACAGTCCCTTGCCACAACAGGGTTGTTGCATTATACAGCCCAGATCACTGAAACCATAATCCTCCTGACTCCGCCTCTCACCTGCTGAGGTTTACAGGGGTGATCCAGCACACCTGGCTGCTTCATATATGTGTGAACGCATACACAAACATAGAGGTAAGGACTTCAGTAACTGGCTGCTTTCCTTCTCTGATCTTTCAACATTTACCCAGATATCTGATTCTGGGTCTTATTATTAAAATCAATTACAATTTGTGCAACAAGCTACCTAATTTTATCTGGCCTTGTTGTTGTTGTGTGTTTTGCTTTTGGATAAAATTCTATTTGCCCAAAGATTCCAATGCTAAGGGAAACTATTATTAAGCCTCTGAGCCCCGGTATATATCTCTATTTCCCCATCCCTTCCCTGTGCCCAGGTACCTGGTAGATGCTGGAAGTAGGTGTGAGCCACCCCTCTCTCAGATTCCTTGCTAACACAAAGGACTGCTTAGGAAAGGCCAGGAGCAGGAGAAAGCCTGCACCCATTTCTAACAGCCATGTTTTTCGATGAAGAAATTAACTGCTGGGGCTGGAGAGATGGCTCAGTGGTTAAGAGCATTGCCTGTTCTTCCAAAGGTCCTGAGTTCAATTCCCGGCAACCACATGGTGGCTCGCAACCATCTGTAATGAGGTCTGGTGCCCTCTTCTGGCCTGCAGACATACACATAGACAAAATATTGTATACATAAGAAATAGATAAATTTTTTTTAAAAAAAGAAATTAACTGCTAACTTTTCCTAATAAAGCTGAATTGACCTATACGATGGATCTCTCGACAGAACAGGAGCTAGGAATCCTCCTTCTGCCTGGGCTCCAGGTGCCTCCCACCCCTTGATTTTCTCAGTTCTTTTTTCACTACTTCTGATTCCAGCTGAAATAAGTTGCTCCTTACTATTCATTACTATTTCATAGAGAACCAACGAATGCTATATGCTTGCTATCCAGAGGGCAGCCATCACTCCCTAGGGCCTTTGCTCCCGTCCCACTGACACCCCCTTGCCTAGAACATTTTCTTAGACATTTTGACTCTTCCCACCGCAAGACTGAAAAGCAGCGTTCTCTCTTACCCTCCCTAAGTTTGCCTTGAGACAAATTTCCCCCCAGAAATTGATGAGAATAACTTCATTCATCAAGACAGGGTCATGTTGAATATGAATGACTTTATTCTTTCAAATTTAAAGAGGTTCCTGTTATCATAACTCTTTTATGATGATATGGGGAAAATGGATCAGGACTCTGCAAATAAAAATATATTTTGATCTCATTTGTTATGACACATTTATAACTGATGAGAAGATGATAGGGTTTCTCTGGATTCCTGACCCACAGACCTGGTCTATTCCTGGCCTGGGAAATGGGTGTGCCTTTCTGCGATAAACTGAAAGACTTGAGGTTCTAATAACTAGCCCGGGGAACAGAGACAAGTGTCTTAGGGCAGATGCTATCATGTGCAGGAAGAATTTGGAATCTAAAAGTAGAGAACTTGGACACTAAATACTTCCTCTAACTTCTCCACAAATCCTAATGATGCCTACACTGCTCAATCGCACTTCTTTTGTGCCAGTAAACTCTACCCTCTGCTCGCTTCTTGCTTTTAAAAACTAGCTCTTTACTCTCCAAATTTTAACACCCAGAAATTAAAGAGCAATATACAAACTATTAAATCTTTTCTTTAGACACTTGCCTTCAAATTTCTCTCTATGCCTGGCCGTCATCATCTCTACTGTGCTCATTCAGGGGCCCTTGAATTTTAATTAAGCCATGAATAGGTTTAATAAAATGCCATCTTCAACAGGAGACTTTGCAATCATGGGAATGCCCAAAGCACATGTGTAGATCAGAGTACAAGCTTGGGTGTCAGTCCTCGCATTCCACCTTGTTGGGCTCTCTTGTCACTCACTGTTAGCTTGGTTATCTGACCCATGACCTTCTAGGACTCCTCTTGTCTTGGCGTTGCATCTTGACACAGGAGAGCTGGGATTACAGATGTCTGCTGCTGTGTCCAGGTCAGTGCAAGTTCTGGAGATCTGAACGTGAGTCCTTAGGCCTACGTGGCACGTGCTTTATCTGTTTCGCCATCCCTCCCCCCGGCCCCTCCCCTTGTCTCTGCTTTTCATTCCCAACCAGTGTCACTGGGGAAAGTCATGCAACAGCTGTGATTAGTTTGGTTACAGAATCTCCTTATCTAATCTCTGAGGGGCTCTGGGTGCCTCTCCAAAGCGCTTACTAATCCTGGTTGCTCTCCATCACTTTCCTGGGGTACATTTTCCAAGTTTCCCCTTTGCTTAAACTCCCAACTCAAGTCAGCATCATGACCTGGACCTTCCTGCATGGAGGACGCAGGCTGCTGACTTACTCCTCCTGTGGAAAGCCTTGCTGATCCTTCTTAGCCTGTACACGGCCTTTCTCCAGAATCTGTGGGCTCGCTTCTCCCATTCAGCCCTGGAGAGACACAATTAGGGTGTGAGCTCTCAGGGTCTCCGGCACTGAAGCCACCTCACTGTTACTCCCACCTCTGCTCGTTCTGGCCAGTGTGGACAAAGGAGCTGTGTGTAGCACTGATTGGTGTCCCCCCACCCTCCACCGCTTCTCTAAGATTACTGCTGTGCTGTATTTTCAGCACCTCTGAGTCAGATTCCAGTTATTTCTCAGTCTTGCTTGTGCGTGCCACACCTCTCAAGGCCGGGTCAGCTGCATAATACATCTTTGCCCTGCTGACTTCTTTTCCAGATTACACACCCAGATAGGGAAAGAAGCAGAAGTGAGATCAGTGTCACCACGAATCAGCCAGTTCAGCCCCACCCCCTACGTGTTTAGATCTCCTAGTCAATTTCTAATCGGTCTTTTAAAATAAATGGTAAAATATAATTTTTTTTAAAAAAAAAAACTTTACCATTTTGAACGTGCAGCTCAGCAGCGCGACGTTAAAACACACGCGTGTGGTACAACCATCACCCCATTCTGTTCCAGAACATTTTTCACACTCACGTCTCTCCCTCCAAGCCCCTTACGACCCTCACTGTACTTCCCAGCCCGTCTGCACTTGAACCCTCTATGCACTGCACGACAAACGGTGTGCAGCGTGTGTCCTTTCACGCCTCGCTCACTTCACTTGGCTCTTTCTTCATGAGCCACCGCTGCTGCTCAATGCATCCGAATCTGATTCCTTTCTAAGGCAGAATGAAAGCATCGTAGGTCCAGACCACTCCCCTGCCCACTCCTCCGGCCATGTGCACCCGGGTTGACCCCCGTTTGAGATTCTGTGAATTACGCTATGTAGCTGAATGGACAAAGATCTCTTCCAGTCCCTGCTTGGTTCTTTTAGGCATGTTCAGAAGTGGAACTGCGGGGCCACATGCAACTGCGTGTTTAATTTGGGGTTGGGGACTCACACCAGGATTTCTGCTTTGACAGCTTTCTGCACTGGTTTACCTTCCCTTCAGCAATTCACAAGGCTTCTATTTCTCCCCACCAACCCGGCAAGCTGTCCAGGCTACCGTTTGTCCTGCTAATCAGGGCCATCCTGAGGAGATGGAAGAAATAATACAGCTTTCCCAGCAGTGATTAACCCCTTCACTCCTTAGCTCTGTTCCCTCTGTCTCTCTCAGAAAATGCATCACCGTTCTATTATGGCAGTATGGTGTATGCTTTCAGTTTGAAGAGCACAGTCTGCTAATGCCCACAGCTCCTATTCCTTCCCCTTTCCTGGACTCCATGCTAAATCTCAGGAGTTTCCCTTGAATTCTCCCTTCTGCACTTCTTCACGCATATCCCATGAGCCCTCTGCTTCTGCTATAAGCTGTTGTCGGAACCTTCAGTTCTGAGTCACGATCCTCTTTCCACTGAGCTGGGACAGCAGTCAGCTGGCACGCCCTGTTACGTCTGCTCGTGTGCCCTATCATGCTGTGGCTACCTGACAGTCTGCTGTTCTCACAGAATCCCACAGCAGATCATGTGACTTTCCCCAAAGGCATGAGCGGGCAGTTGTCCATCCTGGTTCCCGTCTAATTCTCCTACCATCTGATGACCGTCTTTCTCGGATGTACCTGAATCCCTTTTCACCGCCTGCCTTCTTTCGTTCTCAACTCCAACACATTATTCAAGGAGCAAGGCCCTAACCCCATATCTTAAGTGTTCTTCAAATGTGACTTTCATTCATCTCAGCACCGTTTATTTCCAATAATCATGTTTGTTTGCTTACTTGTCCTCAGCAGTGAGTTCTTTATTTCTCTGGACCACCCTTGGGTTCTCAAGAGTCAGAGCGATGCTTAAAAGATAGCACACACATAGCATCTGTTAAATAAGTGAATGGCTATAAAACCAAGTGTTGGCCGGGCGGTGGTGGAGCACGCCTTTAATCCCAGCACTCGGGAGGCAGAGGCAGGCGGATCTCTGTGAGTTCGAGACCAGCCTGGTCTACAAGAGCTAGTTCCAGGACAGGCTCCAAAGCCACAGAGAAACCTTGTCTCGAAAGACCAAAAAAAATAAATAAATAAAAAAATAAAAATAAAATAAAACCAAGTGTTGTTCTTTGAATGCATTGTTTCATTTGATCACTGTGGCGGTCTTACAAGGCATTACTATAATTATTTCCTTCTGCAAAATGAATCAAGACATGTATTTATTTCATCAAGACACATATAATGAGTGTGGACGCCATTCGTTTTTTCAGCTATACATAACAAGATGCTACAGCCTAGGTGGCTTAACTAGTAAGAATTTATTTTCTTATAGTGATATTTAGAAGTTCAAAGTCAAAGCCTAATTCTATTTCTAGCACAGGCCCTTTTACTAGCTTTACTACCTTCTTGCTGTGGTATGTGCTATCACATGGCCTGTGTGTGTGTGTGTGAAAGAGAGAGAGGGGGGGTGGGGAGACAGAGACACAAATAATCTAATGTCTCTTATTAAAGGAACACTAGGACATTAATCATATAAGATTAGACCCCACCCTCATAATTTAATTTAACCTTAGTTACATTCTTCGAGGCACTATCTCCAATTGCAGCTACAATGGAATTTAGAGTATCAGTATATAAATTATTGGGGGCGATGGACACAAGTGTTAGTATTTACCACCCACAAGGCCAGGACTCAAACTTATGCTTGCCTAAATCCAAAGCCCCTACTCTCTATTGCTAACTCACGTGGTCTTAGGATTCTAGGTCCCTAGCACTGGCCCTGAGCTTCTAGGTTTCATATGTTGCCAGAGAATTACTCATTTGCCTCTGTCATGGTGCACATTCCTTACATGGAGTAAAGAATCAACGGTCCAAGACCTAGGTTACCTTTCTCTACTTTTGCAGTCCAATCAATTAACTATAAATGTACCTTAGCTTCCCCGTCAATAAAATATAAGCAACAACACGAGCTACTTCTAGGACTTCTTTCAGGTTGTGCCAAAGCAATCCTGAGGTAAGCACACAGAATGCTTTGGGGCAAAATCAATCCAGAATTCCGACGCTTGTAGAGATGGTTATTTCCTTGTGGAACATTAGGAGCTGTGTGGAGAAAGCTGGGGAAGCCCGCCCCAACACCAGCCTGAAATAAAGGCCCTAATATGGCCACAATCCATGTTAGTTTCATCTTTCCCCCATTCAATCATTTAGTTTTCATTCTAATTGAATGGAATCTTTTGTTCATTTTGGTTTGGCTCATTTGAGTTACGTGTGAGCTGGGAGACATTTCCCTCAAAGGACTGTCTCAACCTTCCAGCCTGACCCCATAGAGATGGCGACCTACCTCTGTCTGGAAGTTCTCAGGAATGGAATGTGTCTACTTCTGATCGATGGACAGCTGAAAATAGCCTACATGCAAATAGCAACAGCTCAGCATTGTTGTCAGAACCACCTAGTGATACCTTCGTGTTCCATGGTTACCCCGGTTCTCCTGTGTGCATGCTAAATGGTCACCCTCCATATCTGTACATTCTACATTCAATCCAACTGCGATTGGGAAATTGTTTTTATTTATGTATTTATTTAATTTTGGTTTTTCGAGACAGAGTTTCTCTGTGGCTTTGGAGTCTGCGCTGGAACTAGCTCTTATAGACCAGGCTGGTCTCGAACTCACAAAGATCCGCCTGCCTCTGCCTCTCGAGTGCTGGGATTAAAGGCGTGTGCCACCACCGCCCGGCTATTTATTTACTTATTTATTTATTCAAGACAAGGTTTCTCTGTAGCTTTGGAGCCTGTCCTGGAACTAGCTCTTGTAGACCAGGCTGGCCTCGGCCTTGAACTCACAGAGATCGGCCTGCCTCTGCCTCCCGAGTGCTGGGATTAAAGGCTTGCGCCACCACTGCCGGGCTGCGAATGGGAAATTTGTAAAACTCCCATGTGTCTTGAACAATGTAGAGATACTTTCCTGTTATTCCCTCAGAACTAGTAGAGCAACTATTTACCTACCATTTGCATCATATTTAGCATCATAAATAACCTGAAAGAGAGAGTTTAAATGATGCAGAAGGATGTGCATGAACTTTAAGGAAATATATGCATTTTATATAAAGGACTTAAGTGAAGGGGTAGTGGCTTCCCTGGGGTCTTGTGGCCAGTGCCTCACGGATATTGAGGGATGAGTATAATCATTCTTGCAGTTAGGAAGTAGCCATGCTGGGATTGGAACCATGGGATTTTGTTGTACAGTCTGTGCTCTGAACCACGAACGGCAGCATAGGTTTCTCCCGATGCCTGCATTCACCTTGCCTCTCCTACAGTCTCAAGTGCTGAAAGATGAGGCCCTCCCAGAGTTCAGAAAGAGGAAGCACAGTTGCTCTTGGGAGGATGGGGTGTCAGAGAGTGCCATTCTTGGAACAGAGGCAGCATCAGGAACCCGGGATGTCCAGTCACCCCTGAAGAGGGCTGGGGATGACCTCTTGTCCAAGGCTCCTCATCAGTCTGTGCTTTTCTCCCGTCTTGTGACACTCATGGCCTGCACTGGAACTATGAACTCAGCAATCTCCTGCAGGGTCAACGAGTTCTTCTAGGATAGGGATATTGTCAGGTTAGGTGACTGTCCCAGCGTTAAATCAGCTGTCCATTAGTAAGACAAATACCCGGGAAAGTCAACATAGAAGAGGAAGGTTGGTATTGGTTCATGGGTTCTGACATTTCAGCCCTCGGCCACTAAGCTCCATTGACTGTGGACTTACGAGGAGGCAGAATCATGGTGGCAAATGCACAGGAAAGCAGCTTGTCTCCCTGAGGACAGAAAGCAGAGAGAGAAAGAAAGTGCGGAGACAAGATGTTCTCCAAGACCACGGCATCACCTAGGTTCTGTTTCTCAGAGTTTCAACTCCTCCCAGTGGCACTACAAGCTGGGGAAGCAAACTTCATCCAGCACATGAGCATTTAGTGGCATCTAGATCCAAGCTCTAAAAGTCAGTCAGTAGACAGCAGAAAGCAGGAGGACCAGGCTGGCTCATCACCTCAACTATTACTATCCTGGGCCCTAAGCCGAGGGATGCAGTTACTGACTACATGTTCACGAGTGGGTGTTCAGAGCAGGCCAGGAAATACCACAGTAGGCTCTTGGATGGCGGGTTTTTTAGTATTTCTAATCTCTTACCTTCTGTATATTTTTCCTTGGTATGAGGGCCCCCAAAACTTGGCTCATCCAAGTTGGATGTGTGGCCTGTGTCTATAGGAAGGAAGTGGGGGGGAATATAAAGGAAAGAAGAATGGAGAGCGGAAGAACATGAGAAAATAAAAAGAAAAGAAAAAAAACCTAAATCACTTGAGATGGCTGGAATTTTTCTCAGCCCCCAGACATCGACATTCTGAACCCATCAATCTATGTAATCTTCTGAAACCCTTTAGTGAAATATCATGTTTAACCAGAAAAACACACATACCACAAGCAAATCTTTCAAACTGATTGCCTTTGTGTGACAGCACCTGCCACAAAACACTGAATAGCATTAAAACATTTTTGGGATCTAAAACAATAATCCTAGTAATTCTCCTACAAGTCACTGGACACAGAGAAACACCTCAGAAGTGGCCTCCGGGATGCTCTTGTGTGCCTTTGGGAAAATCCAAGAACTGGGGGACTCATTCCTCAGCCTGCAGCATCTGCCAGGAGGCATAGGTGGCACTGTTTTGGTGGGGGTAGAGAAGTCCCCGGGGGGCAGAGAAGCAGTCCTCTAGAACTGAGTTTATCATCTTTCAGCACAGTGGGAGAAGGTCAGGGGCAGTCTGGACAGGTCTGTGTGTTATTAAACTACTAAAGCCAATGAGCTCTCAGAGCAAAGACAGGGGACCATGGTCTCGGTCACTGAGTCGCCTGTTTCCTAACGGAAAAATCTCCTCCGACAGGTACCATCTTACCTAGACTGGGTCAAAGCCTTCAGAGATCCCCCTTCTCTCCCTTCCCCTCCCTCCTCTCCATCTCCTCCCCGTCCTACTTTCACACACTCCCCACCCAAGACTTCCCTTGGAATGTTCTTTCTCACACTCTAATAAAGGTCTGTGGGTCAAACTTGCTTTGATTCTTGGAATACCTTTGCCTTTTCCTCCTATTTTCTTTTTATTTTTCTTTCTTTTTTTTTTTCTTTTTTTTTTTGGTTTTTCGAGACAGGGTTTCTCTGTGGCTTTGGAGCCTGTCCTGGAACTAGCTCTTGTAGACCAGGCTGGTCTCAAACTCACAGAGATCCGCCTGCCTCTGCCTCCCGAGTGCTGGGATTAAAGGCATGCGCCACCACCGCCTGGCCCTATTTTCTTTTTTCAGACGAGTCTTGGTATTCAGATTTAAGGGGAAAAAAAAAGCTAGAAGTTATAAACTTGAGCCTAAATGGAAATTAAACTCTTGAGTGGTGGGAAAGAGGAGACTGTTATCCTGATTGTCTCTCAGTCCGCGTGACCCTCAAAGCACTAGAGTGTCATCCTTGGTGTCTCAAACCACCTCTGTAGCTGTCCCCTCATGCCCATCAGAACTCCTCTAGAACTGAAGCTTCTAGCACACACAGACAGGGAAAGGGAAGAGCCTCTCTAGCGCTGGACCTTAAGTGGTTTCTCTGATTTTTTTTTAATGTTAACCATTATCTATCCACCTATTTTTTAATGTTAACCATTACCTATCCACCTATTTTTTAATGTTAACCATTATCTATCCACCTATTTTTTTAAATTTTTGAGTGCTACATATTCAACAGAAGATCGGAACTTCTTATTTTCTGGGTTTGGCTCCTAAATTCTCTGCCCGATTTTTTTTTTTTCCTGGAAAAAGAGAATTGGAAACACTTCAAAGCAAGTTTTGGAGGAATTGTCTAAGCTCTCTAAAGATCGGGGTGGGTAAAATTAGCAAGTTCTCTGCATAGTAGTTCCTTGCCTTCCATCCCATGAGTAACGAAATGGATGGTCTCCATCTGCGGTGCCGCAGAGTGTTCCTGCATAGCCCACTCCCAGGAAAGTCGCACTGAGGGACCTTCTCACACTGTCCGTCTGTCCGTCCTTTCCTCCTTCCCTCCCTCCATCCCTCCTTCACCTACTCACACACTTACATACTCACTTATATATGCCATCTCTTGCTAAAAAGATAAATTGTCTCTATCCCTGTGTCGGGCATGATAGTGATTGTGGGTCTTCACATACAAGCTCCCTCCTTGGTCTCTCGCTTTTAATCACTTGACATGAACACGGCAATAAAGGAAGGCAGCGCAGATCTCAAAGTTGTCTTTTTCATGCACTTGTCCCCAGACTTCCCAGTGCCTAATTAGGAAGCTGCATAATTGAGGGAAAATCGGTTCCCTCTCAACTGTGTATCAGGCTCGTTGTTGACCCCTGGGCTTGTTTTAGACTCTTCTGAAAGTAGCGAGGGTCCTGAGGCTTTGAGGATTTGCAGATCCAGCGGACGTATTGCGGCAGACCTCTCAGGAGATGTGACCATAGGACCTGTTTATTGCCACAAGACACCCAGACCTGGCTAGACCTGTGTAGATGAATGCACATCCGATCCGATCAAGAGTAAGAATAACCTCACAGAGTAATGAATAACCTCACAGAATAATTTAAACAAGGAAAAATGTCACAGTAATTTTTGCAACAGGGAAGAGTTCATGGTACATCTATGTGCTTTGTAGACCGCTAAGACAGCATTTAGATATCATGGCCAGTGTCTGAAGATAATGTAGCTCATGCAATGACTTGAACCATTGCCTCATTTCAAATAGAGTCCATTTCAGAAATGCCGTAAGCGACGGAAGACTTAGTTTGGCTCATAGTTCAAAGGATTACAGTCCATTCTAGCAGGGCAGGCATAGAAAAGTGACCCAGCATGTGGCTGTGCCTAGTCACACATGACAGTAGACCAGGAAGCTGGCAATAGCACAAACTAGGGGCAGGGTAAAAAAAACAAAACAAAAAGGCCACACTTCAAAGACCTGCTCTTGGGTATTTAATATATAACGTGCCTACAGAGAGAGGTCAGAAGGTAACTTTGGGTGCTGGTCCTCTGGTGCCTTCCTCCATCGTTTGTTTGAGACAGGATCTCTCCTTGGCGTGGAGCATTTCCGTGTAAGTCAGGCTAGTTGACCTGTTAGCTTCCAGGGTTCTTCTGTCTCTGCCTCCGTTTTCCTCATTACTGGAAGTGCAGGCCTGTGCATCACTTTTCGCATGGGTTCTGTGACTCTGAATTCAGGTCCTTTGTGAGGGTGAGTGCCCTACTGACGGAACTACGTCCCCAGCCCTGAGAATTCCACATCTTCAACACGCTGTTGAGTCCTGGTGTCTAACAGTGCTGAGGTTATTTTGAAATTGTATGAAAGAATAAAGTTACCTCTTTTATGGGCAGGTTTTGGATTGAGTTTTTCCTACGCCCATAGCAAGATCCCTGACTCCTTCTCTTTACCAAGTGGCTGCTTCGTCAGCTACCAAAAGCTCTGGTTTCTTCCTCCAAGATCTCAAATCCTACTTGTTGTCTTCATCTCAATGTAGTTAAGGTTCTGAAAAACACTTGCTTGAGTGATCGGAATCTTAGTCTCTTGGCTTCCTCTTCTCCCTGCCCCACCTCGTCTCCCTTCTCAGATAATCCTCCAAAAGTATAATACTGGATATACTACTGTATCATCCCCTGTGTTTCCGATTCACCATTCCCTGCAGAATCAAGTTCAAGTTCCTTGGTCTGACCTTCCATCCCCTCTACAGTCTAGCTGTTGTCTCTCCCTTTCCCACGTCTAGTTCCTGCCACCTCACCCAGTTTGTACTTGAGGATGCTGCTTTCTCATCAGGCATTCACATCCCTGGAGCAAGTCTGATGTAAATCTCAAGTGAATGCGCCGTTACTCAGCCCAGATCTTCCATTTCCCAGGCCTAGCAGCATCTTGTCCATTTGAATGTGAAGTCTTCCCTAACTCATTAGAGGAAATCAGGCCCCACAGTAGTTACCAAGTTTCCATACTTAAGTATTGGACAGGACTAGAACTAAATCTCAATGTTTCTGGCCCTACCCCAAGCTCTTCCAGGGACCTCCTACTCCTGCCACCTTGAACTAACATAGGTGATTTCATTTCCTTACTAGTTATTGAGTTACCAAAGGACACATGACCACTGGGTTCCAGCCATTGCAGTGTAAGGAGTGGAATAGAGACTAGTAGAATTTTCTTATTCCTAACTAACTTCTCTTTCCATCTGTCCTGGATGTAATTATATAAAGTCTTTGTTTCTGCGTCGACTCCCATCTTGCCCCAAGTCTGTGGGTAGAGCCCTAACAGATGAGAAGCCAGTCCAGCAAAGCAAAATGGAGACTGAAGTCGCCCTCCCCTGGAGTCACCCTGCTCTTGGATTTCTTGCTGTGAAGGAGCCTTTATCCCCACACTCCTGTTTGGAGTTCAGGTCTCTTGTGTGTGGAGGCATCTGCACGGAAACAGCAGGAAACTGTGATGTGTGCATGTGGGGTAGTGTGATGTGTGTATGTGCATATGTGTGATGTGTTCATGTGGGATAGTGTGATGTATGTATGTGGGGTAGTGTGATGTGTGTATGTGGGGTAGTGTGATGTGTGT
>JAQHUG010000099.1:385468-405535 GCA_028555095.1 Dicrostonyx torquatus
TATGTGGGGTAGTGTGATGTGTGTATGTGGGGTAGAGACGTTTGAGGCTCAGTCCTCTTTCTAACTCTGTTTGGCATTTGGGATTCTTCCCAGTCTAAAGAAGCCCAGGAGTCAGATCACACTCAGTGTGTCTGGGAAAGGAGGAGCTGGACTCACTCGGTGCATGGCAGATTCCGAAGGCCCACCATTGGTTTTCTACCTATGTCAATGCTACAAACACTGTCCCAAAGTATTCTTTACACAAAATATTTTTCCCCCTTTCTTTTCTTGTCAGAGAGGAATTGGGGCATATCAAAGGTAAATTCTTAGATCAAAAATAGCAACCTCTGAGTGAACTCATTTCCCTAAAGCTCGGAGATCACTGAGCTGGGCTGGGCCGGGGATGAAAGGCTTAATAATAAAACTCTGGACTGGAAGTAGGTTTGGAGGGCTGCTACTAAGATGAGAATTTGCCTTGAAGTCAGCAATCAATTCTTCAAAGACTAGTCTAGCAAATCAAAGACTTGTCATTTGTTTGTTTTTAATTTTCCTGCAGAAAGGTTCTTAAGGATTTAGCAGCACAATTTTACTGCATTATCAAGAATACAGAAAAAGGGCAAAGAGCTGCCACCTGTTGTCTTAAAGGACAGTTTAGCTTCGATAACCTGACTTCACCAACAAGCTGTTGGCAACAGCCAAAACCTCTTACCCTTGGGGGATGAGTTCCAAGCCACTTAGTAAATGCCCAAAAATCCAGATACTACCAAAACCCTATATATTCTCCTCTTTTTTTTGCTATATGTACATGCTTATAATAAAGTTTATTTTATAAATTAGACACAGTAGGAGAATAGTAACAATTAATAATCACGTAGTATGATTATAACAATAATTTATATGAGCAGGGCTCTCATTGTCTCTCAGAATAGTGTTTTATATGCTCACCTTTTCCTTTAAAGGGACAGCCTCTCTTTGTCATATCTAAATTGCCAGCCTACTACTTGCATTTTGGGACCAGATCATTATTTTTTGTTTGCATATTTGTTGATAAGCGTTATTGAATTAAATAAGGGTTACTTGACTTGTACAAGTACTAGGGTACTGCAATAGTTGTCCCTGGTAACTGAGATGGACACTAAGCGATTTAGGGGATTGGTAGCGTATATGGCATGGATACATGGACAGAATCCATGTCCCAGAGTGGGTTGAGTGGTTCAGCACAAGATTTCATCAGCTTACTCTAAAACATTAAGCAATTATAAATTAAAATGTGTACATTGCTTATTTCTACGATTTTCCATTTACTATTTTCAGACTTTGGTGCTCACGAATGACTAAAGCCTCAGAGAATAGGAGCATGGCTCAAGAGAGGCCACTGTATATTGTGATGTTGTCAAGGTAACTTAGGTAGTTTAGACTTCACAGTGTTCCTGTGTTGGAACCAAATGAATTTCTTTTTACACATAATTAAAAAATGTATTATCACCATGCATGGTACCACATGAATAGAAAGACGCCATTTTTTCATTTTCTATCATCAGCATAAGCTGCGAAACACCCTGCTGTGTGCTTTCCCCACCTTTGGCAGGGGAGACTGCTCAGCTGTAGAGGCTGCCTCACTCTGGGCATGCGCAGTTGCTCAGCGTGCTCCAGCCAGCCTTCTAAAGAAACAAAATAAACTCTTGCTTAGTGCAGGAAAAGAACGAGAACCCAGCATCCCAGGCACCAGGAGAGCATGAGCTCACCCCCACAGTTACCTGGGACTTCCATTTTAACAGCAAGGATTACACCCTGATTTCCCAGCAGGCTAAAACAGTAATCTGAGTAACTGCTTAGAGAGCTCACAGAATCTAGGGGATAAATGTCCTCACTAATTTTAGTTCACTGAATCCCGGATAAGAAACTAACCGCTCCTTGAAGGAAGTTCCTACCTGCAGCTGCTGGTGTCAGTACTGGAATCTCCTGGCAGGGTGACCTTCAGGGCCTCTGCCTTATGACAGGGTTCTCAGAACTGTCACCCGCCCTGAGCCCAGGGACAGAGCTGCAGGAACGCCCCACTGTTGGAGGGAGGCCGCTTGTTGGTTCCCAGCTGCTCAGCCCCAAAGGAATCACACAGGAACTACATTATTTTAAACACTGCTTGGCCCAGTAGCTCTAACTTCTTATTTGCTAACTCTTACATCTTAATTTAACCCATCTCCATTAATCTGTGCATCACCACGAGTTTCAGCGAGTCTGTCTCAGGTGGCAGTTCCGTGGCTTCTCTCTGACTCCGCGTCCTTTCTCCCAGCATTCAGTTTAGTTTTCCCCACCTAGCTCTGTTCCCCTAGAGCTCTGCTATGGACCCAAAGCAGTTCCTTTATTAACCAATGATAATACCAGCATACAGAGAGGAATCCCACACCACACCTGCCTTCCTATGGTAAGTCTGGGCTCCCAGGAAGGCGCTTCCTCCTGTACCCGGGCAGCAGCCCCAGAAGGGCCTCTCTCATGTCAGAACAACTCGTCCTAGGGTTCTTCACCGCGTTGACATGAAAATAACCCTCCTGACTATTTAGGCAATTTCCCTAATCCGTGAGCCCAGGGCAGCAGGATCCAGGTGCTAGGGGACTGTTATAAATCACGGAGCTTCTGGAGATGCAAAACCAGCTACACCACTCGTGCGCATGCACCAGAAAGACTATTAAGTTCAAAGATACCGACAAGATCATATCTGTGGCTTGGCTGTTCACCGTGATAAAGAAATGGAGCCAGCCCGGAAGTTTGTGAACAGAGGAACGCACAATGAAAATGTGGCACATACCAAACGATGAGACTTTATGCAGCTGTGAAGGAAAATGAGCTTGGAAAATTTGCAGGAAAATGGTTGGACCTGGAAATGATTATATTAAGTGGCGTGACTCAGACTCAGAAAGATGATGCATATTCTCTCATATGTGGACCACAGATTTTAATGCTTTTATGTATGTCTGCCATTATATGTTACATCATATATAAATATGTGAATGTATTTAGGAGTAGCTGTGGTTATTGGTCGTGAAACTAGAAAAAAACTGCAAAGGGGGAAAATGAGGTTTTGAAGGGCGTGGGTGGTAAAAGAACACACATGATGTGAAACACATGTGATGCGAAACACATGTGACATGAAACGCACGCAACACGGAATACACGCGACATGGAACACATGTGATATGAAACACATGTGACATGGAACATGCGTGACACGAAACACATGTGACATGGAACACATGTGACATGGAACAGTGCGACATGGAACACATGTGACACGGAACACGTGTGACACAAAACACATGTGATATGAAAGCCTAAAGGCAGCTGAGGGGTTGGGGTGCGGCAGGGGAACACCGAGAAGGACACATGTGACATGGAACAGTGCGACATGGAACACATGTGACGCGGAACACGTGTGACACAAAACACATGTGATATGAAAGCCTAAAGGCAGCTGAGGGGTTGGGGTGCGGCAGGGGAACACCGAGAAGGAGGAGGAAATCAACAGTCAGGCGCAATGCTCAAAAATGCCACAGTGGAGGCCAACAGTTCGTGTGTGACTATACACACAAAGGTCAACACAGGTTCAGCACAGGTTCAACGTCAAACGAGCTAGTGACATCCTCAGAACTGGTACAGAAGACTGAAAGCGTAGCCACTTGGCAGCCACTTCCTGCCACAGCTCAGTGTGTGCAAAGCAAGTCGGTTTTTCAGAATCGTCACCTCCACAGACACCAAGTAAAACCCGGAGGCCTCAGATTATCTAAGAGGAGCAGGGACAGTTGTCAAGCCATGAGCGGTCTCCAATTCAGTGTGCTGCTGTCCATGCCAAGGTCATATTGGCTAATGACTTCAGACAAAACAGCCAAACGTTCTCTGTCACCTCTGCTCCAAGTGTCTCCCTGTCCCATGCCCTATGACCTCCATCGCCAGTGGTGACAATTATTTGTCTCTATGCTGGATGTACAAGGGTGACTCAATAGTAAGACAAGGTGTTTTCCTCTGTTGGCATTTAGATAATAATTTATTATATGTTTTTGTTATAATAAGAGCAATGAGTAGCTAAAATGGAGACTCTGTTGTTGTCCAATGTGTTAATTTTTATGTGTTTGCTGATTTAAGCAATATAACCCTCTGAGGCAAGCACAAGCCATACCTGGTTTTACTCTTAGTGTACTGGCTTCTCAGGTGGTGTCTCTCCCAGGCGTGATCCGCCTTTCACTGTCCCTGCTTCATCCCTGGAAGCATTAGAGATGGCTGGCCTGGCTGCCTTGCAAGCTCATGCTGGTAGATCCAGGATGTCAGAGGATAAAGGAGCATTATGGGGACATTTATTCCACATCCCTTCTTCCCTCTTCCTTGGGGACCATTTCTCCCAGCAGCTGCATATCTCTGTGGATTTGGCAATAATTCCAGGCCAGCCTTCCGTCCCTGGCAAACTTGCTTTCCTGGCATTTTGTCCCCTCTCCCACTCCCAGCCTAGTGATGGGACAGCATGACTGTTGCATTCTGGGTGGCTCCCTCATTTCACTCCTCAAGCCTCTCTTGACCTCACCAGTAGGCACTTTGCTAGAGCCTCTTCACTGGAACCCCTCCAAGGTGAACCACATTCCCTCCAAGTCCCTGATTGATGGGCTCAGTGGACGATAATATGTATGACAGATGCAAATCTTAGGCACAAACAGTGTTCAACAGCAGGGTGCTTGCTGGGCCTGGAAAATGATAATAAAATGATTTAAAAGGCACAAGAAAGTTGTAGAAAATCCTCACAGGGACTCACAGTCTGATTAAAACATTTTCTAGGGAATGCACATTGTGTTAGGCCTTCAAGAAAATGGTTAGAACATAAATACAAGGGTTCGAATTTGAGCAGGAACAGTGAGGACAGAGATGCGGACCACATCTAGGGGCAGAAGGGGCTCAGTCTGTGAAGTAGAGTACACTTATGGGCTATGTTTCCCAACTTGCTTCTTTAGAACCTTATTGGCCTGTGAAACACTACTATCATACTGAAAAAAATTAAAATTTCCCCATCAAGTAAGATTGGGTACCTTTGAATAGATGAACTGAACCAGGTAGATTTATTCAGAGCTTCTCAGAGCATTCAGGATGCTAATAAGTACATTGAACTAAACTTTATTTTCAAAGATGTGTTAATACTTATAAGGAATATAGGGGGGATAAAATTTAGAAAATACATATTGTCCAATAAGATTTTATGATACCGGGGGGGGGGTGGTCTTCCTGGTAGAGCAATTCGGAACACAATGGGGCACCCAAATTCAGAGAACATGGTAATGTCTCAAGTCATGGACAAAAGCAATTTGGAATGCAGGCATATATTAAGCCAAGTTGAATTTATCATCTCGATATGACTTGCAAAGAAACAATGGTGATGACAGTTTAAACAGAAGTTTGGATTTATTTTTATGTCCTGGACAATATTAGAATCCCAGCAGTAAAATTTCACATAAGTTATGTGCTGCTCTTCATTGCTAGCCATTCAAATTGCTTTAGATTTAATATTTTAACTAATTAAAATGTTATCCATTAATTCATGTGATCATGGATTATATACAAATTGTTCGAGCCTTTAGGATCTAGGATCCTTGACTCCTAGATCTCCTGGCTGCCCTCTGAAGGAAGAGGTTACAGACAACAAAGAAAACCAAGACGGAATTCCTGCTCCCGAGGTGCTCTGGGCCACTTGAACTTCAATGTGCAAATACACACAATCAGAAGATGCTATTTTTATGCAGTTTCCTGAGAGCAAAGAGTGCTCTCGAACGTCCAGCACCGGAGGGACGGGAAGCCTGTGGGGAAGGGTTGGTGTCTGAGCTTGAAGAGGGAGCAGAAGAACTTGCCAGACAGCAAAGCAAGAACAACACGGAATTCAGGCATCCAGACTCCACACTTGACCACATAAAAGCTTGATTCTCATAAAAAAGAGAGACTCCAGTATCTGTAGATAAATATAACCATAAATTGAAAACAAAACAATTTTCAAGAAAATGCTTTCTAATTTGAGAGAAATTTTTGTAATGTCAAAAATCTTGGATGTCTCTTTTGTTCTTGATCACGAGGCTCTTTATGAAGTTAGCATACTCCAGAGGAGCCCAGCGTTGGCCTCTGGAGACTTCTCAAATTTGACCAAGGAAAATGAGAAACACGCAGTTATTTAGACATGTTTCTAATTTTTCAGTTTAGAGGAGTGCCCACAGTGTACGGGAAACTGGCAATGCCAGAGCCTGCTTTCTTTCCCGGCAGTGTTAGCGCAATCTGGTCTTCAGTAGGGTTAGAAGGAAGCTCTCCCTTGCTCTGCAGCTTCTGCTTGTCACCGAGTCCCACGAGTGTCACTGTGAAGTCTAGTGTTTACTATCGTGTTTACATGTGTTACATTTATATCTTTCAGCTTCATACGTTTGTATTTGGTGAGATGCTGGCATATACTTTTAAACACTTACAATGAGAAATATCTAATAAAACTAGGGATTTCTCAAAGTTTTAATGCATTTATTTGCTTTTATTACATGTTTGAAAGACTTTATAGTCTTAGTGGGTCATCTTGTTCCTTTTTTATTTAACTATAGAATCTGTTGTGCTCTTTTTTTAAAAAGTAAATAAGCTTTTAAAGATAGCATTGTAAGGAAGAAATCAGCTTCTGCCCTTAAGACACTAATAAATATGAATACAGAGCACTGTCAGTATTAGTGGTTTAATTCATATTTGTTGGTTAAATAAGTTGATGATGACATTGAGATTAGAGGAGGAGACACGATTGTAAAATTTAAATGGGCAATTTTTCCCAAAGTCAATACTAAGAGAAGCATTCTCGCTTACAGACCACATCAGTATAAACATCTGAGGGCTGACTAGAGACCTGAATTAATTTATTGCTATCAATTTTGATAAATTGCTATCAAATTTGATAAATATTTGGCATTATTAATATCATAACAATTTGAGTCATTCATTCAATAACTTTTGAAACATTTAATGAGCACTCATAATAGCTATAACGATGATTACTAATGACCATAGCTGATATAAATGTAGAACTTATTTAATCCTGAGTACTGTGCTGAGTGATTTATCTTGATGACTCCCTGAAACAGCCCTTGGTTAGCCCCAAGTGCAGGGGAGAAGAGGGAGGCACAGAGAGTCACACCCTTTCCTAATGTTACCCAACAAGCAAAGACATTCTCAATTCTCAGTTTGAGCCTAGAGCTCCACGTCCTTCTAGAGCTTAGGTCCTTAAGGCAAACCCTGTGGATGCCTAAAGATCTTTAAAACATGATGTGCTCCTCCCACCCTCAACGTCACAGACTCAGACTCGAAGAGGGTGTCACTCGATGCTCTGATTGCAGAGGAGAAACCAAGAAGCCAGGTGTTTGACTTGAGGGCACGCCTCCTTTCCGTCTCCGGTGGATATCAAAGGCCCCCATCCACTTGCTTATCTCTCCTTCTAGCCTCCTCGTTTACTGTGTGGCTCTGACAAGCCCACTTATGGAGCACACTGCTAAGCTCTACATAACGCTGTCAAAATCACCAAAGGAGTAAGGAAGGATGTGGAAATGACTTCTATTTAAGTTATGTTTACATGTTACATTAAAACATAAACGTCGTGCAGGGTTATGGGTACGGTGGGATTTCAATAGGGTGCGTAGACTGTACAGCGCCTTATTTTAACACGGAACTAGATCTCTTCAGAAGCCTTCTGATGGCTAACTTCCTCACAGACTAACTTGCTGAAGCTGAGGAGGGAATCTTGGCCTCCTACAAAACAAGCCCTAAATTGAGCTTCACAGTTCGGAGGTAACACTGAGTCTCTCGTGGTCGTGTGGCTCCGGTTTCCCAGCATCCCTCATCCCCATCTCACCTTCTACTGCAAGCCCATTTAACGAGTCCTTAGGCGCGCCTGCGCAACTGGGAAAAGGTATCTGGTGCCCACCGGAGGACAGTGAGAGTCGGAAGAGCTTACTCAGCTCCTTCTTGGAAGACTAGCAAAGGAGGGCGTGGGGACAGTATGGAGACTCTCAGCTGTGAGGTCTGCCATCCCACGCTACAAAGCAGTAGACGTCTCAACCACGCTGTCTACTAGAGCAGAGCTCAGAATGCTAAGTGCACACTTTAACCTCCTCAGTGCCCCACCTGCAAAATGGAGGAAATCCTAGCCCCTCGCTACGGGTTCAAAGCTTCTCCCCAAGTCCCTGAATTCTCATAGGAATAAGCAGGACCGTCATGAGGTAGGCACGCCATGAAGCAAATTAATATTATGGAGGAGTGGGATTTTTGCCGTGAGGTTGCGTGTGGTATGAAAGGGAGCCTGCTAGGTTTGTGCACGCATCCCCGCAAGGTCTCCACTACAGTAGCACAGACTCCATCTTAGGTTTCTCGGTCACTAGACTGATGAGCGAAATAAGGTTTTTTTTTTTTTCATTATGAATTAGGCAGTCTGTGGTGCTCATGTGACAGACTACCATGTCCCTGTTTCTCTATTTACCTTGAAGATTATATGCCGTAAAATATACTTCACACCATGTATAGATTTAAGGAATTTGCCCATAATCTTTACAGCCGAAGACCTCTAGCTCTGTTCCTTTATTCTCATTTATATGGTGGTGATTCTCTTCTCATCCGATTGCAGTGCGACTCTACAGAGCCAGTAAGTTGATGTCTGTTCAAGCCCTGCCTGGAATCTGGGGATGTTATCTCAATGATAAAGCTTTTCGGTTTGAGCAAAGTGCTGTATCTAATCTCCAGCACTTCAAAGAGGAGGAGAGGGGTAGGGGAGAGACAATAAAATGAAACTCCCAGGTCTCTACCATTTGAGTTTCGGTTCAAATCCCATAGCCTCAGGGAAGCTTTCAGACCTGACCTAACAATCAATGATTCTCTCTTCCGTGTCTCTCTAGCTCGTGGCTGTTCCCTGACCGATGCTGATGCTATATTTTAGTTTTCCTCATGTTGGATTTTGCTTTACGTCCATGATATTTAATGTGCCGCACCATGAGCGTGGGGGTCATTTGTTCGCTGAGTCCCACAGCCCCCGAAATTTTTGATGGACAGTAAGCTCGCAGGCCTCCTCACCCCAGTGCACTTTTAACTCCTCAATTGCAGTGCCCATAAAAATGTTTGAAAAGGCAGTGAGGAGTAGGCTGGGTTCCCCACTCCTGGGGGTGGGGAGAGGGACAGGTACAGCAAAAGAAAAGAGCAAACATCTATGCTCAGCACGAGAACACCTGCAGTGCACACAGCACGTTGCTCTCAAAGGTCACAGTACTCTATAAATCCATCACGTTGCTGTTCCTACAGCCATCACGCAGACGACCTAAGAGCCCAGTTTCTTCTCTCTGACAAACCTGGGAAGCATCTACAACCAACAAGTCATATCTAAACCCTGGACCCTTCGTTCCTATTGAGAACTCGTGTCTCTAAGCTCTACGGGTAGATGACAACAGCATCTGGAGCTGGCTGAGAGAGGGATGGGTTCTTAGGCCCTTCGTGCCTCAGTTTCTCTTTATGACTGATGGGAGGAGTATTTGTTCTCGGAGGTTCTACTTTGAAAACTACAGCTATTAGGAAAAGTGAGCAGTGGATGTCAACGTGGGCTGAGGTAGCACTGGAGGATAACGCTTCAAAACACGACCTGCTTGCCCGGTGGATTAACCACAGCTAGTGTTTATCAGTCGCTCTCTGCCTGTAATGAACTGTTCCAAATCACCTTCTGTGTGCTCATCTATCCAACCCTTAAGCCAACCCCAGAAGCCCTGCTTGTATAGAAGAGGCTACTGAAGCCTGTGAATAGTGGGAATCAATGGACAAATCCGGCTATAATAGCAAATACGGCCCCTATAGATAAAACATAGTGGAAGTGGGCTACTCCATAGTAGGTGTCGTGTAAGACAATGTCTAATGAGGAGTTAGAGAGAACAATGCCTGTAAGGCCTCCTACTGTGAATAGGAAAATGAATCCTAATGCCCATAGTATTGCAGGGGGTCATTTGATATTTCCTCCGTGTAATGTTGCGAGTCAGCTGAATCCTTTTACTCCTGTTGGGATGGCAAAGGTTGGAATAAAAGCCACATAGCTTGTAAGTAGCAGGTCCTGGCATAGTACATGGGACATAGCTATGGGATCTTGTGACACAGAAACAGTGGCAATGAGGACCATGCCATGAAGACACAAGACAGGCAAAGCTGCTTTACTGGGGGAACAAAGGAGTTGATCAGGCCGCTCCGCTCAACAGAGGCAGCAACAATCTTTTCTTTAATTTTGGGAAGGAGTGGGTTGAAGTTTGAAAATTGTTCACTAGTCCCGGGCACAGCTTCCAAAGATGTTTTCCTTCTTGTGCACAAGTATTCCAGCCTTGTACTTGTGCAAATGGGAAGTAAATTAATCTAGGAGCTGCTGAGTTCCTCCCGTGTCTAGCATCATTCGTGAAGCCAATGGGCTTCTTTTTTATTTCTAAAGCTTTTGAGACAGAGCCTTTCTGTGTATCTCTGGCTGTCCTGGAACTCACTCTGTAGACCAGGCTGACCTTGAACTCAAAGATCCTCTTGCCTCTGCCTCCTGAGTGCTGGGTTTAAAGGTGTGCACCGCCACCACAAGGCTTAGGACTTTTAATGCTTAAATCAAGAATGATTGAGTCCCTTCTGTTGCTGGTATCATCTTGCATGAACACCCTACTTCCATGGTTTAATCTGAGACTCATGGTAAGGCTAAGGGACCAGAGGACTTGAATGTGTGAGAAAACACAAGGGACTAACATCAACTCAGAGGCAATGGGACCAAGTGAACCTGTATTATAGTCTTGGACAAAACGGTTCTTAAATGCTCAATGAGTAGAGTTGAGTAGCTTACAACTCCAAGTAGGGGTCGACATGGTCTGAAAACAGAAAGGTCAAGTCTTTCATTCAATTTTAGTCACCCATCAGGTCAGGCTCAGTGCCTTCATGTTTCTGTAAAGTAAAAGAACCAATTGCTTTGTTCGCCCGAACCTCAGAAGAGCTTTTGGTGCTGAAGCTGGTAGGTAGCTGTTGTCACGTGGCTGTGTGGCCTCTAAACTTAGCAGTTATTCAGTTAGCTGGGAGCAAATGACGCCGCAGGGTTTATCTGGGTTTTTCTCTGGTAACAGTTCTCTTGACTCTGTCATTTGTGTGGCCATCTTGGAACCTATTTACTTGGTTTAGTCATAAGGAAGGTACAAGTCCATAAATATTTCCATTGGGAGCTACGAACCCTTGGAGACCTGTGGGGAGCTACGCCCGCTATTCGCCATTACAAGATGGCGCCCATATCCTGTGTTCCCGAGTAATAAACAAGTGCATTGCGCATATGCGAAGGGTTTTTCCACCTCATCCCATCCTGCCTATCCCGTGGTGTCATCTCGTGCGATGGGTTGCAGCCAACCAGGGGCTGACACGTCCTAGGCGAGGAGAAGCCTCTATTTAAGGGAAGGGTTTCCCCGCCTCTGGGTCTCCGCTCTGGAAGCTTATGCTCTCTCTCTCAAGAGCATTAAAGCATACTGCAGAAGGATCCTTGTGTGCCGCGTCGTTCTTGCTGGCGAGACGGTCGCACGGGACAGAGACCCATAATTTAATTTGTTTTACCTGTATGATTTAAAAAGTTAATATAAGCATACCCTGGATCATTGAGATCTGTCTCAACACTACATGGGGCCAAGGCAACTTACAGAAGGCAGACTTCATTTGGGCTTAGGGTTCAAGAGGGTGAGAGTCCATGATGATGGCAAGGCGTAGCAGAAGGAGCAGGAAGCTGACAGTTCACATCTTAGGTCCCAGGCACAAGGCTGAGATGGTGAGCTGGAAATGGCGCCAGACTTTGAAGCCTCAAAGCCCGCCCTCAGTGACAGGCTTCTTCAGGTAAGGCCACCGCACCTCCTAAGCCTACCACTGGGGACCAAGTGTTCTATGCCAGAGACTGTGGGAAACAATGCAGCTAAACCACCACATGGACTCTCCCAAAGAATTAATCTGGCTTCCTGTGCCTGTCTGTGCCATTCTTTGGCCCTAGGGGGTTACCACTGTTATTGTGATGCTAATAAGGAAGAGACCTAGTAGGAACAAAGGCTCTGTGGTAGGCAGAAGGGAGAACAGACTTGAGAGGAAAACATCTTAAGGGTGCTTCACCTACCAAGGGTGGCCGCACTATGGGGTTCCTTCTGGCAGTCAGTAGCCCTCTGCGGTCAACAGTTGAGGAAGCAGTACTAATCGTACTGTTCTGGAAGATAATTTTTGCATTCAACTTAAGAATCGGTTTGGGTTTTATTGTTCAGCTGTTCAAAAGTTTAAGTTTTATCTAGTTTCATGTATATAATCACATTAATGGATTATGTTTTTGGAGAAAATTTAAACTAAGACTGGAGAGAGCTAAGAAAGTTTTGCCTTTAATGTGGTGGACGATGCTCGTTTTCTTTATATCTGCGGCACACTGATCAACAACGCGTTCAGGGCTTTCCTATTTCAAGGCAAAGACGAAGAGGAGCTCATTGGGCATGCCATGAACATCCTGGTGTGGGATAGGATGTTAGGCCCTCCCTTTCGGAGGGCAGGCTGTGACAGGAAAAAGGAAACATACTCTGGGATTGACATGGAAAAAAAAAATGACCTCTGTATAAAATCTTGTTCTTCCATTGAGTGGCTGTGTGACTGTGAGCAAGACTGGGTCTCTCCAATCCTCCAGTCCTTAGGGGGATACCCACAACACGCTCACCCTTTCCATCATCAGGAGCTGCACGAAAGGTTGGTTCACAGCAGGGAATGTGTGGGGGAGAGGACCCAGGCTCTGGCATTGGATGTTTAAATAGTGAGGTCACCAGGCTGGCTTGGAGAAGACCCCCCAGCTGTGGACTCCTTGGAACGATTTAGGGAAGCAGGCAACACAGGCTAGGAGGTGGCTCCACCAGCTGGTGCACTGGTGCCCCAGTAAAGACCAAGGCAGGGGCGTCATCAGCCATCCCCTGGGAAGCTGCCAAGCCGGCAACCCCCCCGCTCCGCCCCCCCCCCGCTATGTTCTGGACCCATCACTCAAGCGGCTGAAGCGCAGGGCCTGCAAACTTGGTAGTCCAGCCTCTCTCTGGCTTACAAACTGCTGCTCTCTGGAGACTCTTGAGGCAGAGGTGGGTTGGGAAGGAGGGTCCGTCATCACAACATAAAGCGCACCGATTGTGCGTGGGTAAGGAGCTCATAAGTTTGAAGTGAACTTCGCAAACCTGCCCAGGAGCGCCCCATGCACCCGGTGTGCTGGAGGGGACCGCCCTTGCGGAAGCACCTCGCCTTTGCAGACCTCAGGCAGTGCGAACCCCCCTAGAACTCGGTGTGTGTTGTTGAGAGCAAGAGGGTGTCCCAGGCAGGACCGGTCCATCGGAGCGGCCTGGGCATCGAGAGGCGGCGACCCGTTGATGGTGAGGTGCAGCGGAGACCCACCTGCGCAGGGCCGCAGGGTCCGGGATCTCTGTAAGGCAGGCAGAGGATGAAGACTGGTGGGGAGAGTGAAGGGGGTGGGAGGAGGGGGGTGGGGCTGCGTCGGCGGGCGGGCGGCGCGGCTGGCGGCCGGAGGCGGGGCGGGAGGGCTCGGGAGGAGCGCGCTGGGGTGGGGGGTGGGGGGCGGACCCGGGGCTGCAGAAGCCGCTGGCCCGCCGGCTCACACTCGGTCGCGCTGCCGAGCAGGCATGGGAGCCGCGCGCTCCCTCCTGGCGCCCACACCTGTCTGAGAGGCTCAGGGCTGCAGCCCGAGAGGGTGAGTGCAGGGCGGGGACCCGGCGTCGCCGCCTGGGTGCGGAGGGCCAGGCGTGTGCCGAAGCGGGACAAAGGGCTGGGTGCGCGCGGGGTGGGGTGGCTGCGGGCTGCGGGCTGCGGGCTGCGGTGGGGAGGGAGGGGCATCAGAGACCTGGTCCTGGCCTCCGCACCGGCTCCAGGCTGGGACGAGAGCCTGAAAGAGCCCTCCGGGACACGCGTGCTGTAGGACATTTGTATTAACGCAGTGTCACTCGTAAAGTGGATGGGGAAAGCACGCTTAGAAACTGCTGTCTTGGTTGCGGGGTGCTGTGAGGGAGTCGAGTGGAGCCTTGTCTGGCAACTTGTCCTCGGGCTGGTCAGAGCAGGCTCTCCCCACGAACACACATTGCCTCTACCATTTGTTTTCCTTGAGTTTTGCCTGTACTGTATCTGATGACATCATGCTCTGACCATTAATTTTTAACCGGGCACGTGATTGTGAACACACCTTAACAAGCAAGGAAAAGTCAGCAAACACGGGTTGGGAACAGGCTCGGCTCTTAGTGATGGCTTTGGGCCGCGTGCTAAACCTAGAAAATGCTGCCTGAGCTATCAACAGTTGTCAGAAGCAAATATTGCTGCAGCCTGTAGCCATTTATCACAACTCGTTAACTTTGAAATAAAAGCTTTTTTTTTTCCTCCCCTAGAACTTTTATAAGAGGAAGACTTGCTTAGGTGGAGCATCGCCATCCTCCTCCTGAAGTGGGGCTGGCTCTCCCTCCCATTTCCGTCAAAGCATCTCTTGAGAACGCCTCTGATAAAAATCCTGTTTATTTTATTGCCCTTTGGGTGACACCCATGAGCATTCAGAGACAGCCTGTGGCTGGTGGAAAGCTCCAGGCTATTCAGTAGCTCAGTTAGAATAGGAATTGTTTCTCTCAGCTCTTGAAAGTGAACTTGAGAGGTCCTAGCGGACAGGTAGGCCAATACTAGAATAGACTAGTCAGGTCCTGTGGGAAGAGTTGAATTTATAAACTTAGCTGTGGCCAAAATCCCTATCACAAGGTTGTATCAGGGTATTATTAGACATTGTTTCAAGAGTGGACTTGGGTAAGAGAGCGTTTAAAAGAACTATTAACTGTCTCAAGGAATCTCTTTGGAGCAAGGCACAGTAGTGCATGCCATCAATTCCAGCACTTAGGAGGCTGAGGAAGGAGGACGGTGAATTTGTGGCTAGCCTGAGGTACAGCGAACCTTTTTCTTACTAAGCGTCTCTTAGGGCTGGATTGGAGGTGGGGTGAAAGGACTGAAGATCCCACAGAAGCACCACATTCATTTCCTTCTGAGTGTCACACCATGTATATATGAATAAATCCATCACTTGTACTTTTCCATTATGATAAACAGTAAGTAACCTGTCATGATGTCTCTGGACTGGGGAGGAAGCAATTTTCCAGAGTAATTAATATGGGTCTCATTTCTGTCTCACTGACGACGATTCAGGTAGGCAGTGAATATAGGCGTGTTTTTCTGAGGCTAGCATGAAGTGCCAAAGTGTCCATTAGTGCGTCTGAGAACATTATTGGCCCAGGTCTGCAGTGTTTAATAGTCTCCGGTTCTCCTGAGCATCCCTCCCATGGATGCTTTAGAAGCCAGGGCACCAGGTGTTATTCGTGCACAGTTCCAAATGGCTCCAGGGAGTTTGTTCCTCACAGTTCTTGCTCTGCTGCAAGGCTGTCTTGGGATCACTAGGGTGCTTCGTTTTGCCTAAAACCTGATAGAGAAGAAGTTAAACTCCGTGTG
The DNA here is from genome assembly GCA_028555095.1 of Dicrostonyx torquatus. Taxonomy (NCBI): domain Eukaryota; kingdom Metazoa; phylum Chordata; class Mammalia; order Rodentia; family Cricetidae; genus Dicrostonyx; species Dicrostonyx torquatus. Next base: position 401,003 of record JAQHUG010000099.1, read on the forward strand.
ACCGTGAGATTGTGTTTGAGTTGCTGGGCTTCTTTTAAGTCCCCTCCAGTTTCCCCTACAAGACCATCATTCTTAAGCTACCTTGTGATTGGGTTGGTTTTGCTTTAAGGGGTTACAGGACACTAGAGGGTGAGAGGGAGCCTGACTTCGGGGTATTCACAGAGCTCGGTTCAGTTTTAGGCATTCACCTTGGGAATTAGCAGAGCCACATTGTTGAGTCTCCCTGGCTACAGATCTCATGGAAGACCCTTTGCCGGGCCTGCCAAATGGCGTCCAGAGTGACACCTTCATGTGCTTTCTTACCTTTGATTGTGGTCACGGGAATTCAAACCTTGTCTAAAAGAGAAGGGATGTCTGAAAAAAATTAGGTTTTCTCTAATTTCCCTTGTTTGCCTATAGGAGTTAGAGCATTCTCTCAAACACTGCTCCCCTTGAGGAGAACTGAGTCGTTGCAGTTTTTAAGACTACTGTGGAGAGAGAGAGAGAGAGAGAGAGAGAGAGAGAGAGAGAGAGAGAGAGAGCAGTCTCAGTCCCCAGTCCCCAGAAAGATTATTGTCATTGGCACATCTGATAATGTGCGAAGTCCCTCTGCCATAAAATTACTTTCAGGCTTATGAACTATATTTATAAAGTATAAACATTTTATGACTCCAGACTGCTAGACAGTGGCTAATATTGCAAGCTGGGGGCTGTGAATGTGTAGCCCTCTTGTGCATCTGATACCCAGAACCGGAAGAGAAATGAGTTTCTGTATTACTAAACAGGGTGGGAAAACAGTTGTTCACCTTGCTTTTTTTATACTCTTTGTCCTTAGGTGAAGGAATGCATAAAGACACTTAGCTTCGACGATAATTTATGTGTATGAGGATGCTGTGTCCTGTAAAGGTTTATTCTTAGAAATGGGATGTGATAGACCCAACATTATTATTTTTTTTTGGTCCAGATTTATCTATATGGAAGATAAGGTTTGGAAAAATCTTCATTCCTTTAAAAAAGAGGTTGGTTTTCCAAACACCTCTGCAACAACAAGATGACCTACTTTTAAACATTAGAGGATTTAAAGTTAACTACCTCATGTATCATGTCTCCCGCTCTGGGATTAGAATGTGTGTGTGTGTGTAAAATCTGTTTACATCCCTGAACGTCTATGTATAAATCAATTGAGATGGGCGTAGCACATGCTTACTTTGAGTTTGTGATGTCAGAAGCAATGTTTATCTCTATGGAGGTATCTTTTATATCAAGTGAGTTGAGGAATGAATGCAAGGCTACTTCAGTCTAAAGCATTCCGGTTGCTATTGGCTGTCTTAGAGACAGAAGTAAGTCAGGGAGGGGTGTCCATGTGTCAGATGTGACCCTCAATGGCAGTAGGGTTGTTTCTGCCTTACTTTTTTCTTCGGGACTTCCCTAAAAGCATCTTCCAGGCTCAGTCATCCTTCCACTGGGCTCCTAAAAGCCATCCCTGATCAGTTCCTTTGTAGTTTTGCTTGCTTGCTTGTTTGCTTGTGTTTTGGCCGAATGAGCATAGAGCTTTTTAAGACCCAGTGAAATTGCAGATCAATGGGATACATTTTCCTCTCCCCACCCCCTTACTTTCAGCATCCATAAATAACGTAGCTCCTGACCTGCCTGGACATTTTTGATCCTGAAAAAAATTATGCAAGTAGAGAATCCTGGACTGGCAAGAACCCGAGAAAGTGATTTCCTGACTTGGCATTCAGTACAGTTTTCTAACCCATGTGAAGTAAGGTTTGATGGCACAAGTGGCTTTGGATGCTTGTAACCTGAATAACCGGATGCCAGTTAAAATTGGGAAGGGCTCTACCGCCAGCTTTACCTCTTAGTTTTTCAGCAGATATTGAGCTAGTGTCTTGACTTCTGTATCGAGGCACAAACAAATCTTAGGGAAAATGTCGACTGAAGACTGTCAGTGTGAAGTCTTACCACATCCACGAGTACAGTTCCGCAGTAACACTGGGAATTTATAAGCCTTGTTTCAAGCTAAGAGAAAACTGTGCTTCCACAGTACCCGCCCCCCCAATCTGATTTTTCACAAAGAAAGCTGTGCTCTGCCCTAAGTAGATGGCAATCTTTTCCGTAGATGGCCGACTTCTCCCTGACTCCCGGCTACATGAGAACTTAGTCGTTAGGAATCTGAATTGGTAATAACCTATCATCTAGTAGACCTCTCAGCATTCTTTCATTTGTAAGTGAGCTCCAGAGTTCTTGGCATGTAGTCATGTACCATTTTGCCAAGGAGTAAATTTGACCCTCTATACTGAGAGCTATCAGGATAAAAGCCAAGCTGACGGACTGCCCAGCACCCACACGCCAAGGAAAACTGGGTATCCCTCCATGCAGGACCACTCACCTGACTGGTTTCTAAAGACATTGCTCCTTTTGCAAACACAGGCTAAGGGGTGGGAGGATGTCATGTTGGCACTTGTGAGACAGAGCATACTTTGGGACCTTAGAAAGTATTCTTTAAACAAATAGGATTTGCTGTATAGGCAAAGCACTTGGAAAGGGGGTTTGATTTAGCCTGAGAGGAGGATTAATTCATTAAATCAAAGGTGGAATTTTTTTTTAAAAAAATGTGTTTGCAATAGTTTCAGAGTTTTTCCTGCCTTACTCTTCTCTGTCATTAAAACCATTTCATTTTTCAGAAAATGGAAAAGACTAAAGACAGTTTGCAGTGCAAGTTTTATTCCATTGATAATTTAGATTCTAAGCAATTATGTACATGTTCCAGATTTGGAATTTAAAGTTTCACGTGCTGATGTTAGCATATCTTAACTCTCATGTTCTTGACCACTGAAAGTCTTACATGGATCCTATGATACGTGGAGCAGAGTGCTGTCTCATTTCCTACTCTCTCCGACAGTCAGACTTTAAAAATAAGGACACTTCACCGCCTGGACCTCTGGATTCGGTGTCTCTTTAACATAAAAGGAAACAAAACTTGGTGCATCGGGCTTAGTGGAGTTAACATTCTCCACACTAGTCAAGGAAAGAGGGGATAGGGATGTTATAGCCAGAGAGGGAGACACCTGCTTTCTCTAGCAGGTCACATTTGACAGGGATTCTGATGCAGGTGGGGTGGCTAGTCAAGGCAGGAGTTAGCACAGAACAAAGGCTGTCCAAACACAAAATGAGTGCAAGAACCGGGTCCTCAGCCAGGAAGTGGGAATAGTCAAGTCAATAGAGAGAGAGATGGCCCACAGAGTTCTCAACGTGTCACCGCCACATCGCTCAGCTCCCCACTGCAGGGTTGGACTGTGTCAGCATCAACACACCTCCCCTGGTCCACGTTGAAGCATGAGTCCTGACATTAGCATCCCCTACAAGTACATACAGATACACACGTGCTTGTATCCAAGCACCCCATCATTTCAAGGACATAAGAAAATAGCTCAATGTATTTCCTCCCCAAGAACCGAAGGACTCCCAAAGTACTCAAGATTTTTCCTATTTAGAAAAGAGAAAAAACACAGCGAGGAATTCTAAGGAGTTAGGAAATCCTGAGGAATTTGATTTTCTAAGGATCTCATTCCTTCATTTCTCTCCATTCCTATTGTTCCTCGCAGAAGAAGAATTCAAGGGAGTGGTGCAAAAGAGAAGGCAGAGACGGCAGAACACACATTTTAGTGCGAGGGGATTGGTGGTGTGGCTCGGCTTGCCCAGGTAGGCTAGGTCAGCTCAGCGGAGTTCTCAGTCTTGTGTAAAGCAAGCCCAAGGCACCCAGAAGTTGCCAGTATGTCTGCACCCTGCAAGAGGAAGAAGGGACCGAAAATAAGAAAATCGCTCTTTCCTCTTGTTCCCGCTTTGTTCCCTTAGTTGGCCTCTTGAGAAACGCCCCTCCCATGCTGTTCTGGGATGCCTGGTTGTGAATGAATTACCCTGCCCACTGAGTCAGCTGAACCAGAAGATTGGGAACCAGTCAAGAGCCCACTGGTGCTTCAGCAATGATGAAAGCACTTCCAACCCTCTTTGTTAATTGCTTTTCTCCAGGGGTGATTGATCAAGGCTTTAAAGACATCTCTCAGGATAAAATTTGTACTCTGGCATTTAGCGTGCATGCGCACAGTGCTCCACAGTGGGGCTCTTCCCTGCAACCTCTGTTCTCTTCTCGGTCCACCCCTGCTGAGCGGGGTACAGTTTCCCCAAATGACACACACGGTTGCACCCCTCCATGCGCTTGCGTGTTGTTGTTCCTTCCAAGTGTTCCTTCCTCTGTCTCTTAATTTTATCTAATGCCTTTTCAACTTCACACCTCCCTCCAGTGGGAAACCTCTCCTGTTCCTCTTTCTCCCTGCACCTAGCTTTATACCCACGGTCGGAGCCATCACATCGTGTATGCTTACCTGTCACTCGAAGTCACTATGCATCATTCAAAAAAAAAAAAAGTGTTTCCTGATCTACAACATTTGTTTATTCTTTCAGTAACAGAAGCACTCACCCAGTTATCCTTTCAAACAGTAACAAAGGTCCAAGGTGAAAGCGTTAGACACGCCAGAAACACAGAGACAGACA
>JAQHUG010000099.1:507331-525036 GCA_028555095.1 Dicrostonyx torquatus
GCCGGACACAGAAATCTTATCATGATGTGTTGTCTGTAATGGAGTAGATTGCCTGACATTTAATTAGCCAATTATTCCTTGCAAAACAGCAGGCACTAATACTTATAGATTAGCTGGGCAGTCATTGGTCAAAACTCACTGGAGATCCTGAGCACTAACAGGAACTGGCTCTGGGTCCTCGTGGCATCTGAAATCGTCAGGAAATGGCCTGCTGATAAAATGCTGATTCCTGAAACCTGTAATAAACTAGTGGGGGACAATATAAGGTCCTCAGCAAGCTCATTAACTGCTTTCTAGGGATACAAAGAAGAGCAAGACTAAATAATTTTTAAAGTTGACCAAAGCCGGGAGTTTAGGGAAGGACAGAATACAGTCACAGACTAATCTTCAGTGTTTATGAATTGAGAACGGACACATTTCTGCAGTTTCCAACATGGGCTGAGCAAGTAAGACCCATGGGATGTGACAGGTGAACAGCTTTGGAGATACCAAGGTTGCACGTCTCCTCCACTGTCTCTGATTATGACCTGACTTATGGCTATCAAATCGAGCATACTCAGGGATTTCTTGCTGGTGTAGGGATCTAGTCACATTGGGTAAAAGCGATATTTGTATTAATATATCCTAAATGTTGACTTGCATAAACATCAATGAAGTATTGATGAGTCAGGAGGTTTTCACTTTTCAGTCACAGAGGGGGATTGTTCTGAAGATTTCTACTTCATGCTTTGACCATCATGAATTTTAATTAATAAAATAAAGTACTCTTTTCTGCTGTGATTGTCTCATTAGTCTCAATACTTCATCCAGTCAATAAACATTGGTAGTAGTTAGTAGTTAGGGTTCTCTAGAGAAACAAAACTGATAGAATGAATCTGTCTGTCCATCCATTCATCCATCCTTCTGTCTACCTGTCTGTCTATGTCTGTCTCTGTCTCTGTCTCTCTCTCTCTCATCTATCTATCTATCTATCTATCTATCTATCTATCTATCTATCTATCTATCTATCTATCTATCTATCATCTATCTATCTTCTTTCTTTCTTTCTTTCTTTCTTTCTTTCTTTCTTTCTTTCTTTCTTTCTTTCTTTCGGATTTATTAGAGGGCTTGTAGGCTATGGTATGACTATTTCTGAAATTGCTATATCTTGATGGAAAGTTCAAGAATCCAGTAGTTGTTTGGTCCGCAAGGCTGAATCTCTCAGATGGTCTTCTGTATATGCTAGAGTCAGAAGTATGCTCTAACCCAGTGAAGCAATGACTTTGCCAATGGAAGTGAGGGTAAGGAGGGAAAGAAAATCTTCCCTCTTTCATGTCCTTTATGTAGACTGAAACCAGATAGTGTGGCTCAGATTTAATGTGATTCTCACTTCAGATGACCCAATCAAGAGAAAGAATTCCTCACAGACGTGCCCAGCTGTTTGGAACTTTAGTTAAGTGCAGATGTGGTCAGGTTGATAATTAAGAATAGCTATCACATTCACCATGTGACCACTGCCCCATCAAGCACTCATGGATCGGGCCACTGTGCCCTGTCTGCTGTCACTATCCCAAACACGTAGAACCTCAGGGCACACACACAAAGGTCTTTACTAATGAACCAAGCACATCTCAAAGATTCATTAGAGTAAAGGGGAGGATAATGAGTGACATTCCAGACAACATAGGCATGGCTTCCCATGGGAACCATGCCTAGGTCAGCAAAGTGAATCCATCTCTGGTGTTTACCTCTGAACTGACTCCCCTCCCTGGCACCTACTGTTTTATGAAACACCTTTTTAAGTTTCTCAGGCTCACGAGCCCCATATCTCAGAAAACTCTGCTTAGACCACATAAAGGATGGAGGATCATTCCTTGGAATTTCCAAATTTCTGTTTTCTTGTATTTTGCACATTGTGTGTATAATGATGCTTGTGATCATACAAGTAATTTGAATAGGAGGTAGCATTTATAAGGATACCTGAGCCTGGCTAGTTTTCCTTACAAAGTCTCCAAAGAAGAAGCAGAACTTACAAATATAAACAGGATTTTTTTTACCCACTTACCCATAATTTTGCAAATTCTGTTTTGTGTAAGAATATTTCTTTTTCTAGCTGGATTTGATCATGGATCTTATGAATTATGGACTCCTTTAGGATGGGGCTGAGCTACATTTGCCTTTTCTTGTCTGCCCTTAGTGACTGCTACTAAACACTCTCTTCCTTGCCTGAGGCATCAACTTTGTTAGTTCCCTTAGTGACTGCTACTAAACACTCTCTTCCTAGCCTGAGGTATCAACTTTGTTAGTTTTGATTAAAGTTTTAATACTCAATCTTTTTCTGATAAAAGCTCTTGTTTTGAGATGGAGACAGGAGGGTGGGTTGATCACACTGCAACACAAAATATTGAGTTCAATATGGCATTATAATACATACAATGAGAATATAGACTAATTTATACTCCTGTGGAAATTAACGTTGACCCACATCTTGACATGTTCTAGAATCTCTTTGGCGACAAATGTTTTGTTATGTCTGAGGGCATTTTTAGATTAGGTTAACTGAAATGAAAAGTTTCATCTTAACTGTGAGTAGCACCATTCCATGGGCTGGGATCCTAAGTGTAATAAAAAGAAGGAAGGGAACTGAGGACCAATATGCATCTCTCTTTATGACTGTAGGCAACTGACTGAAGCTCCTGTGGGCACGACATCCCAGCTATGATGGACCACATCTTCTGTGAGCCAAGGTAACCTCTGTTCTCCTCAGTCATGTCTGTTTGGTGTTTTCTCATAACCAGAGGTAGAGTAACTAATACAATGCCTTTACTTTGGATTAAAACATACTCTTCTCTCTCTAATAAATAGAGTCTAATTGCTTATGACTCATTAGCTTTATTTCTGAATAGATTAGGGAGTCCCTGAAGTTATAGACTCAGGTTATTTATGTCTGATACCAGAATCCAGTACATTCACTAACCATTTATTTTGCATTCAAAAAGCTGTCAAAAAAAGAGGAAAAAGAAAACAAAACAGCCTCATTAAAATTATCACTAAAAGTCCTTTATTAGGACAAAACTCATGTAAATTATTTTGAACAATGTCCTCAAATTCATATTTTTTTTCCTTCAAGTTTTCTTTCTGTCTTGGTCAATTATACCTCTGAATTTGGATTTTCTATGACCTTTGTAAACCTGGGTCTACTCTGATCTCCTCTCGGAACCCACAGAAGTAACTGTATCTTGAAGTGTTCAGCCTATTGGCAAGATCTCACTTTAGGGATACCTTCTTATTTAAAATTACTGTTTCATTTATTTCTGCTTTGATACATTTGAATTTGTTATATCCTACATAAAATTCAGAGTTATGATATCATCCTTTTAAAATTCACTTTACATACCAAACACAGCTCCCCCTCCCTCCCCACCTCCTGCATCCTCCCTCCTCCTCCCATCCCCTACCTACTCCTCAGAGGTGGTAAGGCTCTCCCATGGGGAGTCAATGAAGCCTAACATACTAAGTTGAGGCAGGACCAAGTTCCTTCCCCTGGCATCAAGGCTGAGCAAGGTAAGGGTTGACCTCCTTGAAGAATAATTTTCACCAGTTAAGTTGTCTTGATCATGCTGAATTGACCAAACAATTATACTGATAGTCAAAGACTTTAAGGCAGGTTTTTTTTTTTTAAAAAAAAACATATTGATTTGTTTCCCTTTTCACCCACTACCTACTGTCAGCATTTGTTTTTGAACTTGTGTATTAATATTCCCTGGTATTTCTCCTCAAACTAACATACTCAGAAAGAAAATAAGCTTGTTTACGTAAACACAGTTCTCCAAATCATTTCAGTATGGATTTGTGTCCTGGCTATGGAAAGTAGAGTTTGCTCTGGTAGTTGACTTACTTCCTCGGAAGATTTGCATTTACATGCACTCATATAGGATTGACAAAGACGAGGATAACAACTCTAATCTGCCTGCCAACAATGAGGAGGTTTCTTTCTGTAAAGAGCAGGATGACTATTTCAAAGGGTATCCTTTAAATGGAGTTGACTGATGGCCCAAGAAAGCCATCAGCATCTCACAGATGCTGCTTTCTTCTTGTTTCAGGTATATAGTCATTGGTGGTCCAGAATCAATCCTTAATAGTGCATCCAAGAAAGGGCATCTTCCATGAGCACTTTCCTTTTACATTTGCAGGGCAAGACTACAAATGGAGGTCCACATATCATGCATGTAAATATTTAAAAGCTATAAATGAAATGATGCCTGTCTCTTGGCTCATGTTTCTACTCACGGCCCTATTACAGCATGAGCCTGGGTATTTATTATTCATAAGACCTGTAGCTTAAAATTGCTCCATTTTCTTTCAGGTGAGCCTTGTTTCCACAATCTGTAGATCATCTGGTAAACATAAGGTAAATATGGGCCTGAATTCAGTACCTGAGGCTAGAAGTGGCTGGATTACCTTAAAACCAGGGTCAAGACAGAACTGGATAAACTCTGCAACGGTGGAGGAATATATTTCTCAACACTTAGTATTTTTGCTCAAGAATCAAGGTCTTAGTACTTTTAAAAGTTACACTCTATGAGCAGAAGTACTGGGAAGAACAGTTAGCAAGAGGAGCTGGCTTCCCGTGATGTCCACTTTGGGTGAATGGGTGTGGTCCCATGTGAACAAAAGTGCTTTCAATTATTTCCAAGGTAAGAGGCATGTCTGCTCTTTCTTCTGCTTATATTTTATTTTTATGTCCCTTAGCGTTGGTGAGAAATAGAGAGGAGAGGAAGAGAGTTGTCTTGTATAATCCTCTTCTATAATTATTCTAAAATACTCATTTATTTATTTAGTTACATTTTTTTAAAAAAATTAATTTTTTTTTTAAAAATGTCCTTTTGTGCCTGAGTGCATATAGGAATCCACAAAAGTCATAAGACTCATCGCATCCCATGGGATTGAAGTTATAGATGTTGAGAGCAGATGGCAAATTAAGCCTGGGTCCTTAGGAATCTTAAATGTTGAACTTTATTCTTGAGCCCTCTTCTTTAGCTATTTATTGCTCAATAGGTTACCTAAGTGTCTAGAAAATTCTTCTTGTGAGTATAAAAAGTACAAGGGTTTTTATTTTGACAGTTCTTATGAATGGAGCCATCTACTACCCGGGACATTTGATAGAAAGGTAGTTATTATGTCCATGTACCTCTGAGTCCTGACCTTGTCCCATCTATAGTTGTGATTTAGAATTTCTGAATAACTGGGAGGATGCATCTTCAATTCTTGATTCACTGGTTTGTCTGAGCAGTTGACTCAAAGACCTCTTTAATTGTAAGCAGGCAAGAGGGGAAGAGTGACATCAGGTATTACTAGACTCCAGAGAGCATGGACAAGAGCTGGTTGTTGCTTCTAGTGGCATTGTTGGCATCTCCAGTTGTGAATTAAGGTAATCAACTTGACAACCATTGTTCTTTCATTGTCATTGATCTTGATGAGGCATCTACTTACATAATTTTTTAAGTCGAGCAAGGGATCACATTTACCAGATTTACTGAGAATTTATGATTCAGCAAAGACTATGCAGTATTCATATGCATTTAAAATTCATACTGCCACATGAAAAAGGCATTTGTGGGAATGGATTAATGAAGGCACAGGGGGTGGTGTGTTGGATCAGTCAGTTGTGCAAACCTGAAGACCTGAGTTCATATCCCCATCACCCATGTAGGAAATTGGGCATGGCCAAGTGCACCTATAATCCCCATTATGGGGAGACAGAGAAAAGTAGATCCCTAGGGTGTGGTGCTCAGACAGTATAGATATTTGGTGAAATCCAGGTTCAGTGAGAGATCTGTCTTAAAAGTAAGTTGGGGAACTAATTGAGAAGGACACTTGTTGTCAATCTCTGGCCTCCACATACATGAACACACACAGACACACACACACACACATGCACTGGCTAAGTAAAAAACAAGATGATAACAATAATAAAACAAAACAAAAGAAAGGAAAGCAAGAAAAATTAACTTATAGAAGACCACCCAGTTCGCAAGTGGAATACTTGTGATTTGAATACAGGTATTCTTTTGAAAAAGATTTTTTAAAATTCTTTGAGAATTTTAGTACAGTGTGTTTTGACCATGACCACTCTTCCTGTTTCTTCCCAGATCCACTACATTTTCTTGTGTTTAAAGATCAATTTGTGCTGCTCAAATATTCTTGATTGTGTGACCTTTCATTGGACAGTGGTTTCCAGACACCTACCTTTTTCCCTTTTATTGAAAATAGATTCTTTTCTCATATAATAGTTTATATGAGAAAATAGTTTCCCTCCTTCCGCACCTCCCATTTCTTCCCAACCACCCCTCCCTCTGGATTCACTCTTTTTCTGTCTCATTAGGAAAGAACAGGTTTCCAAGAGTCAACAACCAAACATGACATAAAATATGATAAGAAGAAACAAAGACCATCTTATCAAAGTTGTACACAGCAACCTCACACAAGGCAAAGAGTCCCAAGAGGAGGCACAAGAATCAGAGACCCACTTGTTTGCATAGTCAAGAATCCCCCAAATACTTAGAACTGTAAGATTATACACAGAAGACATGGTGCAGACCCTTGTCGTGCTTGCTGCTTCTGTCTTCGTGAGCTCAAATGCACCTTGTTTAGTTGATTCAGCAGGCCTTGTTTTCCTGACATCCTTCACCTGCTCTGGCTCTTACATTCTTTCTATCTTCTCTTCAAAGGGATTCCCTGAGCTCTGAGGGGAGGGATTCGATGGGGACCTCCCATTTGGACTTTCCAACAGATGTCTAGTTGTTGGTCTCTGTTTCTGTTCCTGTCTGCTGCCTCTCTGATGATGGCTGATAAGGCACTGATCTATGAGTATAGCAACATATCATTAGGAGTCATTATACTGATGCTTCTTTTTCCAGCCATATTTGGTTTTACCTTTGGTCTTTGGACTACAAGTCTGAGTTTCTTGGCTATATAAGCAGTGTCTGGTATGGATTTCTTCTCCTGGAGTGGACCTTAAATCAATCAGTAATTGGTTGGCTACTCTCAAAAGTTCTGTGCTTCCATTGCCTTAAATTCTTTTGTAGGCAGGACAGATTGTAAATCAAAGATTTTGTGGTTGGATTGGTTTCCATGTTTCTCTTTTTGTAGCCTACAGTATACTTTCCCACACCAAAGAGACTGGAATGTAGGGATGAAGGCTCCATGTCATCACCATCTCAACTGCTCCATATTCAATGAGTTATGTCAGTGCCCTTGGCAATGGGGCCACACTTCTGTCTTAGCTACAACCTGCCTAATTTGGGTTTTCCATGCAGCCCCCATTGGCCAACAATTCAAGTGAGCATAAGCTATTCCTGCCACTGGAAGCCTCACCTGGTGATAAGAGATGGCATTTGAAACTCCACATCCTCATGACTAGGAGTCCTCATTAGGCTCACCTTTATAGGTTCCAGGAAGTCCCACAGCACTATTCCCTCACATCCAGTCTAAAGCACCCTAATTCTAGCTATCTCTCCCTTCATCCCTCTGATACCTCCAACTCCATTTCTAACCCACCTCCAGTCTACCTGCAGAATCTGTTCTATTTCCCCTTCCCAGGGAGAGCCATACTTTCTTCCTAGAGCTGTCTCCTTGACCTACCCTCTCTAGGTCTGTGGACTGTAGCTTGATTATCATTTACTGAAGAGCTAACATCCACTTATGAGTGACTACATACTGTATTTGTCTTTCTGAGTCTGGGTTCCCTCACTCAGGATGATTTTGTTTTCTAGTTGTGTCCATTTAATTGAAAATTTCTTTTCTTTTTTTGTTAAACAACTGAGGAATACTCTATTGTGTAAATGTGCCATGTTTTCTTTATCCATTCTTCAGTTGAGGGGCATCTAAGTTGTTTCCAATTTCTGTCTAGTATGAATAAAGCCAAATAAATACAGTTGAACAAGTGTCCTTGTTGTTCGATGGAGTGTCCTTTGGACATATGCCTAAGAGTGGTATAGCTGAGTCTTGAGGTAGAACGAGTTCCAATTTTCTGAGGAACTATTATATTAATTTCCATAGTGGCTGTACAAGTTTGCATTCCTCCAAGCAATGGAGGAGTGTTCCCCATGCTGAATATCATCTCTAGTATAAACTGTCACTTGTATTGTTGATCTTAGCCATTCTGACAGATGTAAGATGAAATCTCAACGTCATTTTGATTTGCTTTTTTTGTATGGCTAAGGATGTAGAACATTTTAAAAATGTGTAGCACGAATTCTAGCTGGTCTTTATATATGGAAGTTTCTGTCCCTCCTGGTCCTGCAGTCATTCAGTCCCAAAGAAACATACAGAGGCTTATATTAATTATAAACCAGTTGACCTATTAGCTCAGGGTTATTATTAACTAGCTCTTACATCTTATTTTAACTTGTAATTTTTGGAACCTTAACCAGTGAGGCATTCCATCTTGCTTCCTCTGCATCTGGCTGGTGACTGCAGACTGATCATTTTCTCTTTCCAGAATTCTCCTAATCTGGTCACCCTACCTATACTTCCTGCCTGGGTCCTGGCCAATCAGCATTTTATTAAACCATTATGAGTGACAAATCTTGACAGAGTATAGGAGCATTATCCCACAGCAGGTCTTAATAATAAAAACCCAGGGTCAGATATAGGGGTTAACGGTGAAGATCAGAGAAGCAGAAAGGCCAGCAATAAAGAGTTCTTTTACCTCTACCAATGCTCAGACCGAAGGGGCAATCCTGTCCTCAGACTGCATCTCCAGACTCTATTTCTCTCCATCAAACCTTAGACTGCAACTTTTTCCACCAAACCTGAGAAAGCACTGTTGCTCCTGTTTCTTCCCAATTTATATTCCTCTCTCCACCCAGCCATATCACTCCTGTCTCTACCTCCCCAGTGCTGGGATTAAAGATGTGTGATTCCAAGTCCTGCGATCAGCTTTGTGTGAGCTATGTTTCCTTTTCAGACAGATTCAATTTTGTGTAGCCCAGGATGACCTAAACTAACAGATCTGCCTCTGTTTCTCAAATCCTGGGTTAAAGGTGTGTGCCACCAGTTCCTGGCCTCTCGTGTCTTAACTCTGCACTCTCATCTTCAGGTAAGCTTTATTTGTTAAAACATAAACAAAATGTCACTGCAGGAGTGTGTCTCAGACATTTGAAATTCCTGTACTGAGAATTCTCTGTTTAGATCGGTCCTCATTTTTAATTGTATTATTTGGTTTGTTGATGTCAAGTTTCTTGAGGTTTTTTTAAAAAAAATCTATTTTGGATATTAGCCCTCTATCAGAGGTGGTGAAAATCTTTTACTATTCTGTAAGTTGCCATATTGTATGAATGACAGTATCCTTTGCCAAAAAAATACTATATAGTAAGCATTATGACTGGTCTCTTTGTCTGATTGATGGTGTCCTTTGCCTTACAGAAATTTTTCATTTTCATGAGGTCCTATTTATTAAATGTTGATCTTAGTGCCTTTTTTATTGGTGTTCTGTTCAGGAAATTGTCTCCTGTGTCAATGCTTTCAAGGCTATTTCTCACCTTCTCTTCTTCCAGTTCAGTGCGTCTGGTTTATGCTGAGTTCTTTGACCCACCTGGACTGAAATTTTGTGCAGGGTGATAAATATGGATCTATATACATTCTTCCATTAAATTTCAATAAATTTATTAATTTAAAATTATTGAAATAATTACACTTTAAATTTATTAAATTAATTCCAAGTAAATTCCATTGATTAATGTGTCTGGATTTGTATAAATATCATATTTCTATAGTGCTGTAGTACAACTTGAAATTAGGGCTGGTGATACCTCTAAGCAGTTCTTTTATTGTTCAGGATTGTTTTTAGCTCTCCTGTGTTTTTTGTTTGTTTGTTTATTTTCTGTATGAGGTTGAGTATTTTTCTTGTCCTTTCAAGGTCTGTAATGATTTGTGTTGGAATTTTGATGGGGATTGCATACAATCTGTAAACAACATTTGGTAGGATGGCCATTTTAACTGTTAATCCTGCTGATGCATGATCACGTAAGATCTTTCCATCTTCCGATATTTTCTTCAATTTCATTCTGCAAATACCTGAAGTTTTTATCATACACATATTTCACTTGCGTGGTTAGAGTTACTCCAAGATATTTTATATTTTAGGCTATCGTGAAGGTAGTTATTTCCCTGATTTCTTCCTTAGTTCATTTGTCATTTGTATGTAGGAAGGCTACTGATTTTTTTTTTTTAGTTAATTTTGTATCTAGTCTCTTTGCTGAAAGTGTTTATCAGCTGTAGGAGTTCCCCAGTAGAATTTTTAGGGTCACTTATGTATACTATCATATCATCTGAAATTAACAATATTTTGACTATTTTTCTTACCAGTTTGTATTCCCTTCTGCTTTGTTTATTGCTCTAGCTAAAACTTCAAGTACTACATCAAACAGATATGGAGAGAGTGAACAGCCTTGTCTTGGTTTTAGTGGAATTGCTTTGAGTTATTTTTCAAAATTTTATTGTTCTCCATAGACTTGTTGTAAATTGCCTTTATTATGGTGAGTATGCCCCCTTTGTCTCTAACCTCTCTAGGATTTTATTCATGTAGGGTGTTGAATTTTGACAAAGGCCTTTTCAGTTTTTAATGTGATGATCATGTGTCTTTTCTTTCAGTTTGTTTATAGGTGAATATTTATACAATACTATATTTTTGTATGTTGAATCATCCTTGCGTCTCTGGAATGAAGTCTGTTTTATCATGGTGGATGCTATTTTTGATGTGTTCTTGGATTCTGTTTGTAAGTATTTTAGTTGGTTTTTTGCATGTATTTTCATGAGGTGAATTGGTCAATAATTCTCTTTCTTTGTTGAGTTTTTATGTGGTTGTTTGTGTATCAGGGTAGCTGTAGCCTCACAATGAATTAGGAAAAGTTCCTTCTGTTTCCATTTTGTGAAATAATTTGAGGCGTATTGACATTATCTCCTTTTTAAAAGTCTGGTAGAATTCCTTGCTAAAACTCTCTGATGCTAGGCTTTTTTTGGTTGGGAGACTTTTAATTACTGCTTTTGTTTCTTTAGGGGTTATAGTTCTGTTTAAGTTCTTTTATCTTGCTTTAACTTTGGTAAGCAATACCTAGTGAGATAATTACCTATTTCTTTTAGATTTTCCAGTTTGGTGTGGTGAAGGTTTTAAAAACAAGTCCTTATGATTCTCTGGCTAACCTTGGTGTATATTGTTCTGTCTCCCTTTTCATTTCTGATTTTTGTTCATTTGGATATTATCTCTGTGTCTTTTAGTTTGGATAAGGATTTGTCTATCTTGTTTATTTTTCCTTGAAGAATCAACTCTTTGTTTCATTGCATCTTTGTATTGCTTTGTTTCTATTTTATTTATTTCAGCCTTCAGTTTGATTATTTCCTGCCATCTACTCCTCTTGGGTGAGCTTGTTTGTTCTAGAGCTTTCAGGTGCCCTGTTAAGTTGCTAGTATGAGAACTTTCCTACATTTTAATTGATTTTTTTACTGAACTCTACATTTTTCTCTGCTCCCTTCCCTGCTTCCACCCTCCCTTTCAGCCCTCTCCCAAGGTCCCCAAGCTCCCAATTCACTCAGGAGATCTTGTCTTTTTCTACTACCCATGTAGATTAGATCTATATATGTCTCTCTTAGGGTCCTCATTGTTGTCTAGATTCTCTGGGATTGTGATTTGTGGGCTGGTTTTCTTTGCTTTATGTTTAAAAACCACTTATGAATAAGTACATATGATAATTGTCTTTCTGGGTCTGGATTACCTCACTCAAAATGATGTTTTCTTGCTCTATCCATTTGCCTGCAAAATTCAAGATGTTGCTACTTTTTTCTGCTGTGTAGTACTCCATTGTGTAAATGTGGGCATTTAGTGATATGAACTTTTCTTTTTGCACGACTTTCATTGAGTCCTGGAAGTTTAGGCAGGTTGTGCAGGCTTTTTCATTGCATTTCAGGAAGTCTTCAATTTCTTTATTTCTGCCTTGACCAGTGGTCATTCAGTCGGGAGTTGTTCAGTCTTCACGAGTTCGTAGGCTCTCTGCTTTGTTGATATCCAGCTTTAATGTGTGGTGGTCTGGTAGGATGCAGGGGTTATTTCCAGTTTCTTGTATCTGTTGAGACTTGCTTTGTGACCGAGTATGTGGTCATTTTTGAATAACATTCCATGAGGCGCTGAGAAGCACAGGTGTATACTTTTGAGTTCGGATGAGGCGTTCTTTAGACAACTGTTGGGTTCATATAGTTTATAACATCGTAGATCCATTATTTCTTTGTTCAGTTTTTGTCTGGGTGACCTGTCCATTGGTGAGAGTAGGTATTGAAGTCTTCCACTGTCAATGTGTGAGGGTTGATGTGTGATATAACCTTTAGTAGTAGTGTTTCCTTTACAAATGTGGGTGACCTTGCCTTTGGGGCATAGGTGTTAAGATTTTAAAGATCATCTTGGTGAAGTTTTTCTTTGATGAGTAGGTAATGTCCTTTACCATTTCTTTTGATTAGTTTTGGTTTGACGTCCATTTTGTTAGATATTAAAATGGTTACACCAGTTTGCTTCTTAGACCCATTTACTTGGAATATCTTTTCCCAAGCCTTTACCCTTAGGTAATGTCTGTCCTTGGTGTTGAGCTATGCTTCTTGTATATAACAGAAGGATGAATCCTATTTTCACATCCATTCAATTAATCTGTGTGTTTTTGTTAGGGAATGGAAACCATTGATCTTGATTTTTGATTCCTGTTATTTTATTATTTTTCTTGGTGGTTGTGGTGGTGGTGGTGGTGTGTGTTGGTGTGTGAGTGTTTGTATGTGTGTTTCCCTTCTTCTGATTTTGCTGTTGTGAGATGACTTATTTCCTTTGTTTCATGGTATAGGTTGGAGTTCTCCTTCTAGCACCTTCGGTAAGAGTGGGTTTGTTGATAAATATTGCTTAAATTTTACTTCATCATGGACTATCTTATTTTCTTCATCTATGGTGATTGAAAATTTTGCAGGGTTTAGTAGTCTCTGCTAGAATCTGTGGTCTCTTAGAGGCTGCAGCAAATTTTTCTAGGCTTTTCTCATTTGTTAAGAGTCTCTTTTGAGGAGGCAGAAGTAATTCTAATAAGTCTGCTTCTGTTACTTGATCTTTTTTCCTTGCAGCTTTTAATACTCTTTCCTTGTTCTGTGTATTTAGTGTTTGATTATTACATGTGAGGGGACTTCCTTTTCTGGTCCAGTCTATGATGTGCTCTGTATGATTCTTGTACTTTGATAGGCATCTCCTTCTTTAGATTAGAAAAAAATTTTCTGCTAAGATTTTGTTGAAAATATTTTCTGGACCTTTGAGCTGGAATTCTTTTTCTCTCTATATTTTCATTATTTTTAGGTTTGGTCTTTTTATAGTGTCCCTGATTTCTTGGGTATTTTGTGTCAAGAGTCTTTTAGATTTAGCATTTTCTTTGACAGATGTATCCATCTCTTTTATTGCATCTTCAATATCTGAGATTCTCTCTTCCATCATTTACATTAAGTGGGTGAAGCTTTTCTTCATAGTTCCTGTTTGAATTCCTAAATTTTCATTTCCAGAAATCCCTCAGTTTGTGTTTTCTTTATTGATTCTATGTCTATTTTTAAGTCTTGAAAAGTTTTATTTGTTTCTTTAACTACTTATGTGTTGTTGAATTTTGTTAAGTGATTTATTCATTTCCTCTTTGAAGCTTCTATAATCTTCCTGTAGTTGATTTTAAGGTTTCTTTCTTGGGCTTCAGTTTTGTTGGATGCAGGGTCTGCTGTGGCAGGATAGCAGGGCTCTAGTGGGGCTATATTGCTCTGGCACTTAGTATTTGTGCTTTTACGATGGCGTGAAGGCATCTGGGTTTGGGATAAATAGACGTCTAGGTATTGATTTCTGGATTTGTATTTTTTGGGTGAGTGTTTTGATCCTTGCTTTCTGTTTCCACTCTGGATTTTTGGAGAACATGGTGATTGTGTGTTGCCTTTTTTTCTGTTCTGCTCAGCTGGTGTGTTCACAGGGAATGTCTGCTGGTGTTGGATTCTGGGATGAGTTGGGGGAGGGAATGTTGAAGAAGTGTGTGTGTTTGTTTGTGTGTGTGTGTGTGTGTGTGTGTGTGTGTGTGTGTAGTTTAGAAGGGCAAGAT
Source organism: Dicrostonyx torquatus (assembly GCA_028555095.1). NCBI lineage: Eukaryota > Metazoa > Chordata > Mammalia > Rodentia > Cricetidae > Dicrostonyx > Dicrostonyx torquatus. The sequence goes on from JAQHUG010000099.1 coordinate 521,458, forward strand.
CTGTGGGATCCAGTGGGGATGGGAGCTGGGCTGAATACGTTGCCATGGGTGCTCTGCTATAGACCTGACAATGAGTCTGGGGGATTGGATCTGGGGGAACAGAGAGAGAAGAAGAGAAGGTCTGTGGGCAGTCTGCCTGGTTTTTCTGGCAGCCATGGCCCACATTCTTACTCTTAATGTCAACATACTATGGCTTTGTATGAGAGGCTCCTGTGTTTTTATCTGCCAGTAGAATCCGGAACAGAGTCTTGTCCACATTTTCATCTAAGACATCAATTAATATGGATTCATTTCATGCTTTATTGTACTTTTTTGTGATAACATTTATCTATTTTCATATTTAATGTTTGTGACAATCATACAAAATGATGTAATTTCCCCAACAATAATGATCAGATTTATTTATTTAATGATCAGATTTATATTAGCACTTTTTAGCTATAATGTGTTTTTAAATTAAGATATGCACATTGTTTTTTAGATACAGCTATTGTACACTGAATAGGCCATAATATAGTATAAGCATACTTTTTATAGTCATTGAGAAGCCTAAAATTTATGTGAATCATTTAATTACAATATTTCCTTTATTGTGGCAGCCTGGAGTCGAGCCCATGTTATGTCCTTGGCATCTTGTATTTGTTTTTCATCACGTCTGCATGAACATGCTCAGTTTATAGCCTTGAACCAAGGTTTAGAGCATATTTTTTCTTGCCCTAGAGAGCTGAATAGGCTTCATGGGATATATGGTATAGTGAGGAGGACATCAGCCTGAACAATGTTTAATCCTCCAAGCCTGAGACGTTATGTGATGTATGTTCAACAGGAAAAGGAAATCAAGCTAGTCCATGACGTTGCTACAGAGAGATTTTTCTGTATTATCCAGACAGCACCAATGTGGTTTATCACAAGAGTCCTTCTAAGAAGAAAAGGGTTGGCAGGAGAGAAGATGAGGTACTAGGAATGAGAGAAGACCTGCAGCAATTCTTATGTAGGGTAAGCTTGGTAAACGGCTTCTCACCTTTTAATGACACTCTGTCTGCATCTTTTAGTTCAAGCACTTGATTGTCTTCTCAGAGTCCTCACGAGTATTGGTGCTGATTTCGTAGCAGGCCTGTAGTTACTCGATGATAGAAACAGACAATACCTTTAACTACGTGTGTATTACAAAACCCCACCTATCAGAGCGTATTGTGTGGCCTCCATACTTGCCTTGGTGAGAACATCCTTTGCTTCTCAAAAAGACTTACTCACTCTTATCTTACGTGTATGAGTGTTTTGCACGTATGTTTGTGTACCTCATGCGTGCACGGTGCCTGAGGAGACTAGAAGATGGGATTGAACTATCTGGAACCGGAGTTTCAGCTGGGTGTGAGCCACTATGTGGGTGCTAGTCTTCAAATCAGCATTCTCCACAAGAGCATCAAATATTCTGAGTTGCTGAGTCATCTCTCCAGTCCCTACTTAGAAAAACAAAACAAAACAACACACATAAAGATGCCCAGGAAAGTCCCCTGCAGTAGGAATAAATCAGTACCAGCTGGGTAAGCTACTTCTGACACATTTTCTGGGCAGAAGGTGATGAACCATTTTCTGAGTTGAAGGTCAGTTTTGTTAAGCCTTAAGATGGACAAATATGCCAGAGTCAGCATGTTCATGCCTACACTTAATGAATCTACACCATTGCCTTGGAGACATTTTTCACATATTATCGTGATTTTCTTTTGTATTTTTTTTATTGTTGTTGCTCACAGACAAATATTATTCCTAGAATCAGAGTTACCTGAAAATAAGGTTTTTAAAATTAATGTACATTTAAAGTTCTGTTTTTAGGTACCTCAACGTTTAGACTTCTGGATTTTAAAAAAAATAACCGAAACTTCATTACTTACAAAAAATCTATTTAGACAAGGAAGCTCAGCAGGCTCTGGGAAGTCTTGATAATGAATTTTAATAAGTCAGAATATTATATAAATTTCTTAATGCGTAAACTCTAAAGAGGTGGTGGCAAAACAGAAGTCATACATTTGTTGTTAGCAGCTGAGGTTGGGGAGACATTTTGATTTACAATGCAGGAGGACTGCAATTTCACTTTCCACTGGGGAGGCGGAAAACGGGCTTCATTACGTTGTGAGATTAGTGTTTGTGCTGAGTCCCCATCCAAGTGAATGGAGTGAGTCATTGAAGGATGAAGTATTGAATTTCTTCCCAGGAACCTTTCAGCTCATAGGGAGTCTACGGCTGCCTCCCAGTTCTGGCCTCCCTGGTTCATTTTGTCTCTTCCTTAGAGGTTGTGTCGCGAGCTGGTACAATGGACATTTCAGATTTCCTTCTATGACTAAGCTGAGCTTCTACGTTCAAAGGTAAAAGAAAATTTTGTTGGTTTGTCCATCTCAAGCCAATTTCTATGGTTAGCAAATCTGATGTTTCTAAAGACTTTAAATCTAGAGTTTCTTAAGATGGAGTAAGTAGAGGACCAACTTGCGTACCACTGAGAATTCCCTTCTCATGTGTGGTTGTTACTAGTCAATACTTGCTAAAAACAAATTACTTACAGCATTAGCTTCATTGAAAAAATGGGCAGGAAAGATGCTCTTTTCTTTCTTTTCCGATACAGTAACTGAAGCTCAGCGTGCTCAGGTGGGACTGTGAGTTTCTACCTACATGACATGTTTGACCTGGGATTTGATTCAGGTGTTCTGACTGTAAATCCACCTTAAATCTACTCTGTCTAGCTGGTTAGCCTTCTTCTTTTTTTTTTTTTTAAGACTGATACTATACCTGATTGTGTGTCTCATATTAGAATTTTGGCTCCAGATCATAAGAGATGGTGGTAGTCTTGGCACAGAATATTGAACAAGAGACAGAAAAGTATGCGGATATCCAGGGGACAGCCAGTTCTCAGCTTGTCACCTTCATTTTCCTCTAACTTTAGCTTTCTGTTGTCCTGATAGACTGTGGAAAATGTGAATGGATAAATAGGGCGGGTTGGGGTTATTGTTGATATCTTATACCAAGGGCTCTGGAGCAGTCTCACTGACAGAAGTCTAAAGATGCCATTTGGTAGGTGTTGCACGCATTCTGTTATTTTTAGAGTTCTGAGTGACAAGAGGGATGAGCTCTTGGGTCAGATATATCTTCCTTCTAATTTCCCTTTCCTTGTTCAGTAAACTTATTTGTATAATGGGGTTTGTAGTCTCAATTTGACATTAAATAAATGCAGTAAGATAATACATTTGAAGTGCTTCACACAGAATAAGTGTTAACGGATTTTATATGCTCCCCAACTGAGGAATGCATTCGTATGTGGTTAAAAAAAACCTTATTTATCATTCACAAGTTCTAGCCTAAACTGTATTAGAACAATGATAATATAGTTTCCCCCTCCCCTTGTTATTTAAAAGATTCTATTTTAATAAATTCAGTTTGATTCAATATATTAAAATTAATACAGCTGCTATATCAGACTTTGTGTTAGGCAGTAGGGACTTTGAAAAAACCTAAAATTAATCTTTATCCCAAAGCTTGTAACATGTAAATAAGGAGAATGCAATAAATAGGTTACACTGTGCAGCAAAT
>JAQHUG010000099.1:559675-581768 GCA_028555095.1 Dicrostonyx torquatus
CAATATTAGAATCTAAAGGAAATGTATTTATACCTAGACAGAGTCTAACTGAAATATTACTAATATTAAAAACTACCAGCAGCAGTACATGTAAGGGATTGTGAAAAACACAAATGTCAAAAGTCCTTGTGTAACATCAGTTGAATCGAGATTGATATTTTGTCTCTATATATCCTAGCTTTTCTGCTCCCCTCCTCAATTTGGAAAATTGATGTGGTTTGTTATGGGGAGGATGAGATATTAAAATATTTCCACCACATGAATTGCTATTAACAGATTATTTGGGAATTCTACAGTTTTTAAATTTTATTTGGAACTCAAAGATATTAGTATTTATATACTGGACAATTTGGGGATAATGAGAGCATATAAGTGACAGGCCCCGTGATGATTAATTCAATGTAGGAGGTTCTTGATACCTAGATTTTTCTTTTTCTCTTTCAACCATCTCTGAGCTATCTTAAAGGTCAGTCATCATCAGTGTAGTTTCATAAAATACTTCTGCTGCTTATTGGGGACCAATGTGTTTCAGTGAACAAGATCACGGTAACTCCAAGATCAAAATGAGTGGAATTAATGCTGAATAGTTATGATTATTTCTGGTCAATCTAAGGGCCTTATGGTTGCCTTGGCAACACCTTATCTGGAAGCTAATGTTTCAGGAAGTCTATTTGAAAATTAGAGATTTTCCATCAGATCCGTTCCTCTTCCTCTGTGTACTCTAGTGCTAGCATTATAGAAGAACTGAGTATGTTCATCACAGAACCTTATGGAGATTCTGTTCCCCAAGGACCACAGCATCCAACTGCTCGTCATTTAATCTTCAATTCTTTTTTTACTGCAAAAATTGCATATTTAATCATAATTCCTGTTTTAAAAGATTTATTTCTTATATAAAGAGTACCGACTATCAATGAGACCAGCAAACCTATAAAAAGTGAGCAAAGATATAAACAGATATTCAAACATAGTGAAAAGACAATCAGCTGACTTACAATGCAAACAAAGAGTGCCCTGAAATACTGTTTTGCTAGTAGACAGGCAAAAATCCAGAAATTCAGTAATGTTGGCAAGACTGTGAATAAACAGATATTCTTTTGCCAGAATGAGTCCTATTATCTCTTTGGAGGGCAAGATGGCAACGTAACATAATATAAAACAGAATTATAATAGTCTATATACTCTCTCAGCAGGCAATTTTTTATATATACATCTATATTTATATATATGTAAATACACACATACACACTCTATAACCATGCAATTCCTTCCTAGAAATTAATCATAGAGAAAGCACATATATAAAATGGCATACACATAATTACAGTTCGATTTTTAGTTTGGTTTTTAAAGTAAGATAGCAAACACTGTAAATGTCTATACATTTAAGTGGGATGGGCACCCTGGCACGGGATCACAGTTACTCAGTAGGGCTGTGGCAGCAGAACTTCTTGAGTCCAGGATTTCTGAATGACTCCTTCAGGGCTGGGAAGAGGGAGATAAACAGATAGATGCTGAGATTTAGTTATGACTCCACTAATTTCTGAAATAACACTCAAATACTAAATGAAGGTATGGGTAAGGAAAATCTTAACATGTTAATACATAATGACTATTCAGATGTGTTAAGTGGATAAGTATAATTAAGTTGTGCTTTGTGTTATCACAAAAATAAATTAACCAGAATATGTAGATATTTGTATTTATAGCTGCACGCTACAGGTCACAACCCCAGAGAAACTAGACAACAAAGAGGACTCTAAGAGAGAGACATACAGGGATCTACATAGGAAGGTGAAAAAGATAGAATCTCTTGAATAAATTGGGAGCATGGAGGTCATGGGAGAGGGTAGAAACAAAGAGAGGAGGAAGAGGGGGAGTGGAGAAAAATGTATAGCTCAATAAAAACAATAAAAAACCAACAAAAAGAAAATAAATATCCTTACCTTTTAGCACGAACTTTTTTGCTGATTATTCACGTATTACAATAGCATTCTCTTAGAGAAATATGTTGCATGTAAGTTTTTCCATCTCTTCACCTTCAAACTTCCTAGACTGTTAAAATTTTGACAGGTATCTTTTGAAGAGTATGCAGTTACAATGTTGTGTTTTTATTTAGTCTGAGGCTCTCTTTTAACTTGTGAATTCACCTAATTTCAATTTTTTATTTATTTTTTATGGTTAAGACAGTCTCTGATTTATACTTGTTGTGGTTAGAAGGAGGTTGGGGTTGGAAATTAAGACATTTAGAAGAGGAAAAAAAGTTTAGTTTTGATGAATTTAGTGTAGTTTCTTTCCTTTAGGACAGAGCAGTCTCAGATCTGCACCACTGTTGTGTCCTGTCGGTTACATCTTTCTCTCACTCATGGCTCTAGCCAGAATTAGATTAGGGTCTGACCTTATTTCTCTTCTTAAATGATGGGTGGATTATTAGATGTGACAGTGGCTCTCACCGTTATGTCATACACAAGAGAATCTCTATCTCACACCTGTGATATTCATAAACAATAAGGGCGTATGTACTAAGATGCCATGATCACCAAACTTCACACCCAGAAGAAAAACATGTCCTAGGGTCCACTCTCTTCTACCTTGGAGGGACAAGTGGCCGTCGCTTTCCTCTTAGAAATGATCTGTTCCACCTGGTCCATATGCTCATCAAACTTCAGCGTGAAATATTTGGAGTGACGCAGACACAGCCAAGTGAAAGCTAAGAGACCGTGACACCTACCCAGTTCCTCAGTTCTCCTTCAGCGGTGGAGCTATGACCTGTTTACTACAGCTTGAATATCAGGAGAGGGTTACTTATGATCCCATCTTTACTTTCTCTTCACCTACAGAAATCACAGAGCTGAGGGTAGAAATAAAAACCAGATCTGTGGTTATTCTGAGTGACGTTCAGAGAGACCTTTGTTTTAAGACCTTGAGAATGAACTTCAACGAGACACTAACTGTGAGAGGTGCAGCGATCAATAAAGTATGTATCACTTGCTGTCTCTGTATGTAAACTAGTAAAAGGTGTTGGGTTTTGTGTCCACACTTGAGCACAGAGCTGTTAGGAAAAGAGGTTTATGACAAGTCACATGACGGCTATCTCTTTCTTCGGGAAAGGCAGAGCTAACTTTCATAAAATTGAAGACAAATGGCATATTGAAGAAAACATAACTTCAATATTTGCTTCTTTCTTCATCATGTTTCTGAAATCTATTGACAGCAGTCTTTACTTTTTAAATATTTTTTGTTTGCTTTTCAAGACTGTGTTTCTCTGTGTTGCCCGGGTTGTCCTGGAGCTTACTATGTAAACCAGGCTGGCTTCCACCTCAGAGAGATCTGCCAGCCTCTGCTTCCTGTGTGCTGGGATTAAAGGCCATTATTATTATTATATGTGTATTATATGTGTAAAATTTCATTATGACATTTTCACACATGCATATAGTGCATTTGATCACACTGAACACCCGATGCCCCTCTTATCCTTGTATTCTCTTCTTCTGTTGGTCACAATAATCCCTTTTGATGTTTATGGCTCAAAAAAATCTAATTATTCATATAGAAAAAAAACACACTGTATATAGAGCTCTTTTAGTCTTACACAATTCAAGAGAATTTTCACACCTAGTTGTGATGTTAACACTGTGGGTATGGGTTAGGTATGACAACAGTCTCATGTAATGACTCTTTGAGTGCTTAGATAAATCATTATCAGACTTTCATCTGAAGGATTGGTGATGTAAGACAAATCCAAGTCAGTGCAATTTAGGGAAAAACTAAATCTGCAAGAATACTCCAGTAGATCTAGATAATTATACATAGAATTAATGGTATATACTCAAAAAATCTTTTCAAGAAGGCTATAATGCCAAATATCATCAAACATTTCTAGTGAATACTGGCAAGAAATTGTCAAGAGCCAAAATAAAAGAGTGGTAGACAATGATCATATATTATTATACTTCTGGGTATTTTTATGGTGAAGTTGAAAAGATGTTGGGTGTAAGTGATGTAATTAATTTTACCACTGTCTACTTGATCTGAAAACCTCGCTTAGTGTTCTCTTTATAAAGGTCGTTTGCTTCCAGAAGATTTACGAACTCTCAGCTCAAGCTCTCTAGTTTCAGAGTTATCTGCCTTCTGGGAATAATTTGTGACTTTTAAATTATGAGAGGTGCATCAAACCCCTTGAAATTTTATTGTCTACTAATTATTAGGAGAATGCGATAAAGTCCTTTCTATTGGGCACAAAGGATATCTTTCTCTTTCAGAGGATTAGTTCTTTAGGTTTGGGGGATAAACAGAGAGTGTTGGGTGGGCTCTAACCAGTGGTGCCTAGTTTGTGAAGTACATTACAGGAGTACTTTGTAGCAATTTGAGCTTAATTAATGTCACCAAAGTGTTTAATAACACAAATTACCCCTAAATATATAGCTGCCTTGCCACTTAATCACCAAAGAAGAGATTGATAAATTTGAAGTGAGTTCATAGTATCACTTTTAGGCTAAGAGCAGAACCTCAGCCAATACAATTTCGAGTTTCTAAAACCGTGGCTAGCTTAAATGTGAGAATTTCACTGTAAGATGTATGACTACAAAGACATTTTTCTCCACTTGTAGGCTGTTTCTTCACTCTGGTATTCTTTCCCTTTTTGTGAAAAAGCCTTTTCGTTTCCTGAGGCCCCGCTTGTGAGTTGTTGGCAGTAATTCCAAGTGGCTCTAACGGTTCCTACTTAGAATGGCCTTTTGTATCTCACTACTAACAAAACAGGAACTGAAGCATATTCCTTATTGTTTCCTGTATCAGATTTAGTGTGTTAGGCCTTATATGTTGATCGTCTTTGATTCATCTGGAGCTAATTTAAATTCTAAATGAGAGACATCATTTCATGCTTCTGCATGTGGATACCCAACTTTCCTAGCATCATTTGTGGAAGAAGTTTTTTTTCTCCGATGTGTGTGTGTTTCTATATCTATCTATCTATCTATCTATCTATCTATCTATCTATCTATATATATATATATATATTGGTTTTTGAGACAGGGTTTCTCTGTGGCTTTGGAGCCTGCGCTGGAACTAGCTCTTGTAGACCAGGCTGGTCTTGAACTCACAGAAATCCTCCTGCCTCTGCCTCCCGAGTGCTGGGATTAAAGGCGTGCGCCACCACCGCCCGGCTCCGATGTACATTTTTTTTTAATATTTATTTATTTTATTATGTACACAATATTCTGTCTGTGTGTATGTCTGCAGGCCAGAAGAGGGCACCAGACCTCATTACAGGTGGTTGTGATCCACCATGTGGTTGCCGGGAATTGAACTCAGGACCTTTGGAAGAGCAGGCAATGCTCTTAACCTCTGAGCCATCTCTCCAGCCCCCTCCAATGTACATTTTTAATATCTTCACAAAACAATCTGACTGCTGTAGCTCCATGGGCTGAGGTCCTTTCTTTGGTTCTATTGATTTACTCCAGTGCCTGCACGACACTGAATTAATCACCACAATCCTGTTCAATAACCGAAAGCCTGACATTATTCTCTCTGCTTACAATGACTTGGGCTATTCCAGGAGTTTTTGTTTCCATATGCATGTTAAGTTTTTTTTCTTAATTTTGGAATTTTGACAGGAATTGCGTTGAATCTGTAGGTTTGCTTTTGCTAGTACAGCGATTTTGACAACAGGAGTTCTTCCACCCATTAGCAGGGGAGGTTCAGGTTGCCTTTCACTGATGAGTACCTGTGAGCGTTGGGGCCTCTGAAGAGGAGTGTCTTTTCTTATTGGATTGAGCAGTTACACACAAGAAAGTAAACTTGATATCATAAAAAGACAGTATCCCAAACCATGGAAGTACCTGGGTCACGTTTTGGCCTAGAAAACCTATGCTGTATCAGCCTTAGAGCTAGCAAGGCAGCTAATGTTTGCAGTGGCGATTATAGGCATTTAAGTGCCCAATAAATACTTCAGTGGAACCAGAGATGCTGTTTCTCTTATTCCTGCATATAGCTTTCTCCCTCAAGTCAGAGTTCTTTCGGTGTTTAATATTTTGCCCATTGCATTCATCTTGTCTGACATGCCCTTCCCTGTCTGAAAAACTCTTCTTTTTTTAGGCTCAGCTGACATATCAGTAAAGCCTTCCTGGAATATCCAGAGCCACTGCTCTCTGCACAGAGTTTATTCCTGTATTCCCACAAGTCCTTGACAACATCGCCTATGTCTTTATGTAAGTCTGCATCTCTTCCATCAGGCCGTGATATCGTTTGAAGATAAGGCTATGTTTATTTACTCCAGTCAATAGTCTTATTAAATAAACAGAGGGCCTTGGTCAGAGGTTGTGTCTCTATCGTGAGTTCTTACACGACAAAATGTAGTTTGAATCACATTGTATAAAGACAATGTCGGAACCTAGTGCGGGAATGAATTTATAGCCAGGCCTCTGTGATAAAATACCTTTACAAAAGCAATTAAATGAAGGAAAGATTTATTTTGGCTCATAGCTTGGGGGTACAGTCCACTGTGGTGGTGAAGCCACAGTGGCAAGAGCTTGAGACAACTGGTTATGTTTGCTGCATGTGCAGTTAGGATGCTCCCAGGTAGCATAGAGGTTGCTTGCTGGTGCTCAGTCTGGTTTCTCCTTGTTCTTAGGCCTGGGCACAACCCATGGAATGTTGCCACCCAGATATTCCTAATCTAGATATCCCTCAAGGGCATGCCAAGATGCTGACATCATTTAGAAATCCCTAACAGGCATGTCCAGACGCTTGTCTCCTAGGTGCCCCTAGATCCTGTCGAGTTGGCAGTCAATGTTAACCATTATACCAGGTTTCACTTCCAGCTGAAAGTCATTTGCAGCTGTGCTTTGCCAATCACAGGTAATGAGCCTACCATACCGTTGCCCAAATAAGGTGTGCACCTGATCACACCGTTCTCAAATAAAGCTGATGTCTCGCTGTAACCACCTAGGTTATTTCTCTACCAGGTCCAGTCAGATCACTGCTGCTTCTAGGCTCATTCTGCAGGCATTCCTGTCCATGCTTCAGGGTGATTTTTCTGGACATCTTTTGGTTCTGAGTGACTGTTCTTTGTTTAGGTGAATTCTGCTCAGCTTACTTTGTCGGACAATTTTTTTTTTTTTTTTAGCCAGAGCTACTTTGGCACCTGGATATTTCCTACTCACCGAAGAAAGTGAAAGCAGAAGTGTGAGAGAAATGGGAGCCAACAGCATCACAATCTGCAAATCCCAAGAGAAGTTTTGCATCGGGTAAAGATGCTGCCCGCACTTGATGTCTTTGGCTTTTTGTGTGCTTCTCTTCGCTAGGAGAAAGAAACTGAGCCTGAGGCCTTTCATATGCTAGGCATGCAGCCCCCCCCCACCGCTCAGCCCTTGCTGTCTTATGCTTCAGTAAACAATGCATTCAGGTAGAAATTAGGATTTATTACGACGCTCATGCCACAAACCAGGTCATCTGGTCTAAGCCCCAGCTGAGTTCCCTCATGTAGGCTAACAGCAGCAGTCCTGTGAGTTTGTAACTCATAATCAATGTCAGCCCATTACCGCTCAGTTACCAAATGTAAGTCTCGATGGTTTTTAGCCTCACAATTTTAATTTCAATTAAAATCATTCCTTAAAGAGAGAAGTTGACTGGTTGATTTTTAACATAGACTCTAAAGGTTGTTCTTATTATCATTGGACCAAAAAGTATTTTATTAATCTATGCAAAGATTATCAATCCCATGAGAACTGACATACATTAGCCACATCCATAGATGATTGACGTAAACATAATAATGCTGGATTATTAATTTACATGAAATATGACTGCTGTGTAGTTGAAAGTAGGAGTATAGCTAGTCGGTATGTCTTTTTTTTTTCCTATAGAGAGCTGTTTAGAAGTGACATAAAAGTAATATATTCAGCGGACTGGGGAAGATGGTTTGAGAATACTTGTTGCTTTTGCAAAAGATCATGATTTGGTTCTTAGCATGGTGTCTCACAACAGCCTGTAAGTCTAGTTCCAGGGGATTTAAGGGTCTCTTTTGGCCTCCCTGGGCATCTGCGCACATGTGGTGCAGATACATACACCTAGGTACAGACACACACACCTTGAATAAATAAATGAAAAAATTTGAATTTTTCAAGAGTTCAGGAGACTGGCTTTTTTAACACAAAAGCTGTTGAGAGAATGCAGAGTAAAATATAAGCTACCCTGATTTCATTTCTTGACATTAATTATTAAACTTTATTGTCAACTAATTCATTTCTCCTAAGTTGGCTGAGTGGTTCATAAATCCTCACTGAAATTCAAAGATGAGCCACACACAGCCTCTTTCCCCTAAAAAACAGCAAATGTAGTTGGAAAAGTTGAGCAAGTCTTAAAGTGAACGATTGAGGTAGGATAGGCTATAATTTGAGAATGCTGATTTAAAAAAAAAAGCAAACCGAACAACCCCGAAATGGTAGGAGCCTGAAGATGAATGCCAAACTCCCGTGAGAACAATGGGAGCCATTATGAAGGCGCTATTCTTGGGCTAGACTTGAAAAATGTTTAGGCTTTCATTAATCGGAGATCGCTCTTTCTCCCCCACTCCGTGTGTATGTGTGTCTTGTGGCATTCACAATACTCACAGCGGGCTGCAGTGTGAGTGACGTCAGCCTTATAGTATCACTGGGACACATGGTTTAAGAATGGGGCAGGAAGAGTAGAAAAGACTAAGGATAGGATTGGAATATGGGTACTTTCGGGAAGGTGAATGACGGCATTTGCAGTTTGAAATCCCTTGGACTGTGCAGATGGATAGAAGTCCCGAGACAGAGACGGTCATAGGGAAAGAAGTCCCAGAAGGCAGAGACATGCATAGGGAAAGCATGGATGGAGCGCCGATAATGCCAGGGTCTCAGGTGGAGAAATGGCGGTTCATGGGGTGGGGGCGGGGATAGGAATGAGCAGAGTCATTTCTCTGGGAGCTGGGACTCTGCTTGAGAGGATGAGTCTTGTGGTGAAGCAGAGAGGATCTTTTGTGAGTTTGAGTTTCTGATAGATGAGGGAATGAGAGTTCCAGTTTACAGGGGGTAAGGAAACCCCGGGGTCCAGAAATACCACATGCATAGAGAGACCAAGCAGAAACTCTGAAAGAGATGATTCCTTTCTTCTTTGTAGAGTCTACCTCTGAAATCATGATGCGGATAAACCGTGAGAATATTTATTGTGAGTAACTCTAAAAATGTATTCATTTGTTTTCTTTTTATTATGATTCTCGGTAACCAGGAAAGCCAAGAAGAAAGAGACAACTCAGATGCATACTCGAGAACCTTCTTGATTTCTGCCAGGATGTCGAGATAGTATTTGGAGCCCCGGACTAAGCCAGCCTTGACCTTTTCAATCTCGGGTTATACATGACAGTCACTTTAGCCTTTTGAAAGTCTGAAGAAAGGGAGGCTTAGTAACAGTAAGCGTTTCCGTAGCAAAGCTTAGGCAACAGTGAGGATTTTATTTTATTCCTGGATATTCAAAGGATACTTCAGGTCGTAGAGTACAGAGGTGAGAAATTCCACAAAAACTCAGATGAAGACAGTAAGGCCTAACCTGGGCATCACAGGTTTGGTGCTGGGAACACAAAGGATAACAACGGTAGTCCCTGGGCCCAGAAGAGGGCTGTGTGACAGAGTGCAGTGTTTGAGGGTCAATGGCACAGGCCCCAGCACCTATCTGTCTTCCTGGAAATACGCTGCAGAGTTAGAGGGTTAAGGCTGGAGACACTGGGGTTTCAGACGGTTGTCCCCCTCCCAGTGTGACAAAAGCAGAGGGAGAGAAGAATTTTAGGCCTGAATTTTTAGGCTCACAGGATATGTGCCCTCTAAGAACAGCAGATGGGGCTTTTGCTCACACTGGCAGATTCCTTCTTGGACCTTGGCGTCCCAGAGTAGGAGCATGCCAATTCTTTTCGTCTTTGCTCCGCAAGCTTTTACTTACTCTTCAGATGATAAAAATGCCAGGATGGATACATTTCAAGGAAATGAACAGTTAAAAATGTTGCCTGTTTAAAAATTAAAATTAATTTGCCCTGTGAGTCGTGAGTCTCATTTTAATAGCATTCTGAATAATTCAAGAGCTGCAGAGATTTTTTTTTTTTTTTGAAGCATGTGCTGTGGTATTTGGCTCTCTTTCTTGGGAAGCAGCCCATGTAGAGCCGAGAATGCACACAGTGAATTGTCCCGGGGTCTGTACAGTGCACCACTGTAGGAATATGGATACGGGAAGTGCAGCTTGGAAGAGTTTCAAGAAAACAATAGAGAAGGTTGTAGTTTCACTCCAGTCTATAGGTTTATTTGAGAGCCACAAGCTGACTCAAGTTATTGATGAGGGAGAGCCAACGATAGCTTTTCTTGTCTCCGAGCAAACCACAGAACAAGATACAGCTATTTCCCTTGTATTTGAACCTTTCCCTTTTCAGGGGAGGGGAGGGTGTTGAAGACTGAACCCAATGCCTCACGGTGCTAAGCACTGCTACCCAACCAAGCCACCCCAACTGCACCTGGCCATTGCCGTTGTATGATCTCTCATTTATCGGCTTAGGCCACTCTCTGATTCAGAGATCTCTGAGATCAGGAAACTACCTTATTTTTCTTGGCGTTCCCAATATTTCATCATTTTCTGGTCCATGCATGGCCATTCCATAAGTGTGTTTCATTACTGAAATCTTCATCTCAGAGAAAAATTAATGCATGTCTGACCTGGTTATAGAATATTTCTTGTGTTTTGTAATTTCTAATATAAAGGAAAAACACCTGCCATATATGGTTCTCAGTGTTTTGGGGGGAGGTTAAACAGCCTTATTATTCACCCTTTTCACCCTTTTTGTTATATTCCATCTTGCTATTAAGGATTTGAAGTTAATTCTTTTTTGGTTTTTCGAGACAGGGTTTCTCTATAGCTTTGGAGCCTGCGCTGGAACTAGCTCTTGTAGGCCAGGCTGGTCTTGAACTCACAGAGATCCGCTTGCCTCTGTCTCCCGAGTGCTGGGATTAAAAGCGTGCGCCACCACTGCCCAGCATGCATTTAATTCTTACAGTTCAATTTAGGTGCCTTCTTTTTCCTTGCGCTTAGGCACGTAGAGATCAGGAGGCCTTTGGTCTGCACAGAGCTAGTGTTCTGTGCTCTTCGGGGCAGGCAGGTAGAAATCTCCATTAGACATTGCTATTCAGGCGGTGTCCTGAGAAGAAGTTACAGTCATTGTGCGTTGGGGATTTCTAACGTATCGAAGTCACTTAACAATCCCTGACAAAATCTTCCCACAAAGCTTCAGCTCAGAAACACAAAACTAGCCACCCAGAGCCATGCTGTCATTTTTTTTTCTCCTTTGCAAAATGGCGATCAGGGTATAAGCTTCTCCTTTGGGGTGAGCTGCCCGTTTTAATCCGTTTTCTTTCCCGGAGAATGTGCTCTTAGAAGCTGCGTTCAGTTTGTGATGCAAACAGAGTGAGACGCAGTGATAAAGAAAAGGCCTCCACACGGAGGATGGATTTGTTCTTCAGTCCCTTATGAATCATTGAAAGGAAAACATTTTGGCTGTCATGTCTACTTAGGAGCCATGGTGGGCTTCCAAACCTTTTAAACTCTGGTTGCAGTCTGAATAGAAAGCCTTCTGATGGGGTATCTTTGAAAGATATTAGAAAATGCTTGATTTGTTTGGCCAGTTAGAAACCTATTTCTGAAGTAGCACTTGGCATAAAGCAGGCCATTGCATGGCATGTGGTTATTAAATGTGGTTATTAAAACCGAAGCAGAGCACACAGCACCCTTGGCTGCATTGATTTAGGTGATGTGCAGAGTGAAGGGCATGCTGGTACTTTTCACCTGCTAATTTACTCATGCATGGGTCATCACATTAGTTTCAGGAGATGTGGCTTTAAGAAGAATAGAATATAGAAGACTATATCCAGGAGGAGGTACCATAGTGGGAGGGCTCATAGATGCCAATGGTTTCTGTGAGTTTTCTTGGGGAGATATAAACAAATGTCTATTCACTTCAGATAAGGCACGTGTGACAGATGAAAGCAACTACTCCACTCAGGTCTGCCTTAGTGAGCCAATGAGCTTCCAGGGTTACTTGCAGGAGCATGGGACAATCAAAGCAATCAAAGGCAGCTCTATCACCACAAAGTCCATTCCAGCACAGACAAGGACCAAAGAAGGCTGCATCCCTTGAACTCTGACTTGGCAATCTCCTCTCTCCAGCAATTATCGCTAGATGTAAAACCTCGACGGAGGCGCCTTACATACCTTACAAGTTTCAGGAGCTTCCTAATATTTCTGAGTTGTGTTTACTTTCTGGCACTTAGGCAGCCTCCTTCCATGAGGGAATGTTTCTATTCAGAAGAAATCGTGGCATGGCATTTAAGAAATCACTATAAATGTTCTTTATGGAGTTTTCTGCCTTGAGAGAGATCCTATAAAAGCACCAATTGACTAATAGTCAAAAAGGAATTTGGACAAAATTAGTTCCATTCAGAGTGATCCAGAGTGCTTCCAACTTTCTGGCCTCATATATTTTTACAGCCTACTGAATTCATGGGTTTAGCAAGGGAGAGGGTCCTTTCATGTTTTTCTATGTCCAGCTTGTTCTTTTAGCAAACCTCATGCTACAATGCGTTTGTTAGCATCATCTATCTCCAAGATCCTCCTTATGGACATTTTCACAAGGGATGGGCACAGTGGACAGAATGCGGGTATAGGGGTCAGAGAGTCGTAGATACAATGCGAATATTGTTCCTGCTCTCTGTGTGACCTTGGAAAAAGTTTTATCTTTTACAAGACTCTATTTAGTTAGGTATAAAGTAAGGATGATATGCTCCTTCTGGAATGATTAGGATTGGTTAATATAGTAATACGTTTGGCTTGATAAATATTGTATTGACTTTCCTAGTTGTACTTATTACCAACATTTATTTGATGATTGAAAAACTACCATTTCTGCCATTTTATCAATGAATTATATCTGCCTTATTGTCTTCCTTCTCCAAAGTCCATAACAGCAACTCCATTCTGATCTTCTAGTTCTGTTGCAGAGACATTCCTTGTATCCTTTTTTTCTCAACTGTTAAGGTTGATAGTTAACACGTATGGGGTTCTGGCATTCCTAGCAACCTTTCAAGTCATATACAGTGGAATATCATTGAGTATTTTAAAGAAAGAAATTTTCAGCTTAGAGTTTGAGTGACACTTACCACCACCAGACAGCTAGGATTCACAGCCAGGGAAGTTTGGATGGGAAAGCCATGTGTTTTCTACAAGAACACAGATTTCTGAGTTCTGGGGGCCTTATCTCAGATCTTCTTCTGATCCCGTTAGTTAGTAAAGTTCCCTTCATGAACTGGGCACTCAATAACAGCTTATTTAATTGGATTGAATTGAACCAAATGTTATGTCGTTGCTATCCTTTGTTTCCCTGTTTCTAATTCTGGACGCATGCATGCATCTTGACTTTGTTAATAACTACTAAGGCTCATTTCCTAGGGCATACATGAAATTAGCCCATCTATATGCTAAAAACATTTTTTTCACATTTTTCAAAGTGAATAAACTAAATTATATAATACTTTCATTTAATCTCAGGAACTATGTTAAATTATATATAGTAACAGTGTCATGTCACAGACGAACCGCACATGATACACTGCATATGTTCTGGGGTCAAAATTTATACCATTACTCAAAGAATATATGATTATTACATTTTCACTTGTTCTATTTTAGATGTTTATTACTGTTTTTTTTTCTTCCTTAAACAAATTGTCTACCATGCAGCTGAATAGTGGGATGGCAGAGGAGGACTGAGAAATTGTTATTTTTGGAATTACTGCACTTAAGTTGATTGTCTCTGGTTTAGGTTACAGCTTTTGCATGCCTTAGTCTCTTTGAGTATTTCCTCTCTGTCAATTGCCATCATTTTTGCATTTCTCTAAGTACGTGGCCTGGGGCTGAAGCTGCATATGGCTGCAAGGTAGAAGGCGCTGGCTCAGAAAGCGAGGCCTTTGACCGTCCTCTGGATCTTCTTTCTTCTTATCTAATTGGAAATGTGATTTTGTCTGATCACTGACAGGGATAAGCTTGGGAGAGGGGACTGCATGACCTAGTGTCTAGACCCAGTCGTTCTCCTGACGCTTTCCACCGTCACTCTGCCCTTTCCCCTGGTCCGCTGCTGTAGTATTTCTTCCTGCTGTCATCATCTATAGTAAGCTTTCCCCGGTCACTGTGACCCCTTACAGTACCAAGGGAGAGTCATTGGCTTTGGGAGTCACAATAGAGGCTTTTCTTTACTGACACCAATGGTTCATTATTTTTACCCCAGGTGTCTAGGGGGATTACTTCTCTTGCTGCTGTTCTCAAGTCACAAGTCAAAAGCAGAGCCTGCCTTATATTTCTGCACCTGAGGTTTGAGCTTTTCGTTACGTTATCTGTTTGTCTTTCCTTTAAAGTAGAAACTCTCTGCTCTTCTCTACTGAAAGATTCAGGCTTTTTTTTTTAAATTTTCTCTTTGGTTGGCAGAAACACCTCTGATATCCAGGTTCCTCTCTTTTTTGGGGGCGGAGGAGGAGGCAGCAATGTCCTGGGAAAACGATGACTCTTCATATGGAGGAGGGGGCGACCAAGAGCTGGAAAATCCCTGGGGGTGGCATGCCACTCAAAGCCTGGTAAGTACCAAGTGCCTTTTAGCTACTGCGAGCTCTTCATCATGCTCACCTTTCAAAGCACTTAGCTCGTCTTCTGTGAACTCTGAATGCTAAATATTTTCTGCCTCTACCTGGGTTTAATTTTGTGTTATGCCTTCAATTAAGAGACTTTATAAAACATAGAAAGAAAAATTGTCTGTGTTTTTAAGGTTATCGAAAACAAAGTCAGAAAAATACAAATTTTCTAGACAGTGAGAACATTAAAGACATAACCTTTAGAAAGCACCTTACATGTTCCAGAAGCTTCCCATTTATTATTCCATTTCATCTTTGCAACGGCTCCTGAGGCAGGGCTCCTATCAGTTTTATTTGGGGTGTTAGAGGGTTAATTTACTTTGTCCAGGTCAGAAGAATAGAGCATGATCGAGGTGGAATGGATACCCAGGTTTTCTGGTAGCCATGCTCTCTGTATACCACGGTTTCTCAGTTGTTATGCGTCTTGACTTTCGGATTGGAAGATGCGCTCAGTCTCTATACTTTATGTCTCTGATTTCCCCCGTGTGCTCTGAGCTTCAGCTCTAGACTTCAGCTTACTGACTTGAAGCCTCTTTATGTCACTGCACCAATTAGGTTTTGTGGAATTTGTAACATGGCCGCATCAGTGTTCTCCCTTCTCCCCTATGATCCCTGATCAGCATTTTTATCTTACCTTCCCAGTTCCTTCCAAGTTTCAGTGAATATGTACACCCACATCTCTGCGTGAGATACAATGGACATCAAAAGGCTTTCTAGATGTGTGTCTGTCTCCCAAAATAGAGGGGTTTTCTGATGTGCAAAGGTAGCTCTTTCCTTTATAAATGGACTAAAATACGAGCCATTTCTTGGGTGAACCATCCATCTATGAGTGGGAAAATAACTTCCATACCTCTGATGACAGAAGCATAATTGGTTTGACCAGCTTAAACAGTTAGATCACTTTGAGGGTAGAATCAGTTAATAAATAAAGATAATAAAGCAATATCTATTACTTGAAAGCTATCAGGAGCTAGAAAGAGGAAGAGTCTTTTACAAAAACCTAATTTGAAGACCCATGCATTTATCTTAGGATTACTTATAAGCATTTCTGCCATAATTCTAATGCTCAATATCACATGAAAAACTGAGCCAAAAGACCCTGAGTTCATTAGACTTACATCTCCTTGGGGGAAGTAAATCCTAAACAATAAACATATCTAGCAATAACAAATGTTCTTTATAGAGATGGGGAAGATGTTATGTGTATAGTGGGAGAGAAAGATGGATTTGGGGGAAGGAATAGCACACTTGATCTTAGTGAGAACATTGGAAGTGATGGTGAAAGGATAGAATGAAATACGGTCGTTTAGTATCCCACACTAAGTCTGAGATGACTGATGAATACCTTGATGGTGGTATCAGGTGAGTGTATGAGTCTGGAATTCTCAGGAGAAACTGGGGAGAGAAATATGGAATTAGAGTCACTTATATGTAGCAAACTAATATCATGGGGTATGGTAAGAGCATGAGCAGAGATCAAGGACAGGAGATTCACGACAGAAGCCTGGTACTATCTACAACAGAAGATGGACCTCTGGGCAAGATGACGCTCTTCTGTGAAATACTATAGATGTTTATTTACTATTATTATATATTGTTATTTAAATGCTTCTTAAATATTGCTCCTGGTCTGAGCTGGTTTAGGGTGTTAAAGAAGAAAGAGTACCTGTGAGAGCAGTAAGACACATCATTGACAAATACCATGAGATGTTAAGGCAAGAGGTATTTAACATATTAACTTGGAACTACAATTTTACAGCTTTCCTTTCCTTTGTGGAAATTATTTTATTACTAAAGTAGAAGATCTTGAACATTATCCTGTTACAAAAGATGTCATGGAACTAGAGACATTGCTCAGTGGCTAAGCGCACTGGCTGTTCTTCTAGAGGACTGCAGTTTAATTTCTAGCACCAAGATGGTGGCTCAGAATCGTCTGTACCTCCGGTTCTAGGGGATCTGAGCCCTCTTTCAGCTGCTGTAGATACTGGGGATGCAGAAGGTGCACAGTTAATAAAATATTTCTTAAAAGGTCTTTTGCCATTCAGTAGGCTGCCTTTTTGTCTTATTGACTGTGTCCCTTGCTTTGTAGAAGCGTCTCAGTTTCAGGAGGTCCCATTTATTCATTGTTGCTCTTAGTGTCTGTGCTACTGAGGTTATATTTAGGAAGTGATCTCCTGTGCACATGCATTGAAGGCTACTTCCCACTTTCTCTTCTATCAGGTTCAGTGTGGTAGGATTTATATTGAGGTCTTTAATCCATTTGGACTTGGGTTTTGTGTATGGGGATAGATATGGATCTATTTTCATTCTACGTGTTGACATCCTGTTATGCCAGCATCATTTGTTGAAGATACTTTCTTTATTCCATTGTATAATTTTAGCTTCTTTGTCAAAATTCAGGGATTGTGTGGATCAATATCTCGGTCTTTACTTCAATTCCATTGGTCAACCTCACTGTTTTTGAGCCAGTACCAACCTGCTTTATTACTATAGCTCTGTAATAGAGCTTAATGCCAAGGATGGTGATGCCTCCAAAAGTTCCTTTATTGTACAGGATTGTTTTGGCTATCCTGAGCTTATTTTGTTTTTCTATATGAAATTGATTGTTGTTTTTTCAAGGTGTGTGAAGAACTGTGTTGGGATTTTAATGGGGATTGCATTGAATCTATAGATTGCTTTTGGAAGGACTGCCATTTTTACTATGTTGAGCCTACCTATACAAGAGCATGAGAGACCATTCCATTTTCTGGTATCTTCTTCAATTTCTTTCTTTAAAGACTTAAAGTTCTTGTTGAATAGGTCTTTAACTTCTTTGGTTAGTGTTACCCCACATCAGACAAAGGACTGATCTCCAAAATATGTAAAGAAATCAAGAAACTTGACATCAAAATTCCAAATAACTCAATTAAAAATGGGGTTTAGAACTAATCAGAAAATTCTCAACAGAAGAATCAAAAATGGCCAAAATATACTTAAGGAAATGTTCAACATCCTTAACCATCAGGGAAATGCGATTCAAAACAACTCTGAGTGTAGTCTTACACTTATCAGAATGGCTAAGATCAAAAACACCAATGGTAGCTTATGCTGAAGAGGATGTGGAGTAAAGGGAACACTCATCCATTGATGGTGGGAGTGAAAACTTGTATAACCACTTTGGAAATCAGTATGTCTGTTTCTCAGAAAATTGGGAATCAGTCTACCTCAGAATCCAGCAATATCACTCTTGGGCATATACCCAAAAGATGTTCAGTCATACTAAAAAGGCATCTGTCAACTATGTTCATAGCAGCATTATTTGTAATAGCTTGAAACTGCAAACAACATAGACACCCCTCAAATAAAGAATGGATAAAGAAAATGTGGCACATTTACACATTAGAGTACTACTCAGCTATAAAAAATAATGACATATTGAATTTTGCATGCAAATGGGTGGAATTAGAAAACATTATCCTGAGTGAGGTAATCCAGACCCAAAAAGGTGAATGTGGTATGTACTTACTCATAAGTGGATACAAGCTATAAACAAAGGCTATTGAGACTATAGTTCTTGATCTTAGAGAAGCTAAGTAATAAGGTGAACCATAAAAAAAACATATATAGATCCACCTAGAAAGTCAAAACAGACAAGATCTCCTGAGAATATTGGGAGCATGAAGGTGGGTGGATGAGGAAGGAAAGAGACAGGGGAGGGGTGAGGAGAACTTGAGATAATAAGATAGTTTAGGAGGAAGGACAGAGATGAGATCAAGGAAAGAGATATCTTGATTGAGGGAGCCATTATATTTTTAGCAAGAAACCTGGCTCTAGAGAAATTCCCAGGAATCCACAAGGATGACCCCAACTAAGACCCTAAGCAATAGAGGACAGGGGGCCTGGTCTTGTAGTCAGATTGATGAATATCTTAAATTTCACCATAGAACCTTCATCCAACAACTGATGGAAAGAGAGGCAGAGACCCATATCACAGCACTGGACTGAACTTGCAAAGTCCAGTTGAAGAATGGGAGGAATGAGAATATGAGCAAAGTGATCAAGACCATGATGGGCACACCCATTGAACACAGTCTACCTGAGCTAATGGGAACTCACAAACTCCAGTTTGTGGACTGGGAAGGAACAAGCATGGGACCAAAGTAGTCCCTCTGATTGTGGTTGACAGTTGCATGACTGGACCAGACAGAGGAGTTACTGGCAGTGGCACCAGGATTTTATCCCTACTCTATATACTAGCTTTGGGGGAACCTATTCTCTTTGGATGGATACCTTGCTCAGCCTAGAAATAATAGGGAGGGCCTTGGACCTTCCTTAAAGCAATGTGCCTTACCCTCTCTGAGGACTGGATGGGAAGAGGGGCGGGAAGGTATGTGGAGGAAATGGGAGGAGGGGAGGGAATGGGAACTTAGATGACATGTACACAGAAAAAAAAAGATAGTTTGTCTTATTTTTTTAAAAAATAAAATAGTTCAAAAAAGAATAAAAGTTGTAAGAGTTTTTTATTTACAATGAAAACAGATCACATGTCTTCCTCAATTGCTTTTTGTTAATGACTTTCCATCACTCACACAGAACCTGGAAACAACCTAGGTGCCCCTCAATGGAAGAATGGATCCAGAAAGTGTGGAATATATACACATTGGAATACTACTCAGCGGNCTACCCCTCAGTAGACTGCTACTCCTCAGTAGACTGCTACTCCTCAGTAGACTGCTACTCCTCAGTAGACTGCTACTCCTCAGTAGACTGCTACTTTGGCAGATGCTGGAACTTTACTCAGTCTTCTGGAGGTTTTCAATCAATGTCTGGCCTATGAGCTCATGTTCCTCAGTTTGGGCAGCATGGCTAGGGGATCTCCTCTCAAGGTCTTCTGTTGGGTCAGAACTATGTCTAAAACCCCATTTGCTTCACCTCTTTCTCTTTCCTGTATTTGGTTGTTCCCGAACTAATTAATGGTTTCTTCTAGATGCTCTTGAGAAAGTTATCTGCCTATACATATACTTTTTTTTTACATGAAGGATGTTGATTTGAGGCAATTAATTTACCCATATGTAAGTGATTTATTTATAAACATATTCTCTTTTTTAACCAGGAAAAGAAGATGGCACCGAGGGTTTTGGATTGTCTTGTATCTGTAAGAGGGGACTGTTATTTCCAAGAATACCTTGGCAACATCTGCTAATAACTAGTGTGGGGTGTCTTTTTGCTTTGTAACATGGCAAGGTAGTCTAGACAAACTGGTGTTGGGGTACAGCTCATTCTATGGCTAAGCATTTCATTTTAGTTTTAAGACTCATCCTATCTCTGTGTCTGACTTATGAGTCCATCACTTGTCCTTGCCTTGTCCCTGGGCTCTGACCTCTGGGCTCTCACCAGCAGACGCTCTCCTTGAGGAAGAGCCTTTGAAGATATTTGTGGAAACAGCAGGGACCTCCCTTCTCTCATTCCCAGATTAAAGTACTGGCTATAGCTCCCCAAGTGAGCATTGACAAGGCACATTTATTGCTTCGGATGAGCTGCAGCAGGACAGCTGGGGGCTTGCGAGCCTGCACAGGTTCCCATGTGCACAAGGCACTCAGACCCCTTGGCTCCAATTTGTTGCTAGCTTGTAGGGAAAACGCATAACAAGAACCCCAGTGACTGTTTCTAACACAGAGGGTTCCAGGTGGAAGGGACAGAGAAAGCCTTGTCTGATCAGAAAGGATCTGTGCCACCGCCCTGGTCAAGATGGGAAGGTTAGAAAATTTGCCCTGTTCATTTCAGCTCCGCACCCTGACAGCCAAATACCTGCGCTTGCTCTGGGCTATAACGGGCTCTCTGTGTAGCTCTGTGCAGGAAGTGGCAGCTGTTGAGAAAAATCAGGTGAGAAGAAAGGGCAGAGGATTTCTTTCAAGAAAGCAAACGAGATTTGAAGGCTCTGTTCTTGCTATGATTAAAATCGAGTGATTATAACAAGGAGGGCTAGGCAACTAGGGGTTTAAGGAATCCTATAATCTGATTCCTCACAAGGAGATGAGTTCCCCAGAGGAAACGGTTTGCCCCAAAGAAGCTAGTTAGTGTCAGGGAAGTGGCTACAACCCAAGTCCAAAGAAATGAACAAACGATTGTTCCAACATTTTCTCCTACCTGTTTATTTTTTTTTAAAAAAATGTTTTTTATTTTGTGTGTACTAGTGTCTGATAACATGTATGTGTGTGCACCACATGCATGCCTGATACCCATGGAAACTAGGACACCACATCCCCTGGAATTGGAGTTACACACGGTTGTTAATTTTGTGAGTTCTGGGACTGAAGTCAGGTCCCCTGTGAGAGCAGTGGTTTCTCTTAACCACTGAGCCATCTCTCCAGCTCCTACCTGGTTATTTTATAATCATAATTCTGATGTATGGTTATTTGTACACGTTGTACTTACTATGCAGTGTTTGTAATTGGAGTCGCAGCCGTGTGCCACCATCCTGTGGGGCTATCCATTGTTCTGTGACCTTGACGGTGTGAGAGATTGAACAACTGTCATCGGGTCATGTAGCTAATACACAACTCAAACCTCCAGTCTTCTGGTTAGAAGATTCCCAGCTTGTTTTGTAAGATAGAGTTCTACCTCTAAGATTTTTTTTATATGGGGTCTATCAGGATTACATATAAATTTTGTAGAAAGCAAAAGAATTGGATGGGGTTCGTCAAAAAAGGCTAGAACATAATAGCTGTGGAAGTATCCACGGTGCCTATTTCCATCAGAAGAAATAAATCAGTGGTATTCTTTTTTAAAAAGTTATTTACATCTACATATTTACAATTTTATTGACTATTGTTGTGTTTATGTGTGCATGACATGTACGGCATTTGTCAGCATGTGCACGTGGGGATCAGAAGACAGCTTTAGGAGTTAGTTCTCTCCTTCCATCTTCACATCTTTCCGAGGATTGAACTCAGGCTCTCATGCTTGGAAGACAAGCGCCTTTCCCAGCTGAGCCGCACCACCAGTCCTAGTTTTACATATTTTTTTCTGTGTGTGTCTGTATGAATGTATACCATGTGTGTGCAGGTCCACACGGAGACCAGAAAAAAGTGGTTTAAATTTCTGGAACAAGAGTTAGAGGCCATTGTGAGCCACCCAACAGTGGTGCTGGGAGCCAAACTCAGGTTCCCTGGAAAAGCAGGGCACATTTTTTTTTTTTTTTGCTTTTTTGAGGAGGGCACACTGTTAACCACACAGTCGTTTCTCCAGCCCCCATCAATGGGATTCTCTAAGACAACGAGCTAATGTGTGATCACAATCAGCATCTTTTATTTACAGCTTAAAGTAGATGTATAAAATGAAAAGTAAAAGATCTACGGTACTTTTCCCTAATGTCTGTAGAA